>CP092886.1:98072620-98672620 GCA_030710605.1 Cordylochernes scorpioides
GATATATTTCCCATCGGCAACTCTAAGTGTCATGCCAGCGTCACTGAACATAGTCTTTTTGTGTTGTTGTCTAAAGTGGTCCGAAATAACCGAAAACGAAGCGCCGCTGTCGACAAGGGCAGGAAAAGTTTTATCGTCAATAGTAACGTCAACTATATTCTGTGATAGTTTAGCGGCTATGAGCGGCGGAGGATTTATAATCTCCTCAGTGACCTTACCTCCAGCGAAGGGCGCTTGCTCTAGTTTTCCTCACGATAAGGTGATCGGCCAGATCGTTGGCTTGGCGATATCGAGGGGCGACGTTCAGCTGGGGATCGGCCACGACCTGGATAGGGCGACGGGCTTCGGTAACTTGCGCGGCCTGGGGTTTCATTGCTATTATAGATCGTTCGCGGGCCGTTCTGGACAGGGTGGTATCTCCCCGGTGGCTGTCGATCCACCATCCCTCGCCGCTCTCGGCAGTACCTGGCGACGTGACCCGGGCGTCCGCATTGGAAACAAACGGGAATATTATCCACCGTCCTCCATTCGTCAGTCTTTCTTCGGGCAGTTGTCAGCCTTGTAGGACTTTGCTGCTGGTAATACGGGGGTGGTTTCGCCGGTCCTTCAAATTGGCGGCGTTGTTCTTGGTAGTATGGACCCTGCTGCGCAATTGGGGTCAGATTTCTCTCAACCTCTTCATGAATAATTTTCTTCAGGGAGTTCACCTCCGGCACTATAGGCTCGGAATGTAGGGCACTTTTAATTTCTTCTCTCACGATTCGTCGAATCAGATCTTCCAGGGACGAGGAGTTTGGTTGCTCTATACTTGCGACGTTAGGGAGTCGCTCAAACCTTGGTTTCCCGATGCGTCGCTGCTTGCAAGCCTCCACTTTTCGGCACCAATCGACAAAGGCTTCAACAGTATCAATTTCCTTTATCAAGATGACCTGATAGACATCTTCTACCACACCTTTCATTAGATGTGCCACTTTCTCTTCTTTACTCATATCGGGATTCACCTGCCTACACAAGCTCAGAACGTCTTGGATATAGGATTCACAGGATTCTGTACTCTTCTGAGCTCGACTCTGAAGGTTGTCCTTAGCGCGTCTGAGAAGGACACCGCTATTGTCGAATGTCCGGCTAAACATCTCCTTAAACATATCCCACGAATCCATTCCTTCTTCGTTGTTATCATACCATTGGCCAGCGGTCCCTTCCAAAAAGAATGGTGCGTTCGCCAATTTCATCGTGGCATCCCAGCAGTTCGATCTCGCAATACGTTCGTAATCCTTCATCCATTTGCCACAATCCTCCGTTCCATTGCCGCTAAACACAGTTGGGTTTCTTGTCAAATGTTTGCAAGTATTTTTTTTTTAACACCCGTGTTAACTCCAGCCGATATTGACATTTTTCTGATTGGCTTATTCTTTTCGTCGAAATCAAAACGTGGTTCTAGGCCTTCTAGGCGACGGCTTCTTCTGACAGAGGTATCCGTGATGGTATCGGTACCCAGCATCTCCACCACTTGTGGCGGTAAGAATTGCAAGCAACAGGCGAAGATAAATCGAACGATAAACGTTTATTGCTGCCAACGAGCAGACTACTCAAATCAAAGAATACACGAATATATATATATATATATAGCAATCATTAATTCAATACATGCAAAACAAACACAAACAAAATCTAAAACTTAATTATGTAAAACAATACAACAAATAACGCTACAATATATATATATATATATATATTTAAAAACCCTTTTCAAAAAGGTAGTTAGAAAAAATGTAAGCCTGAAACTGAGCCTGGGTTTTTTTTTTTTAAATATGTCTGTAATGTAGGCTTTGATGTAATGCTATTTAAAGCACATTTTACATTTCAAGCACCTAAACACTTATTTTTTTAATATTGTAGCAAAGTATTACAAGTTTTATTTTATTTAAAATTTGCCGTTTAGAATAACTGCTCTAATTCATTTAAATATATATATTTAATTTATATTTTCGTTGAAATACATTTTTTTTTCAGGTATGCAGATTCAAAATTGCTTTTTTCGCAAGAAGCGCAAACCAATTGGAAAAGTCCTACCAGAAGTGAGTAAAAAAAGAAATGTTAGAAGTTCTGAGACTGCTGTGCAACGTGAGAATCGTCTTAGGATTAATCGAGAAAGGGCCAGTACTTCGAGAGCGGCGAAATCCGTGGGACAGCGTGAGAACAGGCTTCAACAAGAGAGAGACAGGGCCTGTACCTCAAGAGCGGCGGAATCCGTGGGACAGCGTGAGAACAGGCTTCGGCAAAATAGAAACAGGGCCAGTACCTCAAGAGCGGCGGAATCCTTGGAACAGCGTGAGAACAGGCTTCAACAAGAGAGAGACAGGGCCAGTACCTCAAGAGCGGCGGAATCCGTGGGACAAGGTGAGAACAGGCTTCGGCAAAATAGAAACAGGGTCAGAACTTCGAAAGCGGGAAAAAATATTGTTCATAGACAGGTTTCATAAAATTGCAGAAGCCATTGCTTAAATTTTAGCATGCGCAGTAATATATACCAAGTAATGCTTACATATAAATTTATAATGCTGATATACAGGGTGATCCAAAAGTCCCGCACAACTTTAAAAATTAATAACTCCGCGAATATTTGCGCTAGAGCAATGCGGTAAACACCATTGTGTTCAGGATACAATGGGAATTTTTATGGCAAATAATGAAAAATTTGAAATTGATTTTAGTTAACACTTTATTTGCTAGATGGCGCTCTACCAGAATTAGCGATTCAGCGGCCAAATTGTTTGATAAATTGAAAAATATAACTGAACGACACGTATTTTTCCTTTTTGAATACCAGGAAAGAACCCTAATAATATCAAATGATAAATTAATGAAACACCATTCCACCAAAAGTTAGAAGAAATGGTTAACGATTTTTTAATACAATCTGAGATTTGTAAAATAGGTATATGCAAATTAAAACATGTAGCAAAAAAAAAAAACCTGATATTTTAGATGCGGTTTGCTGGAATCCTCTCAGCTATTTAAATTTCGAAAATAATAATTTTCTAATTTTTTCAATTCAACTCTCTCTCAGTATCGATTATATTTATTTTAATTCATTTGAAAAATATTTATCTATCTCTGATGATTTATTTTACTCTGGAATGCCGTTGTTGTTTTTGTCGTGTCCAATAAAGAGCCTCAGATGTCTTCATGCATCTCTATCACAGCAGCAGGAGCAATGTCCACTATCTTGGGTGTGTAAAGCAGCTGCTCTGGGTCTATGTCAATTTTCTGCAAGGCTGCGGGCATGAGAATATGTGGGTAGGTGTTAGTTCCACACCAGGACAGTTGTTGCATGTTCTATAGGTTCTTGTACCATCTGGATGTATTGTCATCCTTTTTAATGTTTTGTTCTAAATCTTGTTATAGTTTTGTAATTTTTCTCACGGAGTTTATTTCACATTTTGATCTTTTCTTATTTTTTGTTTAATTATCTTGTATTTTGCAAAAGCATTAGCGTCAAATAATGACATTTGTTCTTTCCTTTGGCTCAACTTTCTGGCTTCCTTTGCAAATTCAACTGCCATTTCATTAACCCGATCCAAACACTGGCAGGAATCCATTGTAGAATGCAGTTATTCTCCAATTATATCAGTTGAGTAAGTAACGAATGTATTTTCTGTGTGATTATAGTATTGCCCTTTTAAATTGCTTCTAGATCCGATATGAAGTCGTTGTACGGGATATTATAATTCCTTCTGCTTGATGCAGGGATGGTTGGTTAAGGCATACATCAAGAGCTTTCCAGATAGCTGTCAGTTCACAAGTGAAGTTTGACGAAATATTTCTCGCTCCTTCTTTGATTTTGATGTATTTTCCATCTTGCAGTATTATGTTAATTACAGCCCCTCCATTACTTATGGTAAGGCCTGATGACCTATCTGTATATGCTGTTAAATAATTTATCTGATCTCATAAACCAATTGTGTCAAGTTCTTTCTTTTTAAGTATGTTTTCGTTCTCTTTTTTTATTGCAGGGTTCATTCAGGTTAAGATTGACGATTACATTTGATGGCATTGGGGTAGGAAATATTGGTTATTCTCGAATTTGAAATTCATTATGTTTCATATTTATGCTCTTTCTAATATTGTTGTCATACTGAGGGGTTGAAGATCTTTTGAGCCTTTGTATTTGTGTCCAGTTTAAATAGTTTCTATGGGATATGTGTTCGGTTTCTTTAGGTTTTAAGCTATTGGTGAATTTTATTGTTTTTAATTGTCTTCTGCATTCGAGTAGGTCTAAAACACATTCTCTCTGAATTTTCTAATTGTTGGTATTTGAAACAGAAGCAGTGATTAATTTGGCCGCTTTTGCTTGAACACTGTCTAGTCTTCTTTTTAGTGATGAACTTGAGGGAGCCCAAACAGGTGTTGCATATTCCATTATTGGCCTTATTAAGGTGATATATGTTGTTCTGAAAATTTTGGGCTTTGCTCCCCAATTTGTTCCACATAGCCTTCTCAGAATGTTTAGGTTTCTGGTAGCTTTATTTGAGGTGCTACTTATGTGTTCTGTAAATCGCAATTCCTCATCAAGTATCACACCTAGGTATTTTGGAGATCTAATTTTATAAATTATATGGTTTATTATGCTTATTTTGGAGTTAAATTCAAGCCTTCTTTCCTGTCAGTGAAGGAGACCTATAGGTTTGTGTTTATTGGGTTTATTGTCATTTTGAGTTTCATTGCCCACTTCTCCAGTCCTCTCATTGATGTGTCCAGTATTTTTCTGATATTTCTATACTGCTACTTGTGTGCTATATGGCTATATAATCTGCATAACAGGCAACTTTTGTGTCTTCAGTGAGGATGGATGTTGTTAATGTTGTGTCGTATTTAGACGTACAACAACTCAAACTTGACCATGACTCTTTATTTAGCTCTTATTCTTTTCGTTTGGCCAATTAAAAATGTCAATTTATATACACATATAATCTTATATAATGAGACTTTATAGAATGCAAATAATCTTCATCGATTTACATACACAATACATCTCCCCCCTTAATAATACTCCAGTCGGTCTGGGGGTTTCCTGGCTTTCTGAGGTCTAGGACTGCGGACGGGCACTTGCACAGCGGCAGGCTCCGGTCTAGGAGTGCAAAAGGGTACGTGCACAGAAGCAGTCTTCTCCTTGTTTCCTGATGTAACCTCTGGAACCTTCTCTTCACTTTATTTCTGACTTCCACCTACAGGCTTCTCTCCTGATGTTCGAGGAAGTATCAAATTTCTTGTCTCAACTTGTTTCTCTCTCACAGGTCGCAATTGATTGATATGCCTCTTATACACGACGCCCTCGCAACTTATAAGGTAGTGACGTTAGCTCAATAATTTCAAAATGGTACCTTTTTCCCGTTTAGGTCTAGTTGCATAGTTGCGGAAATAAACCTCGCAACCTGTAGTAAACTGCTCTTGCCTTCTTACGGCCTCATGAAATACCTCTCGCGGATTTCCCATCTTGGTATTAAATTCGAGAATATTGATCTTAAACTTCTCTTCATTAGCAGTTCCGCGGGGGAATTCCTTTATTACAGTTTGGGGTAATGCTCTATGAGCAAATAGGAATCTTTTTAGATTCGTATCTAAATCTTCCTTCCCATTATTCTTTCTCAAAAGGTTTTTAAACTCTCTTACATATCTCTCAGCTAAACCATTTGTACTAGGATTATACGGACTGGTCTTAGTGTGCCGTATACCATTCATTTTGGTAAATTGATCGAATTCACCGGAGACAAACTGTCTTCCGTTATCTGTAACCAAAAATCAGGGCAATCCAAATCTGGCAAAAATTTCTCTAATATGATTTATAATCGTTTTTCTGGTAATACCTTTGATGATAAAAATTTCTATCCACTTTAAGTATGCGTCCACGAGAACCAAAAACATTCTTTCCATGAACGGACCCGCTAGATCAAGATGAAGTCGATGCCACGGTTTTTCAGGCCAAGTCCATTCCGAGATGGTAGCCGGGGGCATGCTTGCCGATTCTTGGCATACTCTGCATTCTCTAGTTAACTCCTCGATGTTACTGTCTATGCCTGGCCACCAGAAAATACCGTCTGGCAATCATCTTCATTTTAACAATCCCCATGTGTATTTCATACAAGTCATTTAAAATTAAAGATCTTAATTTTTGGGGAATTACCACTCTTTCACGCCATTGAAGACAACCAAACTCCAAACTTAATTCCTCATTGATCTTATAATGAGGAGCTAGTGGGTTTTCCCTCGATGTCCTTGTGAATTTCCACACACACACACACACAGTTGCCTTCTCTAACATTCCTTAATACTATAGACAGTATTTTATCTTGGGGCATCTCATATGCCACCTCCATAAAAGAGAACGGTACTTCATTCAACTTCCTGAGAAGAAGTACCTGGACTTCATCAAGAGACTCTCTGACACTCGATTCTAAAGGAAGAGGTGACAATGCGTCAACATTGGAATTATCACTAGTTTTTCGAAATTCCACAGTATAATTAAATGCAGCTAATTTTAAGGACCATCTTTTAATTCTGGATGATGCACATATGGGAAATGGTGTATGAGGTGGAAATATATGTATTAAGGGTCCGTTTTCTGTGACCAATACAAAATTTCGTCCCAGTAAGTATTTCCTGAATTTCTCAACGCCAAAAGTTATGCTCAACGCTTTCTTTTCTAGTTGAGAGAAACGTTTTTCCGCTTCAGTTAATGTTCTAGAAGCAATAGCTATAGGGCATTCTACCTTTCTATCATTTCTATGACTCAGAATTACGCCTAGTCCATAGTCCATTAATAATGATTTACATTTTTTAAATAACATTCGATATTCTTTTGTCCAATTCCATCTATAATTTTTATTCAAAAGTTGATAGAATAGCGCTAAAATTGTTGCTATATTCTTTATGAATCTATAATAATTAATTAAGAGTCCTATGAAAGATCTTAATTGCGAAACATTCTTTAGGTTCAGGCGCCTCTATCACTGCTTTAATTTTATTTTCAAAGGGAAGCGGTCAATATTTATCCATTTTAAACCCTAAATATTCCACCGATTTCTTTTTAAATTTACATTTATATCTGTTTAACTTTAAACCTTTTTCTAGCAATCATCTAAACACTAGATTCAACTTTTGTTCACGATCTTCAAAGTCTTTTCCTGCAACCAAAATATCATCTATGTAGCAGGCCACACCTGGCAAATCAGCAAATAGATCTTCCATAATCCTCTGAACTACGTCATATGGTAGTCTTTTATAAGAAAACAGCCTCTTTGTTTTGTTTATATTAACAACAGCTTTGGCTTCTTCCGCTAACATTACTTGTAAGTAAGCCTGTGATAGGTCTAGAGTCGAAAGTACGGTGCTTGTAGATAATTTTGAAAAGATCTCATCGATCGATGGAATGGGATACCTAATTCTATTGCTTTATTAGCTGTACATCTAAAATCACCAAATATACTTACACCACCATCCTTTTTTTATACTGGTACTATTGGAGCGGTCCAATATGCATGAACTATAGGTTATAAAATGCACTATAAATTTAACTGTTTAAGCCATTCTCTTTCTAACAAAATCACCTGGATTTTTCATTTACAACTATTAATCGTAAATATTGGTTGGCTTCTTTTACAAAAACATTTCTTTGCCCTATAATCTCAATTGATTTACCACAAAAGGATTTTAATCTTAAATTTTTGGAAATAATTTTTCACCTTGCCAATAATTCTTATAAATATCTTTAGGTATTAACGTAACTGGACTTCCTGTATCTATTGTAAAGCACAAAGAATAATCATCTACTGTTAAATTTATTGTGGCATCAGTTTCGCCCTGTACAGAATATATAGTCCTCTTGTACAAATTTACATCCCCACATTTTTTTACTAGCTTTGCAGACCCTACTTAAATGACCCAGTTTTTTTACATTTTAAAACAATCTTTGTTCTATGAGGGCAAACAGAGGCCTCGTGTGAATGTCTCTCACCACATCTATAACACATTATTTCTCCCTTTTGCCTGAAAGGCCTATGCTGCACCATACTAATATTGTACTCACCCTTTTATCTTTTCCATTCACAGGGGATATTTTGGCCACTAATTTATCTTGTAATTCTCTTGTATTTATCTCCGCCAGTTCGAACGAGATCGCCATTGCAAAACTTTATCCAGGGTGACATCGTCGTTTTCTTGTAGTAGCTTCTTTTGCAGGCTTTCCAACTTGATTCCAGCCACAAAACGGTCTCGCATCATGGTTCTCAGCATATCGCCGAAATTAGAATTTATTGCTAAATGTTTCGATTCTCTAAGATATTACGAAATTGATTCTCCTTCCTGTTGAATTCGCTTTAAAAATCTGCATCGCTGTGGTATCACTTTCTTCTTTGGATCCAAATGCAGCTTAATTCTTTGAATGATAGTATCATAAGGTTGATATTTCATTAGACCAGGAAGAAAATTTCCCTGCTTCAAAGTTTCAGAATCTGGTAGCGAGGTAAAAATATGCACTTTAATCTCCTCCTTCAGATGCCAAAAAGAAAGCCTCAAATTTTTGTACAAAAACATCGAAGTGTTCTCCACTGGGCTATAGCATCTAAAAGGTACTATTAACTTTGAACTTGTCATGCTGATCTTTTCTACTCCTTTGTTTTCTTGATCCAGATAGTTTAAAATATGTAGTTGTTATACTTGCATAGACGCAGTTTTTCTCAGCTTTTTACTGGCTCTGTAGATCGCGCATCCTCGTCGCCACTTTTGTTGTGTCGTAATTATACGTACAAGAGCTCAAACTTGACCATGGCCAAAAACAAATGTCCAATTTATATATACATATATTTTTACATAATGTGAGGCTTTAAATAATACAAATAATATTCATCTATTTATATAAACAACAGTTAAAATATAGCGAGAAGAGTAGAGGACTGAGCACAAATCCCTGAGGTACACCAGCCCATGTTCTTCGGTCTTTGGAAAATGTTCCATTGACCCGAACCTTTATCCTTCTTCCCCTTAAGAAGTCTGCAATCCAGATTAAGGTTTTCCTCTTACTCCGATGTTGTGCAGCCTTTCAAATAATTTCTATACTCGATCAAAAGCTGAGGTCATATCCAGGAATACGGCCGTTGTCTTCGTTGCCTTTTTTCCTAGAAATCTATTATTGATTGACAGAAGTAGAACAGTTTATCAGTTTTACAGTGTCTGGATCTTTAGGCAGTTTGGTAGAAGTTTATTTTATTATTGTTAGTGAGCTAGACTATGAGCCTAGAGTGGATAATTCATTCTGTTATTTTACAAAGTATGCTGATGAGAGCAATTGACTGATAGTTCTTGCATTCCTTGGCATCTTTGTTTGGTTTCAGTATTGACACTATAATTGATATCTTCCAATTCTTTAGTAGTTAACCAGTTTGCCATTAAATCTTCAGTATTCGTAGGAGTTGATTTTTAGCTTCGTCTCCAAAGTGTTTAATCATTTGACCAAAGATTAGAGAATCTCCAGGTGACATCTTGGATTTAACTTTCCTATTGATGAGTTTAGCTCATTCAGTGTGAAGTCTCTCGAGTAAATATCTTGTTGATGGTAATTTCTTGCTTGTTTAACTAACCTGTTTACATTATTTTTTAGAGTCCTGCCTTCATTCGTATAGCTGTGTCTGGAAGTGCTTGAAAGATATTCAGCAATTATATTAGCCATCTGTTTGTTCGTTCTCGCTGTTCTATTCATATCGGTTAGAGTATTGGGGGATTAGTGTTGGTTTTGATTGTTTTATAACACTAATTATATTCCAGTGATGGCTTCTTTTTTTTTTGATCCATTTTATTCGCAGAATTCTACTCATTTCTCTCTCTCTCTCTCTTGTTTGAATATCCAAATTCCTTGTTCTATTTTGTGAGTAATTTCAATGAGTTCTTTTATGATACTTCTGTTTTATTTTTTTATTTATTTATGCTTATGAGGTGATACAGCAGCGTATTTACAATTAGAGAGGAGACAAAATGAATTAAATCTAGAAAAAAGAAGTGAGGATATATCGGTCATTAAAGTCTGAAAGGCAAGGCCTTCAGCCTGTTCAGGGCTTCCGGGGTGACAGAATGGAGAATGGAGATTCCTCCATTGAATTTGTACAGCGGGCAATCATCTAGGTAATTTCTTGCTTGTTTAACTAACTTGTTTATATTATTTTTTAGAGTCCTGCCTTCATTCGTATAGCTGTGTCTGGAAGTGCTTGAAAGATATTCAGCAATTATATTAGCCATCTGTTTGTTCGTTCTCGCTGTTCTATTCATATCGGTTAGAGTAATGGGGGATTTTTAAATTTTTTTTAAAGAAGTTCATTGATATTGTCTCTTTCTGCAATCATTGCCTCGATATTGTGATTCTTCCAGTAAAGTATTCACAGGTCTTTACGTCTACCTCTAGGTATCGATACTTTTGCAGCTTTGAATATGTTCGAAGATAATTTTCCTAATTTTTTGTCAATCGTTCTGTGATTTAATTCTTCGTTGCACAGTTCTTTAAGCTCTTCTGTGATTTTTTTTCCAGTGTTCTTTTATTCTGTTGGAAATTCTCAATTTTGAATTTTAGGGTTGTTAAAATTGGTCTGTGGTCACTGATTGCACTTTTCAGAATTTTCCATTGTGTGTTGTGGGTGCGATGTTGTAATTTATCGCTGTGATGTCTATTGCGGATTCTGTGCCTGTGGACTTGGATAGATAGGTGTTCTTTTCGTTATTTAACGGTGTAAGGTCGAGGTCGGTTAGCATAACCTCAACCTGCTGACCTTTGTTATCCTGGTCAGGTGATCCCCAAGTTGGTCTTTCGGCGTTAAAATCACCAAGTATGATTGCGATATCCGAAGACGCTTCACTTAATGTCTCTATCAGGCCTGTATTGATGCTAGTATTATCGTGGTGATAAAAATTTATGATTGGAATTGTTTATCTATAAGATAGATTTCTATTTCCTGAGATTCTGTCGTGCTTTCTCTAGGCTTACTCTGATTATAGGCGATTTCATTAAATTTGATTTCTAGAGTTTTAATCAAAACGGCAAGTCCTACTCCGAATTTTCCCAGGTCTGTCCTTTCGTAGTGTTGTATAATCTTTGATATTGAATCTCAGATTCTGATTCAATTTTGTCTCCTAGGACAAGTAATATGTACATTGTTGTCAAAGAGAAGAGAAGTCAGCTCTTTATTTTCCTCTGGGTACCATTTATATTGAGTTGTATTAGATTGAATTGTGTCCTCGTAGTAGACTTCTCATCATGAGCTCGAGCTGCAGCTCCTGACGCGGCGGTTACCCCGGACTCGGTAGCATTACTGAAGATATCAGTTTTGCTCTTCATTTGAAAATGGGTGCCATTGCAACGTTAGTCATCTTGGAAACGAACCAGAATTTGGTCAAATATTCCAAGAGTCCAGGGGGTACCGCAAGGAGGTGTGGTCGGACTTCTCCCCTTCCCCCTGGAATGCCGTCACTACAGGATAAAGCACTCTTGGTGAATTTTTTAAATTGTGATTCAGAATATGCCACTGAAGCTTTACGAGCGTTTCGTTCCTTTAAAGATATTCGAAGCGGTAAAGGACCAATGAGTTGCTACTCTCTAAAGCGATTGATTAAAAGTTTTAAGGAAACTGGATCTCTGGAAACAAAACCTCGGAGTGGAAGACCATCGACATGCAAGTCAGTGGCTGTTACGGTTTTGCAGAATGCTGAAGCTATTGAAACGTTATCCACGTATGGAAAAGTAAGTGCTAGACAAGTTTCTCGACAAACGGGGATTTCATATGGAGCAGTTTGGAGAGAACACACATTTAGAATTTTTCTATAAAAATACCCTAACAAAATTCAAAGTATTCACGAGTTGAAAGTCAGCGATTTTGAGAAGCGTCAAGAATTCGCTACATGGGTTTTCCGGCAAATTGATATTGATGAAAACTGGCTGTCAAATGTTCTAAGAACAGATGATGCTCACTTTAATCTAAAGGGAGAATTTAACATTAAAAACTGCCTCATTTTAGCAACAGAAAACCCTAGGATTTTTACAGAAATACCACTTCATCAGCCCAGAGTTACAGTTTTGTTTGGGTTCACTTCTTCTTTTATTATTGGGCCATTTTTCTTTGAAAAAATCAATGGAAGAACTTTTAAAACCGTTTTTGTAACTGGTGAACGTTATGTTCAACCTTTGAGAGAAAAGGTTATTCCCATATTGCAGGACAGACAAGCACTAAGCGAAATAACATTCATGCAAGATGGAGGACCTCCTCATATCTCTCGCGGTGCCAAACAATTCCTGAAGGATACGTTCGGTGAAATTCGTTGATAAGTCGCCACTTTATATACCAGTGGCCTCCAAGATCACCACACTTGACGCTTTACAATTTCGGATATGGGGGTACATTAAGTCGCGTTTTTATCGATGCCGGCCTACCACATTGGCCATGTTGAAGGCTTCTATCAGATGGCACGTTTTATAAATTTCAACTATTTAATTGTGACCATTCTGTCATCTATCGTCTGCAGGCGGTGTTTGAGAATGAAGGGCGCCACATTGAGCAAGGATTGTAACCTAATACAAGAGAGAAGGCAGTTACCTCATGTGTTATATTTTGCAGCTCTTTGCTTTGGGTTATGGGAATAATAAATGCTGTCCTCACATCTTGACTCTTTTTTTTCTGTGAACAGTAATTTTTTTGTTTGTCATTATCATATTATGTCGTGCAGGCCAAAGTGTTATAACTTCTCGAATAACACTGGTATACACAATTTTAACCCTTATGTTTAGTCATCGCTTTTCGCTCAGCAGAAATAGCATAAGGAATATTCTCTGTATCCCCCCCAACTTTAGAAAATTTGCGCAAAAAATAATGCAAAATGATTTTACTACCACGTTTTTCAACGCAAAAGGTCGATTTAAAAATGATTTTTTCAGGGGATACATTTTCAAAATTATGTACAGTATAATAAACAATGATAACATTTGACAAACCCATAGGATATTTGGAATAAAGTACGACAAATATATTTTGCCACTCCCCTCTATATTTCATTTTTGGATTATGACAAATATCCAGTTAAATAGTCAAGTGTCGCCAATTAGTCAAGAAACTATACATTCCTTATAGCAAGAAATCCTATTAGTAGTGCCATCATAATTTTTGGTACTATATTAACATATCAAAAATCGTGTATTGATATCAGTAGTTATTTTCAAACATTCAATCTATTTCACAAAGCTCCATCTAAAATATAAATATTTTTGCTACATGTTTTAATTTGCATACACCTATTTTACATATCTCAGATTGTATTTAAAAATCGTCAACCAATTCTTCTAACTTTTGGCGAAATGGTGTTTTATTAATTTATCATTTGATATTATTAGGGTTCTTTCCTGGTATTCAAAAAGGAAAAATACGTGTCGTTCAGTTATATTTTTCAATTTATCAAACAATTTGGCCGCTGAATCTCTGATTCTGGTAGAGCGCCATCTAGCGAATAAAGTTGTGCCTAAAATCAATTTCGAATTTTTCATTATTTGCCATAAAAAATCTATTGCATTCTGAACACAATGGTGTTTACCGCATTGCTCTAGCGCAAATATTCGCGGAGTTATTAATTTTTAAAGTTTTGCGGGACTTTTGGATCACCCTGTATATCTTAATAAATATTGTTGCAATGTTCTGTCCGCTTTACTTTTTTTTCGGTGTTCGCTTTCCCCATATTATATACTAGCAGAGCGACTCAGGCAATGCCCGAGGAATACTCTAACCAAATATATATTCACTAGGGCAGATAAGCACTCGGGTAAATCCCGGGCGTACCCTGGGTCATCTGCTATTATGTCTAAAAGTGAATGTATGTCGGGTATACAAATTTGTAGGAGTTCACTAATTCTAACCAATATTTTAATACATATGTACAAAAAATACAAGGAAAACGATAGGCAAATTCAAATTATATATAAGTGGATATTTTTATTTCAGTACAATTTAGATTAAATTATGCTGATGCAAACAAATAAATAATGCTAATAACAAACAATTATTTAAAAATATCTTATCTAAATATATATCACTCGGGTAGATAAGCACACGGGTCAATCCCGGGGCGAAGCCCGGGTCACCCGTCTAGTATATATATATATATATATATATATAGTAAAATTAAATATAATTTATATGAAAAGTAGTTGTAAATTAATGATGAATAAAGCAAATTATTAAATATTATTATTAGGGTATCGAAAAGGTTTTAATTATTTATGTAACAATATAGGGCTATAACGAATTCACGCTTATTACATCGGACTTTACTCGTCATTGAAGCAGAACATAGAAAAAAAAGGAAGAATTGAAGATATTAGAGTAGGAAAAAGAGCAAAGACAGAACCATGTAATCTTTTTATCAAACAATTTAAATTTATTAAGAAAGAAAAATTTTAAATATTTTTTAAAGTAATATTTTGTGTAATTTTATAATTTTTTTTAAATAAATATTTTTTTTTTGTGTGTGGAAATCACTTTTAAAAATATCAAAATTTTATTGTAAGATGGAGAAAAATGTTTTGTGTTGTTTTGTGGAAACCATAATGGTTCGACCAGGATGGAAAGAGATTGGTACCGGGCCGGGACTTGTCAAAACTAAACCCGGCGGGAGTTTCTTCTCTGCTAGTTTACTCACCTATCAATCTCTTCGAACAATGAATATTTGGATTAAAATAGAAGAAAGAGTTGAAAAAAAGACCTTAAAATGTATAAATTTTGCTTTGGTTATGTGTGGTTGGAATTATATGTGTGTGTTGTATGTGTATTAGTCTGTGTGTGTGTTTATGTGTATTTTCTAAAGATTAAGTGTGTGTATATATACTTGTGTTTGTGATTTTTTTAAAAGGAGTAATTATGTGTGAGTATTTCATGTTTACTTTTAAACCTTAGTAAATATGTTCAATGACAAGTTTCAAGCAGTTCGAATTATGATCAACAAAAATTAACAAGGTGTATATTTTTAATAAAACCTTTCAATATGTCTTTTTTTAAAATTAAATTATGAATACATTTAAAACCCCATGTGATTATCAAGTCTATTATAATATTACTACATTGGACGATCGAACAAAACCAATAATAACAATGTTATCCAAATTTCAGTTTTTCATTAATTACCTTTAGATCTATTTATCAACAACTATAACATTGGGTTGATTGATTAAAAAAATCAATTTCTTTCTTTCCTTTAATAGTCATCTCCTTTAGGAACAAATAATTTAACTTAATGAAAATCTAGAAAGCTCTATTTTTTAAGGAAAAAAAGGGGGTGGGAACATTCTAAACTGAAGTACTGAACAAAGAAAACACATCAATTCGACTACAGACCTGAATCATAAGGCAGTATGAATAAAATAAATTAAAATATTTGTTTGTGACTCTTTGGCGTTAGTGTAGATAGACTAAGGTCAAAGATCGAAATACTTTAATTGGTTGATAGAAGATGGTAATTAATTTGTTATAGAAAATTCATATCAAAATACTTATTCACAGGGTTAAATATGAAATGAATTAATACTATAAGTGAGATTGGGAGAAAGAATAAAGAAAATTCAAAATTTGTTCGTTGTCCCTGTTGTGGTAGGAAGCATGTGGGAGACAAAGTGTGTGTATGGAGTTATACGCATGTGTTTTTATTGTTCATAGAAAAGATATGAAACGGATCACAGATTTGAATTACAAGGCAGTATGGATCACTCCAATTAAGATATCCATGTGTGACTCTTTGGCCCCAGCGCCAATAGACTAAGGCGAAAGATTGAAATATTTTAGTTGGTTGACAAATTGTCAGTACATTCATATCAAAATATTTATCTCTAGGGTTAAATATGAAGTGATTTTAAAACTAAAAGTGAGATTGGGAGAAAAAACAAAGATAATTTCAAAAATGTTTGCTGTTGTTGTCATAGGAGGAGGCATGTGGGACAGAATGTGTGTATGTCCCTATGACCTGTGTGTGTATTGTTCACCATAATTTTTGTGATCAAAGAAAAAGCACCAATTGAATTTACTCACCAATCAATCTCTTCGATCAATGAATATCTGGATTAAAATAGAAGAAAGAGTTGAAAAAGATTTTAAAATTTATAAATTTTGCCCTTGTTGTGTGTGGATGAAACTGTATGTGTGTGCTGCATGTGTATTAGTCTGTGTGTGTGTTTTTGTGTATTTTTTAAAGATAAAGTGTGTTTATACATTCTTGTGTTTTTGACTTTTCCCCATTGTAGTTACAACCAAGGGTTTTTCCCAAAAGGAGTAATTATGTGTGAATATTTCATGTTTACTCTTAAACATTAGTATATATGTTCAATGACAAGTTTCAAGCAGTTCGTATTATAATAAACAAATATTAACAATGCGTATATTTCCAATAAAACCCACCAATATGTCTCCTTTTTTCTAAATTTAAACCATTAGTACACCCAAAAACCCATGTAATTATCAAGATCACTATAATATTACTACATTGGACGATCGAATAAAAATAATATAAACAACGTTATCCAAATTTCAGTTTTTTATCAATCATCTTTAGATCTATTTATAAACAACCATAACACTGAGTTGATTGATTAAAACATTTTCAATTTCTTTCCTTTAATGGTCATGTCACTTAGGATCAAATAATTTAACTTAATGAAAATCTAGAAAGCGCAATTTTTTTTTTAAGGGAAAAAAAAACAAAGGGGGGGGGGGGGATATTTCAAACTGAAGTACTGAACAAAGAAAATATATGAATTCGATTATAGACCCGAATTATAAGGCAGTATGAATAATTTAATTTAAAATATTTGTGTGTGACTCTTTGGTGTTAGTGTCGATAAATTAAGGTCAAAGATCGAAATACTTTAATTGGTTGAAAGAAGATGGCAATTAATTTGCCATAGAAAATCCATATCAAAATATATATACAGGGCCAATTATGAATTGAATCAAAACTAAAAGTGAGATTGGGGGGGGAGAAAGATTAAAGATAACTTAAAAACGGTTTGCCGTTTTCGTTGTGGCAGGAAGCATGTGGGAGACAAAGTGTGTGTATGCACTTATGCGCATGTGTTTTTATTGTCCATTACAGTATTTGTGATTATAGAAAAGCTATCAATTGGACCATAGACCTGAATTATAAGGTAGTATGGATCAATCCAATTAAAATATTTGTGTGTGATTCTTTGGCCTTAGTGCCGATAGACCAAGGCGAAAGATCGAAATACTCTAGTTGGTTGATAAATTGTCAGTAAATCACATCAAAACATTAATCTTTAAGGTTAAATATGAAGTGAATTAAAACTAAACGTGAGATTGGGAGAAACAATAAAGAAAATTTTTAAAATGTTTGTTGTTGTCGTTATGGGAGGAGGTATGTGGGACAGACTGTGTGTATGTCCTTTTGCACCTGTGTGTATTGTTCATTATAATCTTTGTGATCAAAGAAAAAGTATTAATTGGATTGTTAACGACATAACGACAACAACAAACATTTTTTAAATTTTCTTTATTCTTTCTCCCAATCTCACTTTTAGTTTCAATTCACTTCATATTTAACCTTAGAGATTAATGTTTTGATGTGAATTACTGACAATTTATCAACCAACTAGAGTATTTCGATCTTTCGCCTTGGTCTATCGGCACTAAGGCCAAAGAATCACACACAAATATTTTAATTGGATTGATCCATACTACCTTATAATTCAGGTCTGTGGTCCAATTGATAGCTTTTCTATAATCACAAATACTGTAATGGACAATAAAAACACATGCGCATAGGTGCATACACACACTTTGTCTCCCACATGCTTCCTGCCGCAACGAAAACGGCAAACAGTTTTTAAGTTATCTTTAATATTTCTCCCCCAATCTCACTTTTAGTTTTGATTCAATTCATAATTGGCCCTGTAAATAGATATTTTTAATTGGATTTTCTATGGCAAATTAATTGCCATCTTCTTTCAACCAATTAAAGTACAGGGTGATCCAAAAGTCCTGCACAATTTTAAAAATTAATAACTCCGCGAATATTTGCGCTAGAGCAATGCGGTAAACACCATTGTATTCAGGATGCATGGGAATTTTTATGGCCAATAATGAAAAATTCGAAATTGATTTTAGTTACAAATTTATCCGCTAGATGGCGCTCTACCAGAATCAGCTATTCAGCGGCCAAATTGTTTGATAAATTGAAAAATATAACTAAACGACACGTATTTTTCCTTTTTGAATACCAGGAAAGAACCCTAATAATATCAAATGATAAATTAATAAAACACCATTTCGCCAAAAGTTAGAAGAAATGGTTAACGATTTTTAAATACAGTATGAGATATGTAAAATAAGTATATGCAAATTAAAACAAAAATATTTATATTTTAGATGGAGTTTTGTGAAATAGATTGAATGTTTGAAAATAACTACTGATATCAATACAAGATTTTTGAAATATTAATATAGTACCAAAAAGTATGATGGCACTACTAATAGGATTTCGTGCTATAAGGAATGTATAGTTTCTTGACTAATTGGCGACACTTGACTATTTAACTGGATATTTGTCATGATCCAAAGATGAAATATAGAGGGGAGTGACAAAATATATTTATCGTACTTTATTCCAAATATCCTATGGGTTTGGTCAAATGTTATCATTGTTTATTATACTGTACATAATTTTGAAAATGTATTCCCTAAAAAAAATCATTTTTAAATCGACCTTTTGCGTTGAAAAACGTGGTAGCAGAATCGTTTTGTATTATTTTTTGCGCAAATTTTCTAAAGTTGGGGGGGATACAGAGAATATTCCTTATGCTATTTCTGCTGAGCGAAAAGCGATGACTAAACATAAGGGTTAAAATTGTGTATACCAGTGTTATTCGAGAAGTTATAACACTTTGGCCTGCACGACATAATATAAGATGTGGGAAAATGACAAACAGAAAAATGATTGTTCACAGAAAAAAAAGAGTCAAGATGTGAGGACAGCATTTATTATTCCCATAACCCAAAACAAAGAGCTGCAAAATATAACACATGAGGTAACTGCCTTCTCTCTTGTATTAGGTCACAATCCTTGCTAAATGTGGCGCCCTTCATTCTCAGACACTGCCTGCAGACGATAGATGACAGAATGGTCACAATTAAATAGTTGAAATTTATAAAACGTGCCATCTGATAAAAGCCTTCAACATGGCCAATGTGGTAGGCCGGCATCGATAAAAACACGACATAGTGTACCCCCATAACCGAAATTGTAAGGCGTCAAGTCTGGTGATATTGGAGGCCACTGGTATATAAAGTGGCGACTTATCAACGAATATCCCCGAACGTATCCTTCAGCAATTGTTTGGCACCGTGGGAGATATGAGGAGGTCCTCCATCTTGCATGAATGTTATTTCGCTTAGTGCTTGTCTGTCCTGCAATATGGGAATAACCTTTTCTCTCAAAAGTTGAACATAACGTTCACCAGCTACAAAAACGGTTTTAAAAGTTCTTCCATTGATTTTTTCAAAGAAAATTGGCCCAAAATTAAAAGAAAAAGTGAACCCACACAAAACTGTAACTCTGTGCTGATGAAGTGGTATTTCTGTAAAAATCCTAGGGTTTTCTGTTGCCAAAATGAGGCAGTTTTGAATGTTAAATTCTCCCTTTAGATAAAGGTGAGCATCATCTGTTCTTAGAACATATGACAGCCAGTTTTCATCAATATAAATTTGCCGGAAAACCCATGCAGCGAATTCTTGACGCTTCTCAAAATCGCTGACTTTCAACTCGTGAAAACTTTGAATTTTGTTAGGTATTTTTATAGAAAAATTCTAAATGTGCGTTCTCTCCAAACTTCCATACGAAATCCCCGTTTGTTGTAAAACTTGTCTAGCACTTACTTCTCCATACGTGGATAACGTTTCAATAGCTTCAGCATTCTGCAAAACCGTAACAGCCACTGACTTGCATGTCGATGGTCTTCCACTCCGAGGTTTTGTTTCCAGAGATCCAGTTTCCTTAAAACTTTTAATCAATCGTTTTAGAGAGTAGCAACTCATTGGTCCTTTACCGCTTCGAATAGCTTTAAAGGAACGAAACGCTCGTGAAGCTTCAGTGGCAGATTCTGAATCACAATTGAAAGAATTCACCAAGAGTGCTTTATCCTGTAGTGAAGGCATTCCAGGGGGAAGGGGAGAAGTCCGACCACACCTCCTTGCGGTCGCCCCTGGACCCTTGGAATATTTGAGCAAATTCTGGTTCGTTTCGAAAATGACTAACGTTGCAACGGCACCCATTTTCAAATGAAGAGCAAAACTGAT
Organism: Cordylochernes scorpioides; assembly: GCA_030710605.1. Taxonomy (NCBI): domain Eukaryota; kingdom Metazoa; phylum Arthropoda; class Arachnida; order Pseudoscorpiones; family Chernetidae; genus Cordylochernes; species Cordylochernes scorpioides. The sequence goes on from CP092886.1 coordinate 98,092,996, forward strand.
ATCTCCAGTAATGCTACCGCGTCCGGGGTCACCGCCGCGTCAGGAGCTGCAGCTCGATCTCATGATGAGAAATCTACTACGAGGACATAATTCAATCTACTACAACTCAATATAAATGGTACCCAGAGGAAAATAAAGAGCTGACTTGTCTTCTCTGTGACAACAATGTACATATTACTTGTCCTCAGGAGACAAAATTGAATCAGAATCTGAGATTCAATATCAAAGATTATACAGCACTACGAAAGGACAGACCGGGAAAATTCGGAGGAGGACTTGCCATTTTGATTAAAACTCTAGAAATCTAATTTAAGGAAATCGCCTATAATCAGAGTAAGCCTAGAGAAAGCCCGACAGAAGCTCAGGCAATAGAAATCTATCTTACAGATAAAACAATTCCAATCATAAATGTTTATGACCATGATAATACTAGCATCAATACTGGCCTGATAGAGACATTAAGTGAAGCGTCTTCGGATATCGCAATCATACTTGGTGATTTTAACGCCGAAAGACCAACTTGGGGATCACCTTTCCAGGATAACAAAGGTCAGCAGGTTGAGGACATGCTAACTGATCTCGACTTAATACCGTTAAATAACGAAAATAAAACCTATCTATCCAAGTCCACAGGCACAGAATCCGCAATAGACATCACAGCGATAAATTACAACATCGCACCCACAACACAATGGAAAATTCTGAAAAGTGCAATCAGTGACCACAGACCAATTTTAACAATCATAAAATTCAAAATTGAGAATTTTTCTAACAGAATTAAAGAACACTGGAAAAAAATCACAGAAAAGCTTGAAGAACTGTGCAACGAAGATAAAATCACAAAACGATTGACAAAAAAATGGAAGAATTCTCTTCGAACATATCCAAAGCTGCAAAAGTATCGATACCTAGAGGTAGACGTAAAGACCTGTGAATACTTTACTGGAAGGACCACAATATCGAGGCAATGATTGCAGAGAGAGACAATATCAATCAACTTCTTGAAATAAATAAAACAGAAATAATCATAAAGGAACTCATTGAAATTAGTCACAAAATAGAACAAGAAATTTGGATATTCAAAAAAGAAAAATGGGCAGAATTCTGCAAGAAAATGGATCCAAAAAAGGAAAGCCATCACTGGAATATAATTAGTGTTATAAAACAATCAAAACCAACACTAATCCTACAATACTCTAACCGATATGAATAGCGAGAACGAACAAACAGATGGCTGAAATAATCGCTGAATATCTTTCTAGCACTTCCAGACTCAGCCATTGAATGAAGGCAGGACTCTAAAAAATAATGTAAACAGGTTAGTTAAACAAGCAAGAAATTACCATCAACAAGATATTTACTCGAGAGACTTCACACTGAATGAGCTAAACTCATCAATAGGAAAGTTAAATCCAAGATGTCACCTGGAGATGCTCTAATCTTTGGTCAAATGATTAAACACTTTGGAGACGAAGCTAAAAATCAACTCCTACGAATACTGAACATTTCATGGCAAACTGGTAAACTACCAAAGAATTGGAAGATATCAATTATAGTGCCAATACTGAGACCAAACAAAGATGCCAAGGAATGCAAGAACTATCGGCCAATTGATCTTACCAGCATACTTTGTAAAATAACAGAATGAATTATCCACTCTAGGCTTATAGTTTGGCTCACTAAAAATAATAAAATAAACTTCTACCGAACTGCCTAAAGATCCAGACACTGTAAAACTGATAAAACTGTTCTACTTCTGTCAATCAATAATAGATTTCTAGGAAAAACCGCCAAAGAAGACAACGGCCGTATTCCTGGATATGACCTCAGCATTTGATCGAGTGTAGAAATTATTTGAAAGGCTGCACAACATCGGAGTAAGAGGAAAAACCTTAATCTGGATTGCAGACTTCTTAAGGGGAAGAAGAATGAAGGTTCGGGTCAATGGAACATTTTCCAAGGACTGAAGAACATGGGCTGGTGTACCTCAGGGATTTGTGCTCAGTCCTCTACTCTACTCGCTATATATTAACTGGTGTTTATGTAAATATATGGATATTATTTGTTTCATTTAAAGCCTCATTATGTAAAAATATATGTATATATAAATTGGACATTTGTTGTTGGCCATGGTCAAGTTTGAGTTCTTGTACGTCTAATTACGACACAACAAAAGTGGCGACGAGGATGCGCGATCTACAGAGCCAGTAAAAAACTGAGGAAAACGGCGTCTATGCAAGTATAACAACTTCATCTTTTAAACTATCTGGATCAAGAAAACAAAGGAGTAGAAAAGATCAGCATGACAAGTTCAATGTTGATAGTACCTTTTAGATGCTATAGCCCAGTGGAGGACACTTCGATCTTTTTGTAAAAAATTTGAGGCTCTCTTTTTGGCATCTGAAGGAGGAGATTAAAGTGCTGATTTTTACCTCGCTACCAGATTCTGAAACTTTGAAGCAGGGAAACGACATATTCTTCCTGGTCCAATGAAAGATCAATCCTATGATACTATCATTCAAAGAATTAAGCTGCATTTGGATCCAAAGAAGAAAGTGCTACCACAGTGATGAAGATTTTAAAGAGAATTCAACAGGAAGTAGAATTAATTTCGGAATATCTTAGATAATTGAAACATTTAGCAATAAATTGTAATTTCGGCGATATGCTGGGAACCATGATGCGAGACCGTTTTGTGACTGGAATCAAGTTGGAAAGCCTGCAAAAGAAGCTACTACAAGAAAACGACGATGTCACCCTGGATAAAGTTTTGCAGTGGCGATCTCGTTCGAAATGGCGGAGATAAATACAAGAGAATTACAAGATAAATTAGTGGCCTAAATATCCCCTGTGAATGAAAAAGATAAAAGGGTGAGTACAATAATAGTATGGTGCAGCATAGGCCTTTCAGGCAAAGGGGAGAAATAATGTGTTATAGATGTGGTGAAAGACATTCACACGTGGCCTCTGTTTGCCCTCATAGAACAAAGACTTGTTTTAAAATGTAAAAAAACTGGGTCATTTAAGTAGGGTCTGCAAAGCTAGTAAAAATGTGGGGCTGTAAATTTGTACAAGAGGACTCTATATATTCTGTACATGGCGAAACTGATGCCGCAATAAATTTAACAGTAGATGATTATTCTTTGTGCTTTACAATAGATACAGGTAGTCCAATTACGTTAATACCTAAAGATATTTATAAGATTTATTGGCAAGGTAAAAATTTATTTCCAACAAATTTATGATTAAAATCCTTTTGTCGTAAATCAATAGAGATTAAAGGTCAAAAATGTTTTTGTTAAAGAAGCCAACCAATATTTACGATTAATAGTTGTAAATGAAAAAATCCAGGTGATTTTGTTAGAAAGAGAATGGCTTAAACAGTTAAAACTTGATTATTCTAGATTGTTTAGCATTGAAAATTTAAATAATGAATCTAATAGAAATAGTTTGATTGATAGATATGCAGATTTGTTTAACAAAGATTTGGATTGTCTAAAGGATGTTAAAATAAATTTTAATTTAAAAAAGGATGTGACTTCTGTGTTTTGTAAGGCCAGAAATTTACCTTTCTCTCTAAAAAACAAAGTAGAGAATGAAATTGATCGTTTAGTGAATTCTTGCATTTTATAACCTATAGTTCATGCATATTGGACCGCTCCAATAGTACCGGTATTAAAAAAGGATGGTAGTGTAAGGATATGTGGTGATTTTAGATGTACGGCTAATAAAGCAATAGAATTAGTTAGGTATCCCCTTCCATCCATCGATGAGATCTTTTCAAAATTATCTACAAGCACCGTACTTTCGACTCTAGACCTATCACAGGCTTACTTACAAGTAAGGTTAGCGGAAGAAGCCAAAGCTGTTATTGATATAAACACAACAAAGAGGTTGTTTTCTTATAAAAGACTACCATATGGCGTAGCGGTAGCACCAAATAAATTTCAGAGGATTATGGAAGGCCTATTTTCTGATTTGCCAGGTGTGGCCTGCTACATAGATGATATTTTGGTTGCAGGAAAATACTTTGAAGATCATGAACAAAAGTTGGATCTATTGTTTAGATTATTGCTAGAAAAAGGTTTAAAGTTAAACAGATATAAATGTAAATTTAAAAAGAAATCGGTGGAATATTTAGGGTTTAAAATGGATAAATATGGACTGCATCCCTTAGAAAATAAAATTAAAGCAGTGATAGAGGCGCCTGAACCTAAAGAATGTTTCGCAATTGAGATCTTTCATAGGACTCTTAATTTAATATTATAGATTCATAAAGAATATAGCAAACATTTTAGCGCTATTCTATCAATTTTTGAATAAAAATTGTAGCTGGAATTGGACGAAAGAATATCGAATGTTATTTAAAAAATGTTAATCATTATTAATAGACTATAAACTAGGTGTTTGCGCCTAGTTATGTAAATCTCTTCCTAGGCTGCATTGATGTAATTTTTTATTTCTTTCTTTTGGTTATGTAAATATATATGTATATAAAATGAGTGAAAGATGCAATAAAGTCAGTGTGTCAGCTAAACGCCGTGAGGCTGTGTGGTGATTCTCTTGTGGCTACATCGCAATTAGATAAGGAGAATCTCTCAGTAGTCAATCCGCAAGTTCGAGGTGAAAACATACAGTCCAAATTAAGCTCTGCCAAAAGATCGTCAACATCTAAAACAAAAGGTTAGAGAGCTACACGGAATTCCAAACTATTACTGTGAGGATCCAAGCTCCAACACTAGGCGTAATTCTGAGTCATAGAAATGATAGAAAGTAAGAATGCCCTATAGCTTTTGCTTCTAGAACATTAACTGAAGCGGAAAAACGTTTATCTCAACTAGAAAAGAAAGCGTTGAGCATAACTTTTGGCGTTGAGAAATTCAGACAATACTTACTGGGACGAAAATTTGAATTGGTCACAGACAACCGACCCTTAATTCATATATTTTCACCTCATAAACCAATTCCCATATGTGCTTCATCCAGAATTAAAAGATGGTCCTTAAAATTAGCTGCATTTAATTATACTGTGGAATTTCGAAAAACTAGTGATAAGTACAATGTTGACGCATTGTCACGTCTTCCTTTAGCATCGAGTGTCAGGGAGTCTCTTGATGAAGACCAGTTACTTCTCAGAATGTTGAATGAGGTACCGTTCTCTTTTATGGAGGTGGCATATGAGACGCTCCAAGATAAAATACTTTCTATAGTATTAAGGAATGTTAGAGAAGGCAACTGTGTGGAAATTCACAAGGGAACCTAGAGAAAACCCACTAGCTCCTCATTATAAGATCAATAAGGAATTAATTTTGGATTTTGGTTGTCTTCAATGGCGTGAAAGAGTGGTAATTCCCCAAAAATTAAGATCTTTAATTTTAAATGACTTGCATGAAATACACATGGGGATTGTTAAAATGAAGATGATTGCCAGACGGTATTTTCTGGTGGCCAGGCATAGACAGTAACATCGAGGAGTTACCTAGAGAATGTAGAGTATGCCAAGAATCGGCAAGCATGCCCCCGGCTACCATCTCGATATGGACTTGGCCCGAAAAACCGTGGCATCGACTTCATCTTGATTTAGCGGGTTCGTTCATGGGAAGAATGTTTTTGGTTCTCGTGGACGCATACTCAAAGTGGATAGAAATTTTTATCATCAAAGATATTACCAGTAAAACGATTATAAATCATCTTAGAGACATTTTTGCCAGATTTGGATTGCCCTAATTTTTGGTTACAGATAACGGAAGACAGTTTGTCTCCGGAGAATTCGAGCAATTCACCAAAATGAATGGTATACGGCACACTAAGACCAGTCCGTATAATCCTAGTACAAATGGTTTAGCTGAGAGATATGTAAGAGAGTTTTAAAACCTTTTAAGAAAGAATAATGGGAAGGATGATTTAGAGACGAATCTACAAAGATTCCTATTTTCTCATAGAGCATTCCCCCAAACTGTAATAAAGGAATTCCCCCGCGGAAATGCTAATGAAGAGAAGTTTAAGATCAAGATTCTCGAATTTAATACCAAGATGGGAAATCCGCGAGAGGTATTTCATGAGGCCGTAAGAAGGCAGGAGCAGTTTACTACAGTTTGCGAGGTTTATTTCCGCAACTATGCAACTGGACCTAAACGGTAAAAAGGTACCATTTTGAAATTATTGAGCTACCGTCACTACCTTATAAGTTGAGAGGGCGTCGTGTATAAGAGGTATATCAATCAATTGAGACCTGTGAGAAAGAAATAAGTGGAGACAAGAAATTTGATACTTCCTCGAACATCAGGAGAGAAGCCTGTAGGTGGAAGTCAGAAATAAAGTGAAGAGGGGGTTCCAGAGGTTACATCAGGAAACAAGGAGGAGACTGCTTCTGTGCACGTACCCTCTTGCACTCCTAGACCAGGGCCTATGCTATGCACGTGCCCGTCCGCAGTCCTAGACCTCAGAGAGCAAAAAAAAACAGACCGACTGGAGTATTATTAAGGGGGAAAATGTGTTGTGTATGTAAATAGATGAAGATTATTTGCATTCTTTAGAGTCTCATTATGTAAGAACATATGTGTATATAAATTGGACATTTTTTGTTGTCCAAACGGAAAGAATAAGAGCGAAAAAAAGAGTCATGGTCAAGTTTGAGTTGTTGTACATCTAATTACGACACAACCTTAACAACATCCATCCTTACCTTACTGAAGACACAAAAGTTGCCTGTTGTGCAGATTATATAGCCATATGGAACACAAGTAGCAGTATATAAATATCAGAAAAATACTGAACACATCAATGAGAAGTGGGCAATGAAACTCAAAATGACAAAAAAAAACAATAAACACAAACCTATAGGTCTCCTTCACTGACAGGTAAAAGGGCATGAATTTAACTCCAAAATAAGCATAAACAACCATATAATTGATAAAATTTGTTCTCCAAATTACCTTGGTGTGATACTTGATGAGGAATTGCGATTTACAGAACACATAATTAGCACCTCAAATAGAGCTACCAGAAACCTAAACATTCTGAGAAGGCTATGTGGAACAAATTGGGGAGCAAAACCCAAAATTCTCAGAACATAAATCACCTTAATAAGGCCAATAATGGAATATGCAACACCTGTTTGGGCTCCCTCAAGTTCATCACTAAAAAGAAGACTAGACAGTGTTCAAGCAAAAGCGGCCAAATTAATCACTGCTTCTGTTTCAAATACCAACAATTAGAAAATTCAGAGAGAATGTGTTTTAGACCTACTCGAATGCAGAAGACAATTAAAAACAATAAAATTCACCAATAGCTTAAAACCTAAAGAAACCGAACACATATCCCATAGAAACTATTTAAACTGGACACAAATACAAAGGCTCAAAAGATCTTCAACCCCTCAGTATGACAACAATATTAGAAAGAGCATAAATATGAAACATAATGAATTTCAAATTCGAGAATAACCAATATTTCCTACCCCAATTTTATCAAATGTAATCGTCAATCTTAACCTGAATGAACCCTGCAATAAAAAAAAGAGAACGAAAACATACTTAAAAAGAAAGAACTTGACACAATTGGTTTATGAGATCAGATAAATTATTTAACAGCATATACAGATAGGTCATCAGGCCTTACCATAAGTAATGGAGGGGCTGTAATTAACATAATACTGCAAGATGGAAAATACATCAAAATCAAAGAAGGAGCGAGAAATATTTCGTCAAACTTCACTTGTGAACTGACAGCTATCTGGAAAGCTCTTGATGTATGCCTTAACCAACCATCCCTGCATCAAGCAGAAGGAATTATAATATACCGTACAACGACTTCATATCCGATCCAGAAGCAATTCAGAAGGTCAATACTATAATCACACAGAAAATACATTCGCTACTTACTCAACTGATATCATTGGAGAATAACTGCATTCTACAATGGATTCGTTTCCGTGTTGGGATTATGAAATGGCAGTTGAATTTGCAAAGGAAGCCAGAAAGTTTGGCAAAGGAAAAAACAAATGTCATTATTTGACGCTAATGCTTTTGCAAAATACAAGATAAATAAACAAAAAATAAGAAAAGATCAAAATGTGAAATAAACTCCGAGAGAAAAATGACAAAACTATAACAAGACTTAGAACAAAACATTATAATGGAATGACAATACATCCAGATAGCACAAGAACCTGTAGTACATGCAACAACTGTCCTGGTGTGGAACTAACACCTACCCACATATTCTCATGCCCGCAGCCTTGCAGAAAATTGACATAGACCCAGAGCAGCTGCTTTACACACCCAAGATAGTGGACAATGCTGCTGCTGCTGTGATAGAGATGCATGGAGACATCTGAGGCTCTTTATTGGACACGACAAAAACAACAACGGCATTCCAGAGTAAAATAAATCATCAGAGATAGAGAAATATTTTTCAAATGAATTAAAATAAATATAATCTATACTGAGAGAGAGTTGAATTTTAAAAAATAGAAATTTATTATTTTAGAAATATAAATAGCTGAGAGGATTCCAGCAAACCGCATCTAAAATATCAATATTTTTTTGCTACATGTTTTAATTTGCATATACCTATTTTACATATCTCAGATTGTATTCAAAAATCGTTAACCATTTCTTCTAACTTTTGGCGAAATGGTATTTTATTAATTTATCATTTGATATTATTTGGGTTCTTTCCTGGTATTCAAAAAGGAAAAATACGTGTCGTTCAGTTATATTTTTCAATTTATCAAACAATTTGGCCGCTGAATAGCTGATTCTGGTAGAGCGCCATCTAGCGAATAAAGTTGTAACTAAAATCAATTTCGAATTTTTCATTATTTGCCATAAAAAAATCCCATTGTATCCTGAACACAATGGTGTTTACCGCATTGCTCTAGCGCAAATATTCGCGGAGTTATTAATTTTTAAAGTTGTGCGGGACTTTTGGATCACCCTGTATTTCGATCTTGGACCTTAATCTATCGACACTAACACCAAAGAGTCACACACAAATATTTTAATTTAATTTATTCATACTGCCTAATAATTCGGGTATATAATCGAATTGATATCTTTTCTTTGTCCAGTACTTCAGTTTAGAATGCCCCCCTTTTTTTTCCTTAAAAAAAAATAGAGATTTCTAGATTTTCGTTAAGTTAAATTATTTGATCCTAAAGGAGATGACTATTAAAGAAAAGAAAGAAATTGAATTTTTTAATCAATCAACCCAGTACTTCAGTTTGAAATATCCCCCCCCCCCTCTTTTTTTTCCTTTAAAAAAATAAATTTGAGTTTTTAAGATGATTACACTGGTCAACAACATTTTTGCACAAGAGAACCTGATTATGCTTCTAGTGTAACTTTTCATGCTGAACTCAAAAATCTAATCAGAAATTTCATATCACCTATGGTTTTTGCGTGACCGTCTTTTTTTAGTATTGGGATAAACACAGTAAAAATGTAAAAACAATGTCACGTAACTGGTTTATCAAAAAATATTTTTCTTTGTCCACAAAGAAATAGCATCTTATCTACATGTCCTGAATTCAAATATACCATTAGTTTTTTCTATTACGCAATATTTCTGAGATACACCTACTTGAAATTTGGAAATATTGTTAATATATAGGCATATATGAACGAAACATATTTATTTATTGAAAAGCAGTGACAGTGGATTTTATTCTATACTTTGCTTGTGGTAGATCCCTCTTGAGTGTCCAGCAGTAGTCGGCAAGCATAGCGGGACTCCATTTACCTTGGTACCGCTTCTCCATGCTTGATATATCTTGATGAAACCTCTCACCATGTTCATCGCTAACTGCGCCAAGATTGTCTGGAAAGAAATCTAGATGTGAATGCAGGAAATGGATCTTGAGGGACATGTTACATCCCAGTGCCTTGTAGGAAAGCAACAGATCATTAACTATGTCTCGGTAATTTTCAACCTTGACACTTCCTAAGAAGTTTTTGCAAACGTTTCTGAAGGAATTCCATGCTGCTGCTTCAACTTCATTCAAACTATTTTGAAAATTTCCATCCTGCTGAAATTCTCGAATCTGAGGTCCAACGAAAATGCCTTCTTTAATCTTCGCTTCACTTATACTAGAAAATTTTTGTTTTAGGTAGGCAAATTCACTGGCATTTCGATCCATTGCCTTGACAAAGTTCTTCATTAATCCCAGTTTAATATGTAATGGTGGTAAGTAAATATTTTCTGAATCGCGATCAGGGGAGGATTTACAATATTTTTATGTCCTGGAGTAAAGATTTCACGGTTTGGCCAGCTTTTTTTTTCCCTTTCCCTATCTCTGCTATCCCACTTACACAGAAAACAACAAAATTTTGTATATTCAAGCTGTAATCCACGCAAGAGAGCAATGACTTTCAAATCGCTGCATATTTTCCAACCGTATCTTTCATATTCTATCTTTTTCAAAAGCAGTTTCATGTTTTCGTAAGTCTCTTTCATGTTGGATGCATGTATTTATCCCAACACTAAAAAAAGACCGTCAGGCAAAAACCATGGGTGATGGGAAATTTCTGATTAGATTTTTGAGTTCAGCATGAAAAGTTACACTAGAAACACCATCAGGTTCTCTTGTGCAAAAAAAAAAAAAGGTTTTTTTGTAGACCTGTGTTATTAAGTTGAATTATTTGATCCTAAGTGACATGACCATTAAAGGAAAGAAATTGAAAATGTTTTAATCAATCAACCCAGTGTTATGGTTCTTTATAAATAGATCTAAAGATGATTGATGAAAAACTGAAATTTGGATAACGTTGTTATTATTATTTTTATTCGATCGTCCGATGTAGTAATATTATAGTGATCTTGATAATTACATGGGTTTTTGGGTGTACTAATGGTTTAAATTTAGAAAAAAGGAGACATATTGGTGGGTTTTATTGTAAATATACACATTGTTAATATTTGTTTATTATAATACGAACTGCTTGAAACTTGTCATTGAACATATATACTATGGTTTAAGAGTAAACATGAAATATTCACACATAATTACTCCTTTTGGGATTACCCCTTGGTTGTAACTACAATAGGGAAAAGTCACAAACACAAGAATGTATACACACACTTAATCTTTAAAAAATACACAAAAACACACACACAGACTAATACACATGCAGCACACACATATAGTTTCAACCACACACAACAAGGGCAAAATTTATAAATTTTAAAATCTTTTCAACTCTTTCTTCTATTATAATCCAGATATTCATTAATCGAAGAGATTGATAGGTGAGTAAATCCAATTGGTGCTCTTTCTTTGATCACAAAAATTATGGTGAACAATACACACACAGGTCATAGGGACATACACACAATCTGTCCCACATGCCTCCTCCCATGACAACAACAGCAAACATTTTTAAAATTATCTTTGTTTTCTCTCCCAATCTCACTTTTAGTTTTAATTCACTTCATATTTAACCCTAGAGATAAATATTTTGATATGAATGTACTGACAATTTGTCAACCAACTAAAATATTTCAATCTTTCACTTTAGTCTATTGGCGCTGGGACCAAAGAGTCACACATGGATATCTTAATTGGAGTGATCCATACTGCCTTGTAATTCAAATCTGTGATCCAATTCATACCTTTTCTATGAACAATAAAAACACATGCGTATAACTCCATACACACACTTTGTCTCCCACATACCTCCTACCACAACAGGGACAACAAACAAATTTTGAATTTTCTTTATTCTTTCTCCCAATCTCACTTATAGTATTGATTCATTTCATACTTAACCCTGTGATTAAGTATTTTGATATGAATTTTCTATAACAAATTAATTACCATCTTCTATCAACCAATTAGAGTATTTCGATCTTTGACCTTAGTCTATCGACACTAACGCCAAAGAGTCACAAAATATATTTTAATTTAATTTATTCATACTGCCTTATGATTTAGGTCTGTGGTCGAATTGATGTGTTTTCTTTGTTCAGTACTTCAGTTTAGAATGCCCCCCCCCCCCTTTTTTTTTCCTTAAAAAAATAGAGATTTCGAAGATTTTCGTTAAGTTAAATTATTTGATCCTAAAGGAGATGACTATTAAAGAAAAGAAAGAAATTGAATTTTTTAATCAATCAACCCAATGTTATAGTTGTTGATAAATAGATCTAAAGGTAATTAATTAAAAACTGAAATCTGGATAACATTGTTATTATTGATTTTGTTCGATCGTCCAATGTAGTAATATTATAATAGACTTGATAATTACATGGGTTTTTGAATGTACTCATAATTTAATTTTTAAAAAGACATATTGTAATATTTTATTAAAAATATACACCTTGTAATTTTTGTTGATCATAATTCGAACTGCTTGAAACTTGTCATTGAAAATATTTAATAAGGTTTAAAAGTAAACATGAAATATTCACACATAATTACTCCTTTTAAAAAAGTCACAAACACAAGAATATATACACACACTTAATCTTTAGAAAATACACATAAACAAACACACAGACTAATACACATACAACACACACATATAATTCCAACCACACACAACCAAAGCAAAATTTATACATTTTAAGGTATTTTTTCAACTCTTTCTTCTATTTTAATCCAAATATTCATTGGTCGAAGAGATTGGTAGATGAGTAAACTAGCAGGGACGAAATTCCCGCCGGGTTTAGTTTTGACAAGTCCCGGCCCGGTACCAATCTCTTTCCATCCTGGTCGAACCATTATGGTTTCCAACAAAACAACACAAAAAATTTTACTCCATCTTTCAATAAAATTTTGATATTTTTAAAAGTGCTTTCCACACAAAAAATATATATATTTAAAAGTATATATAAAATTACACAAAATATTACTTTTAAAAATATTCAAAATTTTTCTTTCTTAATAAATATAAATTGTTTGATAAAAAGATTACATGGTTCTGTCTTTGCTCTTTTTCCTACTCGAATATCTTTAATTCTTCCTTTTTTTCTATGTTCTGCTTCAATGACGAGTAAAGTACGATGTAATAAGCGTTGTTAAAAGTCATGACATATAGTATGTAAATATCTTTTTGAATGTATGACTAGGAATGTAGATTTCTATTGAATGTATAAATTATTATGTAAATTTCCTTTTGAATGTATATAACTTAGCCGTGTTGTTTAAATAGAGAGTTTTTTAGTAGAGCAGAAGAGCTTTACAGGTGTTGCCGTTGGTTTTGTCTTCCTTATTTTCTTTCTTGCTTGATCACCCGAGGCAGCCCAAACAATATCAAGACTTTGGGTAAAAGTTTTTATCACAAAGCAATAACGCGCCATCTATACATATAAAATAAAAGGATTTAAAAGCGCGAATGTTTCTTTTATACATAAAACGAACTTCTACTGTCCTTACTGCGATGAAAAAATATATTGGGAGGGCTTGGCTCATCAGTGGTGAACCCTCCCAGCGGTTTCGCCAATTTAATCCACCAGACAGCTTCTCAGAGCTCTAATACTGTATTGGATCATTCTGCTTTTATATGCTACACTGAAGGATGGAATCTTAGAAATGGTTTTCAAGTAAACTATGGACATAAGCTTATAGGACAGTAGAATTACATTCAAATATTTGCTTCGAGCAATGTTCTTCAGCAAACTATAAAGACAAGGCCAGTTAAGAATAAGTTAACACAAAGCAATAACGCGCCATCTATACATATAAAATAAAAGGATTCAAAAGCGCGACAGTAGAATTTCGTTTTATGTATAAAAGAAACATTTGCGCTTTTAAATCCTTTTTATTTTATATGTATAGATGGCGCGTTATTGCTTTGTGTTAACTTATTTTTAACTGGCCTTGTCTTTATAGTTTGCTGAAGAGCATTGCTCGAAGCAAATATTTGAATGTAATTCTACTGTCCTATAAGCTTATGTCCATAGTTTACTTGAAAACCATTTCTAAGATTCCATCCTTCAGTGTAGCATATAAAAGCAGAATGATCCAATACAGTATTAGAGCTCTGAGAAGCGGTCTGGTGGATTAAATTGGCGAAACCGCTGGGAGGGTTCACCACTGATGAGCCAAGCCCTCCCAATATATTTTTTCATCGCAGTAAGGACAGTAGAAGTTCGTTTTATGTATAAAAGAAACATTCGCGCTTTTAAATCCTTTTATTTTATATGTATAGATGGCGCGTTATTGCTTTGTGTTAACTTATTCTTAACTGGCCTTGTCTTTATAGTTTGCTGAAGAGCATTGCTCGAAGCAAATATTTGAATGTAATTCTACTGTCCTATAAGCTTATGTCCATAGTTTACTTGAAAACCATTTCTAAGATTCCATCCTTCAGTGTAGCATATAAAAGCAGAATGATCCAATACAGTATTCGAGCTCTGAGAAGCGGTCTGGTGGATTAAATTGGCGAAACCGCTGGAAGGGTTCACCACTGATGAGCCAAGCCCTCCCAATATATTTTTTCATCGCAGTAAGGACAGTAGAAGTTCGTTTTATGTATAAAAAGTTTTTATATGTTAAAGGAGGTTTCTTTAATTTGACCTCTCTTATACCTTAACAAGCGTTAACTTGTTATAGCCCTATATTGTTACATAAATAATTAAAACCTTTTCGATACCCTAATAATAATATTTAATAATTTGCTCTAATCATCATTAATTTACAACTACTTTTCATATAAATTATATTTAATTCTACTTATTATACATTATACTCTCAATTCGACTTTATACTCTTAAATCAACATCGAAATATTTGATAACTTTCCTTGAAAAATATTATAAAACCTTATATATTTATATATATATATATATAAAAATGGCATATCCTGACCAGGAGCACATGTGCTTTACAGAAGGCAGAGCGCTGGTGGAACAGAAATCAACTAAACATTGATTTAGCCTGTTCCCTGATATTTGGCAAACCCAATGTGCTAAGCGTATTTACGCAAGTTTGGCCTTAAATACCCATTTCTTGGTTTTTCAGGAAGCCATTGGGACCAAAAAATCTCTTTTGGTCGCAGTGGTTCAGCCTACTCCACGCTGACGAGCGCCAAAAGCGCGAAACGCGTTCGTGGATGGCTTTTCTTGATTTATCAAGTAATTGGGTTGGCCAAATATCAGGGAACAGGCTAAATCAATGTTTAGTTGATTTCTGTTCCACCAGATGGCGCT
Source organism: Cordylochernes scorpioides (assembly GCA_030710605.1). Lineage (NCBI taxonomy): Eukaryota > Metazoa > Arthropoda > Arachnida > Pseudoscorpiones > Chernetidae > Cordylochernes > Cordylochernes scorpioides. Next base: position 98,108,146 of record CP092886.1, read on the forward strand.
CTGCCTTCTGTAAAGCACATGTGCTCCTGGTCAGGATATGCCATTTTTATTATTGATTTCAACACCTGAACTTTTTATCTTTTATTTTTTCTTTCGTTTTTTAATATATATATATATGAAAAATCAATAGAAAAAAATAAAAGATAAGTGGGTCAGGTGTTGGTATTAAAAATAAAGAAGGCATCTCCTGACCACGACCACATGTGCTTTTTAGATGGCAGAGCGCCATCTAGTGGAGCAAAAATAAACTAAACGTTTATTTAGCTTGCTCCCAGATATTTGGCCAACCCAATTTCTTGATAAATCAAGAAAAGCCATCCACGAACGCGTGAAAAACACATGTGCTCGTGGTCAGGATATGCCTTCTTTATTTTTAATGTCAACACCTGACCCAATTATCTTTTATTTTTTTCTATTTTTTTTTTCATGTGTTAAGCGTCTTTACGCAAATTTCGCCTTAAATACCCATTTCTTGATTTTTCGGGAAGCCATTGGGACCAAAAAAACGTTTTGGTCGCAGTGGTTACAGCCTTCTCCACGCTGACGAGCGCCAACAGCGCGAAACGCGTTCGTGGATGGCTTTTCTTGATTTATCAAGAAATTGGGTTGGCCAAATATCTCGGAGCAAGCTAAATAAACGTTTAGTTTATTTTTGCTCCACTAGATGGCGCTCTGCCATATAAACCCGCTAGGGAAACGTGTATAACACCAAGAAGAAGGAATCCAAGGTCGATGACCCTACAAAGCTGCAACTTGGTTCAACAATATACTAGTTCCGACCCAGTTGCTTTGAACCCCAATATAGAAATTCCGAAGTATGACGGGACAGAAGACCCTCACCCATGGATAGAATCCCTCGAAGAGATTGGTTTCCTCTACGATTGAGTAGACTAGACAATTGCCCGGTATGCCGCCATGAACATGACGGGAAGCGCCAAGACCTGGTTGGATTTGCACAAAGCTAGTTTCACGAGTTGGGAAAAAATTGAAATCTGCCTCGTTCAGGATTTTTCTTTGGACGCGAATAAAGAAGAATTAAAAATGAAGCTGAACAAAATGCAACACTGGAAAGAACCATAAATCAGGTTCGCTGATGACATTCTAGCGTTGTGCAACAAGATTGACCCTCAGTGGAAGAAGAAACGAAAATCGAATGTTATTGGAGGACTGAAAAAAAATATTATTTTGTACTCTGCCTTAACCTTCCTAAAACGACCAACGAACTTCTTGTCGTGTGCAAGAAAATTGATTCTTTTGAGAAGAAGTGTCGGGAACGTGTTGAGAAATCCAGAAGTCTATATAACGGTTCACGATATTCTAGACTCCAACAACAATTGAGGAACGTGCCGCCGACTGTCACACGAAACTACCAAACCACTTCCAGGCCCCTGTTTCCAAATATTTCAAGAACGACTCCCCTCCTACTCCCAAGCAGATCGAAACAACTCCTTGCCCCTACCCTCAACTCCTAGACGTCCTTATAATTCAAACTTTGTGCTGAAACCAAACTTTCAGAGAAACCTCCACAGTAAAAGCCAAGAAGTAAGCAAAAATAGGACGGAATATGGAAGACCAATCTGCTTCAAGTGTAAAAAGCCAGGGCACGTGGCTCAAGTTCAAAAGAATCCTTAGAAGAGGATCCCACGTTTATACGAGAGACAGGGTCGAAGAGAAATTTCAAATGAATCAATTATCAGAGAAATAAGGACCTCAGCTTTATGCTGATGTATGTTATAGCACACAAACAAATATTAATACACGGAATAGATATTCCGTGTTAGAGGATAAACTAAGCGTCGCACCTGAATCTGTCAATCAAAGCAAGTCGACCATAAATGGAATCAAGAAGTTGGACCCTAAATACAAATTAAATATTCATGTGGACAAGATAGGGACTTCTGAAGCTTTGATTGATACAGGCGCTGACCTCTCAGTGGTCGACCTCAGAAAAGCCCTCAATACGGGCCATGATATAAGTAAACTCGCAAAAACGTGTGCCAGACCCGAAGGGAAAAAATTAAACATAATAGGAAGGATAATTTTAAATATAAAAATTTACGAGAGAGAGAGACAAAGATTATTACACACATTTGTAATAATGAAAACGAATTTACGGACATTAATTCTTGGAAGATATTTCTTTAAGAAAATGAACGCTAAAATTTATTGTTAGCAAGAAACAATAAAATACGATTTGACTAATAATCATGACGAAATCAATTTTGAACTGAAGAAAACGTCGACGATGTTTGCAGCAGCATCAACTGTCAGCTCGGCGATCGTGGCTTCGGCTACATTTCACGCTACATCACATACAATAGCGCCGTAAATGGCGTGATCAATTGCTTACATAGACGCAGGAATGGCGTTATGTCGTGTTTTTTTTTAAGAATCCAGGTTCTTTTTGCAGCACCATGATGGCCTCATCCGGGTTTGGCGCCATTTTGGAGAGGCCACTTTGCCAATGTGCATTTGACACCGTCATATTGGCCCATCACCTGGAGTGATGATATAGGGAGAAATTAAATACACGTCTCTGTCATAGTCCCCGTTACATTTATGATATGTTAAAACCCGTTACAGTTCTCTTTATTCGAGGCCTGGGAAACGCTACGTTTCAGCAGGATGCACAACCGCATGTCGCCGGTATTGTACGGGCATTCCTACATACAAAATGTTCGCTGCTGCCCTGGAAAGCACGTTCTCCTTATCTGTTACCAATAGAAAACATCTGGTCAGTGGTTGCCGAGCGACTTACTCGTCACCACACGCCTGTCACAACTATCGCTGAACTGTGACATCCTGTTGAAGCTGCATGGGAGACTATTAACTGTACGCGCGCGCGCGCGCCATACAATCTCTTACTCAACACTCAGGCGTTAAAGTGATCTTATTGCTTTCAGGTGTTTATTCTTGAGTACTGGTTTCTAACGATCCATACCTTTAAGTTTCTTGAAATATTAATGTGGCCCAATAATATCATCTTATATCTAATTGATACGAAATTTCTGCGTAAGAGTTATTGTTCGATGCATTTAAATATAAATTTCTACTTTCCTTAACGCTTATGTCCATAATTTCTTAAAAACCTTTACCATAAATTACTCAACGGTCATGAATTAATACCAAAGCGGTCTGGAATATTAAATTTGCGAAGTCGCTGATATGTTCCAACATTGAAGAGCCAAGCCCTCCCGAAATTCTTTAATCGCAGAAAGGGCATTAGAAAGTTGTTTCAAGTACAGAGGAAATATTCGCGCTATAAACAGTTTCAAAGTTCAAATATCATTTTTAGTTGTATTTCTATCTGGTGTATTGATGGCCAGTAGCGAGTGTATATAATTTGTAACGATTCACAATGGCTATCTAGAAATTATAGCATTGGAAGGGTGAGATGTTACATATCTATTTTTCCAGCGCTAGTTTCTTTTCCAAAATCCTTGCGCCAGTACGTGACGCTGGGAAAGATATTGTTTTCCACTTTTGATGCGTGGTATAATAGAGTTCAAATATGTAGTCGAGTGCAGAAAATCTAAAATTCCTGAGAGAATTATATCTAGGTATTGGTCTGCTCACCGTTTTATTTTGAGTTTCTTTCATTTCCATTTGCCTAGCACTCTTTGGAAATGTTATGAGAGGCAAAGGTAAATCAGATTTGCAGTACGCAAGGAAATATTCGTCTTTATCCTTCATGGATATTACTACAATAGTAAATAAATATTCGGAAGGACGGGCTGTGAGGAAAACACGCACAGAGCTTTCTTCAGTGTTATGCCACTTCCCTATTAGCTTATATAGCTTGCGCCTAGAGGTAAATACCTTGTCGATAATTCTACCAAGAACTCCAATCCAAGTGTTTTATATATTAGTCAATACAAAAATGGCGTCCTGGAGATAGACGTAAACGCTAAGACAATACATCACTTTCGAACCAGTCGCGCCCAATATATTTCTCATTGCTGCAGCAACTTGTAAAAACTTTTGATAAATTTAACAAAACACTATATAACTTCTTATTTTCATTCAGAGAGGATGTGTGGATAGGTTAACTCATTGACTCACCATATATAAATGAAAAAATGTGGTCTTAAGATGTTTTGTTCACTTTGTCAAATATTCTTAAAGGTTGAGCCTAATTTCAGCGTTTTAATCAAATTAGCTAAGAACTTGAGGATATGTAGAATTAGGCTCAAGAGAGAGAGAGAGAGGTTCAACCTAGGAGGCTGGAGCCTCGACACTCACAAACTGGCGAAATAGCCAGTATCTTAGATTATCATTTTTTGTAACGCGAATCTTATAAAAAATTGCTCTAAGATAAAGCCAGTGATACTCAAATTGTTATTATATTTATGCTATTGAATCTTTGAAATGCTGCACCATCATACCATTGTGTAAACAGCAATATAGAGTAGCAGACACAAATATGAGAAAAATAAGAGAACAACAAATCAGATTTATAAGTGATTTTATTATCAATTGAAAAAATACATGGAAATAAATAGTTGCATATATTTAACAGAATAAAGCCAATAAAGCCTTAGACGATGTCCCAATCAGCATATTGGGAATTTGGCACAATTCAGATGGGCACTAAGGCATGGTAGATAAGGAACTAGTATTCTAAAAGCAATATAACGAAAAATAATCAAGATTTTCAAAATAAAATTTAAAAAAAATCAATGTAAATACCATAGCTAAATTACAATGCTATTTTACAATGCCTTTTCGTCTTCTTTTTGCTTCATTCCAAAAATTATTATTGCACGTGTAAAGCTAAATCTGTAGAATAGAAACTAATAAATAGAAGGTTTTGGGACTGAAAATACTGATGAAAACTTTGTCAGATGAAGGAGACTTGATTCACATCTAGAGAAGAAGGGAGAACAACTGGGAGAGAGAGAGAGAAATATATAGAGAGAGTTAAACACGTGCGGGGGACAGCACTGGAGGAAAGGAAGAAAGGAGAAAAGGGTCGGAGTTGGGGGGGGGGGGGGGGGGTTATTGGTTAGGTTAGGGATCCTTATGCAGTTAACATAGTCACAGTTCATGTCTCTTTGGGGTTTATCATTATTCAATATAAATGCACATGTATTTAAAGGAAATCGCATTTCTCAAACTTTGCTTTACCAAGGTTGATTCATTGTTTGAATGGCAAGGCTTTTTTGGCTAAGGCTATTGTACAAAATAAAATCATATATATTTGTTCTTTGGTTTTTTTTGGGGGGGGGGGCATGAGATAGCTGTGCACCAGAATTCTTATAGAAAAAGATATTTTTTCTATTAATTTTAGCATGACCTGAGAAACGCCAGGATTATGCTTTGTAATCTGGCACCATAAAAAGCTATATACAAGAATCTCGAAAATTTTTTGGCACAATATATATATATATATATATAAAAATATTTAAAAGTCTAAAATTTGGCATATGTGGCTTAGACTGGAGTATTGCGACAACATGCGGTTGACGGATAATCTGGCTGAAATAAATGACTCGAATGAAAAATAGTTGTAAAATAAGACATTCATGGAAATATAAGCCACATTAAGTTGTCTGGAATATGTACAGCTTGGCACAGGTTAGCTAGCAATCGTCGCCTGAACTAGAGTCGGAGGTATTCGGCAGCAGGCTAAATTTGGGTGGCGGTAGCCTTTCAAGGAAGACATTTAAGCACAAATTTGGAAAATGCAATTTAGAAAGAGTGCTGACTAAAAATGCAAATATTGCACAAATTATAATAATAAGAATATTATATAAAATATAAGCAACATAAATAATATATCCTTTGAATAAGGCATCTTAAAATATATTTATTTGAACCAAGTAGTTATGTTTTAGTAGAAATAATCAGACGAGAAAAAAAAGTATAAAAGTGCATTAATTATATAATTCCAAAGTTTTTACATTCTTTTTTCATTATGATATTAGTTTATAATTTATTTAGATGTATTTCTCTCTCTAGTGTATATATCTAATTGGGATTATATATATATATACGCGCGCGCTTTATATATACTATAGTAATATATGTCCCTCAATGAGAGAGAATATTCCATACTTTTAAAATTAAGCATTATAATTTTAACCGCAGAAATATATAAAAATATATTTTTGACTATACAAGTTAACAAACAATTGCATCCCTGGGTTGACGTCATTACGCTATAACACTTTGTAAATTCCAATGGGGAAGCGTTTTGGCACGTTGCTAGAATACTTGGTTCAAATAAACTCTTGACTTTTGGCACAAATCTAAATGTCAATCACTTTGATTTTTATGGATGGAAATCCTTCAGATTTGCTGACGAGACTCAGAGCTAGAAGATCAAAGGGAAATATTGAAATCAAACATTGCAACATGAGTAATAGAAAAATGGCTATTATTTACAATTTATTCAGCATCTCATGCCCCCAATTTTGTATAACAAAATGTTCAAACCTTACAAAAACTTTATATATAAATACTTATGTATAAATTATAATAAAGATTGAATAACATGAGCAATGTTACAGTAAAAATAATTATTCATATTCATTATACATAAAATACTAGGGAAAAATGATTTCCAAAATTATCAAACATAAAATAAAAAGCGAGCTTTAATGTAATGAGCAGCAAAATGTAGAATAAAGAGAATTTTTGGGGGCTACTTCGTTGTTCACATATCACAGCAAATATATACATCCCCCCCACAGTGGCAAAACTTCAGAGTATATCATATAATATATATATAACAGATTATATAAAATGTAGCTGGGCGGTTGTAGAGAGATTAAAATATGTATTTATATATATATACCTTTATATATATGTGTGTATGTGTATGTAGGTGTATATGGGTATGGCTGGCTACTGGTATGGCTCGGGAGGGTCGCCTCGACTGCAGTAGTTGTAGCGGTGGTTCATATGCTGCGAGTACGAGCCGGAATGGGAGAATCGCTTCAGACATTTGTTGCACTGGAAAGGTTTTTCACCGCTATGTAGGCGCTTATGCTCCGTCAGATGGTGCTTGTGCTTGAAGGCCTTTCCGCACTGATCGCACTTGTGAGGTCGCTGGCCTGAGACACAACATCCATGTCAGCTGTCATTTGTATATAATTTACAGAACATTGATATATTATATTTAAAAATCACATAGAATACTTTATTAATTTCTTTAAGAAAAAATAAATGATAAACTTTGATTTCAAATACTCAAGACCTCCACGTACATTAATTGCATGCCAAGAAATACTGAAAGGGTTATGGTTTCTTGAATGCTTCCATTTTCAGAAATGTAATGAAAAATGTTTACAATGTTTCTAAAAAAAAGTTGTTATTGACCATTATCACATTTATACAACAGAGTCTAACTGACAAACTGACTTGACTGACAAATTACAAATAACTTGACACGTTTTTATTTATTTTTTATTTTTTTTTTTATGAGAAAAATATTACTTCGATGTGTACTTCAAAATTATTCCAATTATTTTAAATATACAAGTATGTATATAGTGTAGAGTTCACAATAGTAGAGAGTGTATATAAAGACACATTTTAAAATAAATAATATTAAGGAAAATCTCTAATATTTTGGAATCGCTCTCATTTTGAATAAAATTCGTGTCATATCAAAAATGTATGTATACTTTCTTTCTTACCAGAATGTTCATATTTGTGTCTTGCTAGAGAGCTGGGCTTGTTGAACGTTTTGTCGCATTGGTCGCAGATATAGAGCGATGAAGATATTTCCTCTCTCCTTTTCTTGACCAAGCCGTTTTCATCATCTGGGCTTTCTTCCACGCTCTCATCGCCAGTCTCGATCTGTTCGAGCAGACACACCTGATAGTACAAGTATATTTGAGATCATTCAAAGGTACCCACCTGCCTCCAAGCAATTGACAAGTTCGGGCTTCCACCAGGGCTTCGACTTGAACATGACGATCCTCCGGGACTAGAAGGGGAAGGGCGCGGAGATAAAACGTCTCCGCTGCCATATTCAGTAGCAGCCAAGTTATTATTACTCTGAGGAGTCGAGGTTCTTGAAGACCTTTGACTTAAATTTAGCACTTCAGCTTCTAAAGTAACAGAAGGCCTCTTTTTCATTGAAAGATCAAGAGGCTGGTCAGCCGGGGAAATAAACACGGGGGAATTATGGGCGGGTGGATGATGGGAAAGTGACCCATTGGAATCGGGCACAAGAGCACCGTTGCTTGGACTAGAGTTAATATAATGAGTATTGTGTTTCTTGAAATTTTGCAGAGCAGGAGGAAGCTTAACTCTTTCTTCCTCTGCTTCCTCTATCTTAATAGTGAATTTTGAACGACAAAAGAATCGCTCGTGGGAGAGGAATTCGGCCGAGCTTTCAAGAATCTCTCCGCAATTTGGACATGCAAGCCGTTGTCCATGTTCTCCATTTTTTATTGTCTCATCTCTCCCGGGAGAAGAAAGGGAAGGACTCGGGCTGCGAATAAACTCGGGAAGAGCTCCATTAGGGGTTTCTGGGTGATGACGAGAGGATGCATCAGCAATTTCCATTTTGACATCCCCATTTTTGGGCGATAAGGGATCAGATTTTGGAGAGACGGCAGAGAAAGCACTTGATGTTGTGCTCAAAAACCATGGATGGTGGTTGAAAAAAGAAAATAGATTCAAGTGGGAAGATACCATGGGACCCAACAGCTGGTGTCGCGGAGGGAAGTCAGAGAGGGAAGACATGTAGCTAGGTGGTAAGAAGGAGCTTTCGGACCCATTCCCATATTTGGGGACAATGGTACGGAAAGAATGGTTGGTGTTGTTATTAATAGAGGGAGGCGGTGGTCTGTTGGGCTTGGTAGCATCAGATTTTCTAGTCTGAAACAAGTTCCAAAGTTAGAGCTTCTATGACCGTTAAGTGACAAATAGGGTACGTACCAAGCATTTCTTGCTCGTCATATGGGAAGAGTAGGAGCCGGAGTGAGAAAATCTCTTGCCGCAATTAACGCATTGAAATGGCTTTTCTCCACTATGAATACGTACATGTTCTTTCAGATGATGTTTGAATTTAAACGCTTTTCCGCATTGCTCACACTTGAATTTACGTGCTGCAGCATTGGCAGCATCTTCCAGACGTTGCTACACACAAACAAACTATTGTAGTGTGCCTAGATGAATTTGTTAAAAAAGGTATATAATCCTGAAAATAAAGCAATAATAAATCATTTTCTGTAACTATAGCACACCTGTAAACCCGCAAGAAAGGTTTATAAGGTTCTATTAATAACTTACCTGAGTTGTATGGTGCAACTTGTGTTTAGCTAGCTGCTCCTTATTGTCGAAAGCCACGTTGCATTTAGTGCACACTACGGTTTTGTGTACGAACCGAACATGCTCCAGGACAGATTGAAGTGATGGGAAACGTTTTTCGCACTGCGAGCACTTGTGACCTGCGCTGGTTGAGTCTTCCGGCAGTTGTGGGAAGAGATGCACTGATTTAAGATGATCGGACAGGGGGGAGGAACCGGTGAACATCCGCTCACACTGGGGACATTTGACACCGCCTGGACACAAACCCCAGCTGACTCATCCATAACGATCATCTAAGAGTCATACATATGGATTTCTCAAAGTACACCACGCCGTCACGGTTGGCAACGTCTTTCAGCTCGTTCTCCCGAATTAATTGGTGTCGGTTCCTGAACGAATTGCCCCAGAGCAAGGCTTTATTGTGCGATGAGGTTGGCAACTCTTACGAGGCGTGTCGGATGCCATCAAGATCCCTCCATGAGATACCACTAATAATTCAGCATTGTGAAAAGGAAATGCAGAAAACGCATTAACATACAGATTTCTAAGTCGAATGATAAACTGAGCAGAAAAGATTAATCGATGACATTTTCCTTTTTGTCTTTAAAAAAATTTCCAAATCTTTTGTCTAAAAAGAATATTTTTAATCTTTAAATACAATATAAAAATGGATACGACTGAAAAATGTTCGAGGAGAATTTCATTTATTTAGATTTACAGTGAAAATACAAGAAACAAAATTTACAACAGGTAATAAACGGTAACCTTTTACGTTATGAGAAATTCGTTTTAATAAAAAAGGAAAAATAGATATTTTTAAAAAGTTGAAGGGAGCATTTTATCTTTTGTCATACAAATATTAGAAATGGGAAGCGCGGGGTGGGTGGTAAAAAAGGCGTAGAACCAGGGTCCGTCCAATATCCTAATGTATGGGGGCCAAATAAAAACTTTATAATAAAGTGGGTGGCGTTGGACGAGTGGAATTATAATATACGCCAGCGCAAGGAAGGAAGGAGCATTGACAACGGGATGATTTATAAGGCTATGCGGGACCGATGCAATTTGTATTGGAAGTTGCACATTGAGATGGAGATTCGACTTCAAATACGGTCATTAGGGCTGGGCCGAGACGGCACAAAAGACGAAGTACCACCACTCGTCTATCTTTGTCAGGTCGGCGGGCCATGCTCCTGGCCGCAATGCCAAATTGTTTGCAGCATTTACATGCGCCACCTTCTTTGCCAAACTTCCGCCGTCATGTATTGAAATCAATCCATTCTACGAAATTTGCAACTAGAGCCAATTTTGATCGCAACTGGGCTTTAGATAGATTTTTACTCTTTCCCCTAGCTAGGACTTTTACCGCAATTTCATTGTTTCGTCTATATAAAAAATTAGATATGCTTACCCTTAGTGTGTAGAGAGGTTGAATAATGTATTTAATATATTTTAAAGAAAAAAATTGTTTGTGCTGATATATTCTTTCTTATTTAGAATGCCTTTTTAAAAGATTTCCAAATAAGCTCAAAAGAGTTATTATTAAACGAATTACTGCTTGAAAAAAAAACATTCAAATAATGGAGAGAAAATTGAGCAATCATATTGAACTTTGTTCTTTTTATATACTGTCAATTTTTGTGTAGCAGAACACGGGAATCTCATAAACTTCAACAGATTTTTCTTTATTCGAAAGAAACTCATTACCACTTTGCACTCCTTTGTAAGAGTCGAATGGCGATTTTGTTTTCTACACCGCTTAGTTCCTTTACGCAATTAACATCTCTTGGAGTATGGCGTCATGTTTGTCATTATATTCATGTCTATCTCTGCTCTAAAGTCATTTTGAGGATGTCGTAATATTTATCTGTTGAAAGAGCTGGCTATATTACTATCGAAAGGTTGACAAAACAGGAATTTCGTTTTTAAAAAAAAAGCCGGGTTATCTCTACATAATTGAGACAGGACAAGAGTCAGGAATGACTTATTTCCGAGTATGAGCATCGCATACACAGTGGGGAGAGGAAAACTACAAGTTTGGAATTTGCAAAAAAAAATGTTATACAATAAATATTTGTAAATGTATCTTTAGGGAAGGTATTGAATTCAAAATCGTTAAAAGCTAGCATAAAATTTGTTCAAAATTTATCTTCAGGATTTTTTTATATTCCTATATATATAGGGATTTTGAAAATAGAGCAATCCATATTTAATTCATTAGATAATAAAAAGGCATATATTGTATTTAATAAAATATTTATATAAAATAATTAAATATTTTATTAAATCCAATATATGCCTTTTTATTATCTAATATAGGGATTTGTTGCTGGATTATTGCTGGACTATAGATTATTAAAGAGAAAACTCTCTTATCTCTTTATTCAATGTGAAATATATTTACGAATATAACAACTTGAATATAACATTGCAATTATTTTTGAAAAAAAATTCAATTTACTCAAGTATCCCATTAACGCTTTGGAGTATAAATATATATTAGGATTCAGGAATTAATATAAATTGTCATATACGGGTAAGATTATATTAAGCTTGAAAAGGTAAATTTTGTTCCTGAAGATTTTGAAATATTGAATATAGAGGCAGCAGTTTATAGTATTCTTCAATCAGAGTGCTTCAGCAGGTACCGGGCCATCGATCCCCGGAGCAGATGGGGCATTCCGCCTCGCTGCCCAGTGCACATGGCTTCCTCCTCGTGACAGATATTAAAAAGTGTATATACTTTCTTTTATTAAAAACAAGGAACGTCCAGGGAGGCGGATTACCATCTATTATCTCCTGCCAGCACAGAATAAATGGGAAAAGCGCATTAGTCTATGCACGAAGAATACTATCGCGGGATAAGGATGAAAAATAGAAGGTTCAATCGTCCTTTTTCAACGCTGCCTCTCCAAATAAAAACCGGGAACGCACGAGAATAAATGGCAACGAATGTCGGCACTGAAATTAACCCTTTCCGCACCAGCGGCCCGAACTCACGGGAGGCTAATTAAATCCGTCATAATTTAAAATCAAACGTGTTATAAAATTAAAGCCTAATTAATTTCAATAATGAGCCCCCTTCTAGCCAGTTAATTTTTGGGCTTCTCCATTAATTCCGCGAGGTCGAACTATGCGCTACGACTAATTGTCGCTCTATGCTCCCGAATTATCCGTAACAAATGTCCATATGGATTTATGAGCGACCGCCCAGCCTTGCCAAGTGAGGCGGTCCAGATTGATAGCGCCTGGACTGCCCTCTCTCTGTCCTCCTCCGCCTTGAACGAACTCTCTCCGTTCTTGTACGACCATTTATGCTCTCTTATATTATTTGGTTCTACAATTTTATTAATGAGCAAACTGGACTTCTTATGCAAGAAAGGAGTAAGATATGAAAACTGCAACATGATAAACAGATATTTTAGGATTGGAGATTGAAGTAACTTTAGCGACACACGAAAAACGTATCACAAGAGTCATGATGTTATATTTATACAAATGGAATTTCAGATATTCAAAAGGGAAGGCTACTATATTTATTAAATTAAAGTATATATTTCATTTAAATTACTCTTTTTTAACACATTGAAAATGCACTCGTTCATATTCTTCAAATCCAAGTTCACATATAAGCAATTCGGTGAGTGCCCATTACAATAAAATGAGCGTGCCTAGAAAACTCCAGAATTGAACATTCTGATTATATATTTATATTTTAAGGCAGATGTTAAAACTTATTTTCAACTAACCGTGGACCATATCCTCTTCATCTGTCCAGTTTTATAAAACAAATATACCAGGATGCCACCTTCCAAGAAATAAATCCGTTTGGTGCCATCTAATAAGCCAGGAGCTTCCACCACCATTATAAAATAAAAACAAAAATATTTTTTTTCTCTGAAGGACAATACAGGTAATTGGAAACATACGTGGTGTGTTCAAAAGGTATCGCGACTTTTGTGTTTTTTCAAAAATTATTTATTTATTCATGAATACCTATTTTGTCCCCTTCAAAGTAATCCCCATGAGATATTATACACTTGTGCCAACGGTTTTTCCAATCTTCGAAGCACTTCAAAAAATCATTTTTTAAAATCTTTTTCAGCTTCTCCTTCGATGCCGTCTTTATCTCGTCAAGCGTAGCGTAACGTCGTCCTTTCATGGGCCTCTTCAATTTAGGGAACAAGAAAAAGTCACAGGGGGGCCAGTTCTGGGGAATACGGTGGCAGCGCGGCATCATTAGTGTGTTGATTTTGGCCAAAAAGTCGCGCACAAGCAACGATGTGTGAGCAGGGGCGTTATCGTGGTGCAAAAGCCAATTTTTGTTCTTCCACAAATCCGGGCGTTTCTGGCGGATTGCTTCGCGCAAATTGCGCATAACTTGCAGGTATTATTCCTTATTGACCGTTCTACCCTGTGGCAAGAACTCATAATGCACCACGCCCCTACAATCGAAAAAAACTGTCAGCAAAACTTTCACATTCGACCGAACTTGGCGCGCTTTTTTCGGTCTTGGTTCGTGCGGCAGCTTCCATTGAGATGATTGAGCTTTGGTTTCCACGTCATAACCATAAACCCACGCTTCGTCACCAGTTATGACCCTCTGGAGCAAATTTGGGTCGTCGCGGACAGAGTCCAACATCTCATTAGCAATGTTCATGCGATGCTGTTTTTGATCGCAATTGAGCAATTTTGGTACGAATTTCGCGGCGACCCGTCTCATGCCCAAATCATTGATAAAAATCGAATGGCACGAGCCAATCGATATGTTTAGGTCCTCAGCAACTTCTCTAACGGTGATTCGACGATTGGCCAATATCATTTTCTCCACTTCATTAATTTTTTCGTCTGTTGTTGAAGTGCTCGGGCGTCTGGCACGCTCTTCGTCGTTCACATCTTCTCGGCCTTCTGAGAACATTTTGTACCACCAATAAACGTTGCTTCGGTCCAAGGTAGCTTCTCCGTATGCCACAGTCAACATTCGGAATGCATCCGCGCACTTAATTTCGTTTTTCACACAAAATTTGATACAGGTTCTTTGATCCATTTTTTTTAATAGGTAAAAATCGAAGACGATCCAAAACACCTGCAAGCAAAGCAGCTGTCAACAATTAAGTGAACATTCAAAATGGCCGAGCTTGTCGGCATAAGTAAGAGACATGAGTACCAACATAAAGCCACAAAAAGATCGAAATTCGTATCCCGCGAAAATTCAAAATTCGCGATACTTTTTGAACACACCTCTATGTGCGCTCTAAGAACCTTGGTAAATAAAAGACATTATTATATTTTTTTATATCAATATTATCCATAAAAATCGAGGCAAGCAGCCTCATAATCCGATAATGCTGCTTCTATCCCCATTGAATGCCCATTCTTGCGGGTGATTGGTATATTTATGTAAGTTGTGCACAATCGCTATGGGCGCCGAGAAATTGTTGCGGCGATATCGGGCGCAGATATCTGGCGCGATTGTCGGTCCGGCCAGTAAACAGGGACATGCTCTAATTTCTAAATCAATCCTAACTCGGCCAGTGGTCAGAAAGGGACGGTGGTCGATGCTAATATTCGTCTCCTTTCAGGGCTGAAGGCTGTAATGGCAGCATACAATGGTACCCACCGGCATCGACCTGAGCCAGTTTGTTGTATTCAAATTGGCTCCTTCTGAGATGACGCCGCGTGTCTTCTTTTTTTTTTTTTTACAAAAGATGGTTTTTCCTCCTCCACCCTAATTTGACTGGTAGCACCGACTGATACAATGGAATATTTTTTTATCCTCACGCTTTCTCTTCTTCCTCTTTTCTTCCGCTGCGGACTGATCGCCACCAGCTATTCCCCCTTTCTTTTATTATTATCATCATCATCGTTTGCCGCTGGTAAAAAATAGTTTTCTCCTCGCGCGGAATTTATCGAGGCTGCTTACGAATATGTAAATGAGCCATACATTAATATATGACTCTTTTTGCTCGCTGATGGCCGCCAATCGGAGTTGCCAACTTCCCCCCTCCCCTCTCAAACAAAACTTTGTTCGGGAGTTATTTATGTGTCTCCAGCTAGCAACGGCTGATGCCTTCGGGGCCTGTGGCCACCTGCCCTGCCCTCTCTAGACTTGCACTACTGTCTTGCACCATTTCAGGAACATTCTTTGTCGATAGTTTTCTCTCATTTTAAGTGTCTTTAAGAAGGCAAACGCAAAAACTATATAAAAAAGCAGACCTCCATATAGAAATAATATTGAAATGATATTACAATTACCCTCATGGACAAAACTTAAGAAAGTTATACCTTTTAGTATGTATAGTGGGATTCAGAAAATAACTCTAAAAGATGTTTGATACATAGTGACCTTTATTGAAGACACATGAGATAACCAAATGTGAACAAAATTGACTTGGTCTCCTTCCAAAAAAAAAAATCAGACGACCGGCGATATCAAAGAAAATCTACCTCCTTAAGTTTTGTCCATGAGTGTATGATATTTATATCGAGATCAAGTGTGAATTAAAAATATGCCTATCTCCGTTTTTCTACCGAATTACGGCGCTATCCAAATTTGGTTCTTAAGGTTTAGCCGATTATTTTATCAATTAGGGTTGATTTGTGATTTCTAAATCTATATATATATAAATGAATGTCTGTCTGTCTGTCTGTGTGTGTGTGTGTCCTCTATGGATTCAAAACCATACATCCAATCGCCGTGAAATTTTGGGATATTATGAGGTGTATCCCCGGAAAGGTTTACGAAAAAAAAATTATTGAATATCTTGAATGTCCTTAGAGTTATTTGCAGATTTGTATATTTAACTCGCAAGCAGCGCTACCATTGAGACGGAGATAGGCTTAGTTTGCTGCTCCTGATGACCTTGGGTCATCGTGTGAGTCACAGCATGATGCTACAAAAACACTCTCTCTGGGGATTTTACAGCGTCGACAACCTGTAAGATTGCCTCTCTCATATATTATACTTTAAACATCTGCTTAATTAAAGCATTTTTCATTTGAAAGAGACTGCTCTCTTAACCCCCTTTAGACAACATTAAATGATATCCCGTGTCGATGATTTTGTAATGTATAGAATTAGGAAAGACAAAATTCAGGATGACACGGCTCACAGGGAACGGTAAAAAATGTTCACTTTATCGAGGAAATACAAAATTCGGGATGACACGGCACACAGGGACCGGGAAAAAATGATCACCTTATCGAGAGATTCACGACCATGATTTTATTCAACTTATCGAGTATTTTTCAAGGGACCGGGAAAATATGTTCACTAGATAAAACGATTATTTTGTAATATAGAAAATTAGGAAATACAAAATTCAGGATGACACGGCACAAGGGACCGGGAAAAAATGATCACTTTATCGAGAGATTCAAATTTACGAGTTTCAAATCATCAAAATATATCTTTCTTTTTTTATATGTTTATAGAGAATTGTTTTAACAAATGTTCGTTATACAAACCTTTACTCGGGTAAAACCCGGGCGAAGCCGGGCACATCCGTTAATTATAAAGAGTCTATATAGAATTGGATATTTGATTGAATTTAAATATACATGTACAAAAAGGAGAAATCTACTCTAATATAATCATTTATTGGTTCTCTACTATCACGTAAACTTAATCAGCCAAAAAGTGTTAAGTTCATTATCTAATCGGCATGCAATGTTTTAGCTCATTAATTGCACTGCGCAACTAGTTTCTATATTAGATATATTATAGAATTTTTTTTTCTCATTTTTTTTATCGTTGGCACTATTTTTTTTTTCAATTTAATTTTTACTTTTTAAAAAGAAATTTATTCTAATATTGTATTTACGTGTTATATTAGACTTTTTAGTTTTCGTTTTTTCTATGGGTTCAATGCTTGATCACTTAAATTTTAAATTTTAGCGCCCTAAAAATATCTCGATTTTAAACAACGTTTTAGGTTGTTTTTAAAAATACATTGTTGATATTTTCCGTCACGCATAAGGGCGAGGGCACTCGCACTTATATATACACACATAATACATTATTTTTATTATAAGTATAATGTTTCTAATTAAAAGCTTCCTTGAATCAAGCCGAAATTAATGAAAACCCATTGTTTTAATGTGTTATACTTCGAAAGCTAAAGTTATGATCAACATTTCACACTTCTTCGAGAAATAATCACTCTATAAAAATTTCGCGCATTACTCGCAAATAGAAGAATCGGTTCATCTCGCGATCTATTTGCTCATTTCACACGCCGTTAATGTGTGCGAAAAGAAGGTCTCGAATGTCATATATTGGTAGCGTGTGTGTGAACTTAATACTCTATACACTCTTTCTGAGAAAGAAGAAAATAGAAAAGAACGATCGTTTTTCTTGATAAAGGTGCGTGTGCTGCTCGCAGAAATATTGAAGTAAAAATAAGTTCGTATACATGCAATTTGCGCCTCTTTTAATAAATATATACTCCCTGAGAGAAATGTAAGAATGTAATAAGAATGGAATTTTTCTTATCACAGAGGGTAGGTTTAATATGAATGAGACTCAGAGTAAATCTTTGGGCAATAATGAGATTTGCTATAAAGTAGGACTCTATAGACGCCGACCGTAGGTGCAAATAATTACTGGGAGCTTCTTCTAATTCAAGCAGCAGAATATATTCCCCACCGGCTGAGGTCGATAATTATCTTCTACGTGTCTACAGAGTTCTTCCGAGCTACAAAGTGGAATCTTTGAGAGATGACAGGCCACGGGAAGGGGACATGGTTGAAAGCAGCACTCACAAGATGTCCTGCATCTTTTCCGACAAAATAAATTCGGTTGATAAATACGTTGCTGAAAAGAGAGAAGCCACCGAAATGTAAGGAGTTTAATCATGAGAGGAAAAAATCTGATGTATATAAATGGTATATTTTAATATATTCGTTTATTTAAATTGGAGATTTTAAATAAATTACATAGCTTTAATGCAACGTCTTTTAAATAGAAAATGAATCATGCCACTAATAAAGTAATGTTAAGGCTTTCAAACACAGGAATTCCTGTTAATTTGCAATAAACAGAAACTACCTCACAAAAATATTATTCATAAATAGTGAGTAATTTGAAGCATATCGGGATGAAGTAGAGCGTATGGCGAAAGAAAGACAGTTTTTTCGTTAAAGTAGAATCACAAATCTTCAAATATTTAATATTATATGCAATGATTTTTTCAGCTCAGATGGTTTGTGAGGTAACACTAAAGCATTTACTCGTCTAGAAGACATCAAACCTATCGCTCTATTTAAATATTTAAAAGTAACGATAAGGTAAGACATTAGTTGGAGTTCTTTCTTCAATTTCTTATACAGTATAAAGTGTTGTTTTCCATTCCAAATATATTAGTGGCGTCTACCTGAGGGAAATTTCATATCTTCAAAGTGGTTACAAGCGCTCTGAGGTCTACTGAATATTCGAAGACGGAAAATCTATATTAATAAAATGCAAATTTCATAAGAGGACATCACTAAAAACTTTCGTTTCAATGCATCAATTTCGACCAAATTTTCAACATTTATGTAAAACGAGATGGAGCAGGTTTTGCTTAACGTCAAAATATTTTTCCCTGACATTAACATGCGTTACTTCGCTGTTATCGATTAAATACAAAAAAAATCAACAGAGTTAATTTTATTTATATATAAATAAAAAATTAAATTTCAACAGAGTTAATATTTTTACATACTAGCTAATAATCTCAATCTAAAAATATAATATAAAAAGCCAACAATGAAGAGTGAATGTAAGATAAAAAGCCAACAATGAAGAGTAAATCTACTTATATATTTGCCTTATTCTGTCTGTCTGAAGCTCACGGATGGGATTTTTCATAACCATCGGTGGTTCAGTGGTAGAATGCTCGCCTGCCACGCGGGCGCCCCGGGTTCGATTCCCGGCCGATGCATTTTTTTTTTTTACAATTTTTAAAACTCATTTATATATTATACAAGAATGACATCCACGGCGCCAATTTATAATTGTAACGAATAGTATTTGAATAAAAGCATTTAATCGGGTAAAACCCGGGAGTTGCCCGGGTCATTCGTATCTACTTATATATTTGCCTTATTCTGTCTGTTTGTTTGTCTGAAGCTCACGGATGGGAATTTTCATAACCATCGGTGGTTCAGTGGTAGAATGCTCGCCTGCCACGCGGGCGGCCCGGGTTCGATTCCCGGCCGATGCATTTTTTTTTACAAATTTTAAAACTCATTTATATATTATACAAGAATGACATCCACGGCGCCAATTTATAATTGTAACGAATAGTATTTGAATAAAAGCATTTAATCGGGTAAAACCCGGGCGTTGCCAGGGTCATTCGTATATAATAATTGTATAAACGAATGCAAGACAAAATCACCGCGAATGTTTCTTTTTTTTTTTTAAGGCAATTTCTTTTTAAGGCAATTATCGTTATTTATCGTTAATTTTTGTTTCGATTTTATTGAAAAAAAAAACGATATGGTGCCTTTAAAAAATGAACTTTATTACTATGCAGTTTTCTATTTAGTCAATATACCTAAGTTCATGTTGCAAATGTAATTATCTCTATCGATTTAGTAGGTGAAATGCAAAAAAAAAATCGACATGATGAAATCTTTATGAAAATTCACATTTTTATTTTTATATTTTCAAGACACACACAGTTTGGGGCGGGACGTTTCACAAGAGAGACATCCACGGCGCCAATTTATAATTGTAACGAATAGTATTTTAATTAAAACATTTTAAAAACACACAGTTTGGAACGGGACGTTTCACAAGAGTGACATCCATGGCGCCAATTTATAATTGTAACGAATAGTATTTGAATTAAAACGTTTTGAAAATATATACGCACTCGGGTAAAACCCGGGCGTTGCCCGGGCCATTCGTCTAGTGTAATATAAAAAGCCAACAATGAAGAATGAATGTAAGATAAAAAGCCAACAATGAAGAGTGAATGTAATATAAAAAGCCAACAATGAAGAATGAATGTAAGATAAAAAGCCAACAATGAAGAGTGAATGTAAGATAAAAAGCCAACAATGACTAGTAAATGTAATATAAAAAGCCAACAATGAAGAATGAATGTAAGATAAAAAGCCAACAAAGAAGAGTAAATCTACTTATATAATTGCCTTATTCTGTCTGTGTGAAGTTCACTGTGTGAAGTTCACAGATAGATTTTGGTCAGAATATAATATAAAAAGCCAACAATGAAGAGTAAATATGATATAAAAAGCCAACAATGAAGAATGAATGTAAGATAAAAAGCCAACAATAAAGAGTAAATGTAATATAAAAAGCCAACAATGAAGAGTAAATATGATATAAAAAGCCAACAATGAAGAATGAATGTAAGATAAAAAGCCAACAATAAAGAGTAAATGTAATATAAAAAGCCAACAATGAAGAATAAATTTAAGATAAAAAGCCAATAATGAAGAGTAAATATAATATAAAAAGCCAACAATGAAGAATAAAGGCAATGTGACACGGCAATGTGACACGGGAAAAAATGTTCACTAGATAAAACTATGATTTTCTAATGTAGAAAATTAGGAAAGACAAAATTCAGGATGACACGGCACACAGGGACCGGGAAAAAATGTTCACTTTATCGAGAGATTCAAATTTACGAGTTTCAAATTATCAAAATATATCTTTTTTTTTAAATAAGTTTTTAGAGAATTGTTTTAACAAATGTTCGCTAGACAAACCTTTACTCGGGTAAAACCCCGGGCGAAGCCGAGTACGTTTTATAAGTTTATAGAGAATTGTTTTAACAAATGTTCGTTAGACAAACATTCACTCGGGTAAAATATATTATAAAATCATATATCGACTGGATTGAAACGAGACACGATATTGATGTTGAAAAATATTCACAAAATAAATATCCAGACGCATAATTCAATATCAAAATTCTTTCTAATAGATGACTTACAAATATATAGACAGCTACTTACAAGAAAGCTAGACAAAGACTTTTTCATGAAAATGTTTACTACCATGTATTGTATAGGAGAGAAAATTGCAAATATTTGGAACTTTTGTGCCATCATATCACATGTAAAGATAATGTAAACAAAAATAATAGGTCAAATAAATAAAATACAGTTTCATATTTTTTCAAGACCATTTTCATAGTTTCAGATTCTTGCAATTATGCTAAAAAGGCCAAGTTATTTCATGCAATATACTTAAATAACTTAAACGAATTAAATTTTTATCAAGGTATTTTAGGGATAAAATATTGTGTGCAAAAATATTATGACGATGACCAAATATGTAATGATCGGTGTGGTTCTTTCTATGGTACCGATGTGCTCAATTTTAGAGTTTATCAGTTAACACTCTAGCGGGGGTCGGCAAACTGCGGCTCTTTATATAGTTCAATAAACTAATATTATTTATGCGATTACTATTTATTGTTAACAAGAAAAAATTGTGTGGCTCTTTAAAAACTTTGAAATTTTGTAAAATGTGATTTTTGACTCTTCTCACTCAAAGGTTTGCCGACCCCTACTCTAGAGCTATGGAATAATTACTGGAATAATTACTTTGAGCTTGAGCTCCCTTGCTTCGAAGAGCATAAAAAGTAAATATATTAGAATTAATTATCTGAAACTATCATTTTAATAATCCTGTCTTAAATGCAAATTTAAGTTGACGCAATGCTCATAAAGATTTCTTATGTAAACGGATTTAAATAGAGCGAAAATAATTTTTATAAACTTTTTTTTGTGTTACGATGCACTAGCGCGCCATCTGTTATCAATAACAAAATACAAGTCGGTGGACGAGTGGGTAACCCCCTCGATTCCCGACAGTCATGAACCGGGATTGAATCCCGTGTTAAAATTTGTTTAATATGTGAATAACCTTCACGTATTATTCATTGTTCAATTTTCATGAACTAGGTTGCTCTTGCTGAGCGGTACCTATTAATGTGATTTGAACCATCTGTTATCAAATTACGAAACTATTTTAGACGCGTAATATTCTTTTTGAAATAAAACAATTTCTACTGCCATTACTGCAATGGAAAAATTAAAGGGTGGGCCTGGCTCATCAGTGGTGAACCCTCCCAGCGGTTTCGCCAGTTTTTTTTTTTTTGTTTATAAACAGAAAAACACAATTAGTAATTTGTATTTAAAAATATTTTACATAAAGCAAATAATTTTTGTTAATATTTTCTCAAAGCTTCTCAGTGGCTTAAAACATTTCACTCAAGATGTTTTGTTTTCGTGGTGCATGAAGAGCAGATATAATAAGAGCCACAGAATGCCGCCATAATGTCGAAAAATTAATAAGAAATAATTCGGCTGTGTAAGAGGTTAAAATATTATTTTTATGCGCATATAATATCCAACGAGCAAAAGGACATTCTCAAAACAACAATATGTAGACCAATTCATTGAGCTTTTGAAAGCTGTTTTGTAAAATGTAAAAAATTGTAATATGAAAATAGTGTGTGTCATTTTCGATAATATCCCCAGCGCTCTCAGCTGCGGTCAAATAATGACACATTTTGGTAGAGATGTGTCCTCGTAACTAGAAGCGTCGCTTGCGGAAATATTAGGATACGCGGATCGAGAGAGAATAACTCAGAGGTAAAATTTTATAAGGATTACCTTAGGCTGTCCATGAGAGAATACAAGTAACAAAAAGAATACTTGCTCTTATATTATTTTTATATTTAAAAAAAACATTAATCGCCATTCAAAACGTTACTGTGTACATTATATATAAATGAATATTATTTAAAATTAATAATAATATAAATAAAATTGCATACCTCCCAATCGTGTCATTTATATGTAGAACTTGCAAGTTTTCAAGTCGCGGGCTGAAGCGACGCCAGTCACGGTGCTGGCGGCTAATCCCGCCAGATTGCTGTCTGCAGAGATCTGGGCTAGATGGAATTACCCTTCGTTATATTGAATTACGTCCTTTGACACGGCATGCGACCAAGCGAGGACAACTTTGTAGGGCACAAAAGCAACCATCCTTGTAGAAAATATGGCGGTCGCGGCAGTGAAATAAGAACTTATTTTTGTTGTTGTTGTTTTCACCAAGGCCGCGCTAGCTATTGCCTTCGTCCCCCACCCCCACAATTCAACAAGACTGTCACAGGCAAGTTCGAAAATTCGAATGCCTTCTGCCAGCTTTCCTTGGCCCTCGCTATCTGGAACTAAGCCAAAAGCATTGCAGCCAGAGAGAGACAATTTGACAATTAACATATTTTTATTGACATCTTGTCAATACAGGAAAGTGCACAGTCCGCCAGAGAGAGAGAGAGAGATATAGTTATATATTTTATCTTGAAAAACTATATACTGTAATCTGAATTTGTTGTAAAATTTAAGTGCTAGATATAATTAATATAATAAATGGCCAAGCAGCTGGAAGATGAAAGTCATATACCAAAGAGGGGCATCTCCCTTTAAAAATGTATTAAAACAATGCTTTTTCTTTAGGTTATCGCCCCACTTTTTGTAGGTATATATATGTCACATTTTCCATTTTTATCTTCCGAATAATTTTTTTTAATCCTTTATTCAATTTGAATACCCATTTTTATTGATATTATTATTTTATTAAAACCCCTGAATTTTACTTTTATATTTGTAACTTGCTGTGTGTGGTGTTGTTGCTATCTATATAAATAGTTTTCATCCCCACTTCCCTTCCTGAAAGTTCATATGATTGCGCGCATTCTATATACAGTTACGAGCGTCATTCTTCATCTCTGTCACGGTTTGCTTTTTTTTTTTTTTGGAATGGCGCCCTCCTATTGGTTGGCTACGATCACGCCACCTTTGCCCCCCCCCACTCGCTTTTTTTTTTTGGAATGGCGCTCTCCTATTGGTTCGCTACGATGGCGCCGCCAATGCGCGAGACACTTCTGTCACCGTTTGCTTTTGGTTCAGTGGTAGAATGCTCGCCTGCCACGCGGGCGCCCCGGGTTCGATTCCCGGCCGATGCATTTTTTTTTTTTTTACAATTTTTAAAACTCATTTATATATTATACAAGAATGACATCCACGGCGCCAATTTATAATTGTAACGAATTATATTTTAATAAAAGCATTTAATCGGGTAAACCCCGGGCGTTGCCCGGGTCATTCGGCTAGTATTGTATAGGCACTAGACCATCTGCCGTGATAAAAAAAAAATGTCGGAGCTCGTTATCTTGGATACCGTCATTGTTAGCATTTCGACCCTGAAACGTTGTGAAGGATAAAATGGTGTAAAATGCATCGCTTTCAAAAATTGTATTAAAAAGTTGTAATATAATATGAAAATGCTGCTGATTAACTGTGCGTAACCCGGAATCCAGGAGCGTATAGAAGTCACCAACTATCTGTATATGAAAATGTTAAAATATATTCTAATTGAAATGCAAAATGTATTTATGAATTAATCTATAGATTTTCCACACACACAATGTTTGCATAAAACACTCTCTATATACATATATATATTTTTAAAAAGGCATCTCCTTATCGTATGCACCTTATCCCAGTATATATATATATATTAAAAATGGCATATCCTGACCAGGAGCACATGTGCTTTACAGAAGGCAGAGCGCCATCTGGTTGAACAGAATATCAACTAAACATTGATTTAGCCTGTTCCCTGATATTTGGCCAACCCAATTTCTTGATAAATCAAGAAAAGCCATCCACGAACGCGTTTCGCGCTTTTGGCGCTCGTCAGCGTGGAGTAGGTTGAACCACTGAGACCAAAAAAGATTTTTTGGTCCCAATGGCTTCCCGAAAAACCAAGAAATGGGTATTTACGGCCAAACTTGCGTAAATACGCTTAGCACATTAAAAAACGAAAGAAAAAATAAAAGATAAAAAGATCAGGTGTTGAAATCAATATTAAAAATGGCATATCCTGACCAGGAGCACATGTGCTTTACAGAAGGCAGAGCGCCATCTGGTGGAACAGAAATCAACTAAACATTGATTTAGCCTGTTCCCTGATATTTGGCCAACCCAATTTCTTGATAAATCAAGAAAAGCCATCCACGAACGCGTTTCGCGCTTTTGGCGCTCGTCAGCGTGGAGTAGGCTGAACCACTGCGACCAAAAAAGATTTTTTGGTCTCAATGACTTCCCGAAAAACCAAGAAATGGGTATTTATGGGTATTTATTAAATGGGTTGGCCAAATATCAGGGAACAGGCTAAATCAATGTTTAGTTGATTTCTGTTCCACCAGATGGCGCTCTGCCTTCTGTAAAGCACATGTGCTCCTGGTCAGGATATGCCATTTTTAATATTGATTTCAACACCTGATCTTTTTATCTTTTATTTTTTTCTTTCGTTTTTCAATGTGCTAAGCGTATTTACGCAAGTTTGGCCTTAAATGCCCATTTCTTGGTTTTTCGGGAAGCCATTGGGACCAAAAAAACTTTTTTGGTCGCAGTGGTTCAGCCTACTCCACGCTGACGAGCGCCAAAAGCGCGAAACGCGTTCGTGGATGGCTTTTCTTGATTTATCAAGAAATTGGGTTGGCCAAATATCAGAGAACAGGCTAAATCAATGTTTAGTTGATTTCTGGTCCACCAGATGGCGCTCTGCCTTCTGTAAAGCACATGTGCTCCTGGTCAGGATATGCCATTTTTAATATTGATTTCAATACCTGATCTTTTTATCTTTTATTTTTTTCTTTCGTTTTTTAATATATATATATATACTAGCGGACGTACCCGGCTTCGCCCGAGGTTTTACCCGAGTAAAGGTTTGTCTAGCGAACATTTGTTAAAACAATTCTCTAAAAACTTATTTTAAAAAAAAAGATATATTTTGATAATTTGAAACTCGTAAATTTGAATCTCTCGATAAAGTGAACATTTTTCCCGGTCCCTGTGTGCCGTGTCATCCTGAATTTTGTCTTTCCTAATTTTCTACCTTAGAAAATCATAGTTTTATCTAGTGAACATTTTTTCCCGTGTCATCCTGAGATAATCTTACTTTTGATAAATAATATTTAAGATAACAAACTTAGTGATAATAAAACTTGTTATCATCGTCACAATGGGGGCGCTGCTTGCGAGTTAAATCTACAAATCTGCAAATAACTCTAAGGATATTCAAGATATTCATGAAATTATTTTTCAAAAACCTTCCCGGTGATATACCTAATAATATCCCAAAATTTCACGGCGATTGGATGTATGGTTTTTGAATCTATAGAGTACAGACAAACAGACAGTCAGACAGACAGACAATCAATTTTACATATATAGATTTAATTAAAAAGGCATATATTGGATCAAAAAATAATTTATTTTACCAATATTTCTCAGCTGGCTGAACGCGAACCTTTATCAAGGTGTTATAACATTTTAAAGTGTGTCAACATATATATATAATGGAAGATGAACTTTTAAAAACCGTTACTACGGCCATCGGTTTAACAATAATAACAAAAAAAGTGAAAATAACTAGTAATTTTCCAGCTATCAATTCGAGAGGGAAAAGGTGCGAAGAGAAGGTTTGATAGGCAATAGCAAGCAGGTTAAAACGGGTCATGGTGTCTTGGAGTCTTAGATCCAAGTTATTTTATTGAGTTGTCCGTCGAGTTTGTTTTTAGCGGTTCTCAACAGGCGGGGTGCTATTAATATGACCATATTGATCAGGCGCCTGGCAGTGACGAGGTGGGAGTGTCCTGTCAGAGGCAGCCTGGCGGAGTCTGCCGAACGGGTTATGGATGACCACAGATCCTAAGTATGACCGATCAGGACACGTGGCGGCAGTTTACTCTTGTTGACTCGCCTCGTTTTTCACACCATTGTATCTCTTTTTACTGGTTTTTATGTCGCCGCCCAGAGTTGAGGAAGATAAAGGGGCCTCATTTCAGCCCTTCTCTTTGTGTTACTATTTTAAAAGAAATCTTTGTGAGGTCGTCCGATTGAAACGTGTAGCAGATTAAATTATAGAGTACTACAATACGTTGACAAGGCTTATTGTAATTATTTTTTATGCTTGCTCTTTGAATAATAATTTTAAAATAAAAAAATTTGATGCGCTACCTCTTCGTTTTTATCTCGTTATTGTCTTTTGAATGAATTCTTTTCTGGAAGTTAAAAATATATGTCTAACTTGAGTTGACAATTCTATAAGTTAATCCCCTGCATCAATAACGAGCAAAATTAATCATTTCTCCAGGGAAAAGTGTATTTTCAAAAACTTTTTTTTTTTGTTGTTCTCTAGCTTTCGGGTATGGACGCCCTTCTACAAGAGAAAACATGGCATAATTATATAACATTATACCATGTTTTTTCCTGTAGAAGGGCGTCCGTGCCCGAAAGCTAGAGAACATTAAAAATGTTTTTGAAAAGACACTTTTCCCTGGAGAAATGATTAATTTTGCTCAATAAAAATATATGTAATTTCTGGGGCAACACATATATAATTCTGCACATGGAATGGTCATTTGTTTCCTCAATAATGTATTTACTATCTCTTTATTTTCAGGATTTTATACACACTGAATGAGTTAAGACAAAACTTATCAAACATAAATTCATATGTTTCTACAAAAGGTTTGTGAATAATCGCATTTGAATCTCTAACGCATATTAGGAAAACAAGATTGAACTTATTTTTCTATAGCTTCATATCTGTTATGTATGACTACCAGAAGTGACTTGTTCGTAAAAGCTAGGGCCACCTCGTCAGACACACGCGCGATATTCCAGGAAGGAAATCTTCCCGATACGGCGTATGTCTGGCATTTCGGCACGATGGCGGCAGATCGCGACGTAGACGACCCAGTAGAATGCCTCTGATGATTCTGAATTCCGTAGTCGGTGGAGATAGGGGCCGATAACTGCTTATGCCCGAACCTCCGTGCGCTTTGTGGACAAGGCATATGATATTTCTTCTCGAGGATTCCGGAAGAACCCGCAAAGCTTAAATTCGACGAAGACTCGATGAATGGCCCTCGCGAGGAAGTTCTCAAAGCTCTTAAGGTGCTCGCAGGGCACGCTATCCCAACCAGCCGCTCTCCCTTGTGTGATATGATGGCAGCTTTTACCTTACCCAAGGAGATATCTGAATATGAAAATTCGATACCATTATAGACGCGTATGATTATTTTAAAAATTAAACAATTCCAACTGCCCTTACTGCAATGAAAAAATTAATGGGAGGGCCTGTAAGGGCAGTAGAAATTGTTTGATTTTTAAAAGAATCATACGCGTTTATAATAGTTTCGAATTTTAGTAACAGATGGCGCGCTAATGCGCCATAAGATATCTGAATGATGAACCGTCCTCCATCGTGAGCTTTCCGTATAACCCTCAAGGAACCCAACGATGTACTCCGGACTGCAGGCGTTGAAGACTGTGCGCCTCAGGCTCTCTCCCTCGATGGAGTTCCTCTTGTCCTCGAAGACAGTTATCGGTCCCGAGCGATGTAGTCGGGCGCGCAAGGCATGCCCAAGCTCAGGCAGTGAAGGGTAGTCAGCCTCGAGTCCGAAGAGCATGAACAGGCTTGCTCTAGCGACGTCTTTATCTTAAATGGGAGGGAATAGTGCAGCACTTGCTGATTTCTGGAATTCTTTATGAAGGTCACGGAATCGTTCGTGGTCCTTCTTGGCTTTATAGCTGGTCTTGAAGAGCTGGCGCAAAGCCTCGCAACCATGATTCGCTGGCTTTTTAGGTCTGAGCCTTTCCATTTATGCTGCTGTACTAGGAGGGAAAAGATGCCATATTGGTTTCCTCTTCACCGGCTTCAACTTGATTCACCCAAATTTTAATATTTGAAATTTTTACAGAAGCCTGATTTGCATAGCCCCCGCTCTTTAAGGACGTATTTGTATCTCCGTCCATTATTTTTTAATTCAAGCGACTATTTACTCAATTTCTTTTCGTCGACAACTCGACGCTCTTTTCTGGAACTTCTATAGAAAAAAATCACCATGTAGGAGCTGCTTCTGGCTCTTCGCCAATACAAAAATGGGATTACTAATCTACATAGCATTCATCCCAATCATACCCCCCCCCCCTAAAAAAACGGGAAGCTCGTGCACCGCGTGGCGCCGAGAGGAGTATATCCAACTAATACTAAATTGAGAGAATGTGAAATTATGGCGCAAGAATATAAATATACATTATTATTATTTACATTATCTAAAATATATTATGCTAGATTTCGACATATATCAAAACTATTTATGCTGCATAATATAGATATTTGTTTTTATTACCAAGAGAGAGATGGAGAGGATTTTCATTTTTCTTGAACGAAAAAAAATGTAATGTGCGAAATAAAAAAAAGAGCGAGTGATACTTGTAATTTACAATATCAAGTTTGATATAAATTTTCAATGTATTATCCTGTATTTTGAGTTACATATTGATATAATTTTTAGAAAAGCAAAACTCCTTTTATTCCATCTGGATTATTTTTATTATGCAGCGAATAAACACGCTGCAGGTTAGCTATTCAAGCCTAGTGGAAAAACTATGCAAATTCTTACGCACATTATATCTATATGTGCAACATATTTATTATGAATATATATTTTTTGAAATGTATTAAAATAATAACATGACTGAGAAAATATCAATGGTTTCTTACAATAGATCTGCATAAAATCGTCGCTCATTGTGATTTGTAGCAAATATGTGAAAACCCTGACACGACATTAAAATCAAAATAACAAACATAACCATCAAAGAAAGCCTTTTTATTCAATAATACGATTTTACGATGGATTTTAAATCTTTAGAAATGTTTTGTCATATGTAAATAGAGTTTAGGTGTGTGTAAATTATAATAATAATACGCTAATATATCGTCAAATAAAAATGAATTTATGTTTGCAAACTTGATCGTTCTTAACCTATAACGGCTTTATTTGGGATGCTTGATTCGAAATTCTACATTCGTTAGTCACTAGGTAAATTTCTAAAGGCATCCGCAATGTCAGAATATGAAATGTTGAATTTTATCTACAAATCAAAAATGAGTCAACGGTAGTCAATTCATTATCCACCTGCCTCAATTTGGTTGGCGACCGAGCCCACCGATAACAAAGTTGTTTGTATGATAATTCGCGCGGGTCCAACCCATTTTTATAGGGCGCGTCTCACGGCCCCATAAAAACTTACTAATAAAATTGTCTTTCTTTCCCTAAAGCTAAGTGTAAAATAAATATTTTATGACTTTTCTATTCTAGAAAGCGCCAATCGCTCGAAAATAATTTCGGACCGCTCAATTGTTAGGAAAAAGCTATAACCACTTCGTGAATAATGGCCTGCTCGGATTGAGGCTGCGAAATGGACAATGGAAACAAAGATGCCTAAATTGATAAAGAGGCTAGAGATGGAATCTGAAGTAGTAAATTACTCTGATACTAAAGCTTTGTGTGTCTATCACAGTAATCAGGAAAACGTGTGAAACTGTTCAGTTCCCTTCTCTCGGGAGCCCTCTCCGTTGGCTTTTAAAGCTCATTAAAGCTTGTAAACAAAAATTTATGCCATTTAGAATCTAGGAAAAAGAGGAACAAATTAGAAAAACTCTGAAAAATTATCTGAATATTAGTTATTAAACCTTACCCTACTCTCGGTTTATTTTTATATATAACTAGCGGATGTGTACCCGGTTTCGCCCGGGTTTTATCCGAGTGAAAGTTTGCCTGACGAATATATATATATATATATATAAATCAATGTTTGTATGTTTGTTTGTTTGTATGTCCGGTATACAAATTCGCAGTAGTTCACTAATTCAAACCAAAATTTCCATACATAGGTAAAGAATTACGGGGAAGACGATAGGCTATTTTTTAAAATATAGAAATCAATTATTAAAACTATATATTCAAATTATTATACTTAGCTCACGAACAGCGCCCTCTATCAAAGATTAGATTAAATTATGCTGATGCAAACAAAAAGATAATGCTAATAACAAACAATTATTAAAAAAATCTTATCTAAATATATATCACTCGGGTAGATATGCACACGGGTCAATCCCGGGGCGAAACCCGGGTCACCCGTCTAGTTATTGATAATAATATTCCGGAACACACAGAATATTATGATAATAATGATAATAATATTCGTTACATTATATATTTATATATTATATAAAATATATTTTTCGAGAAAACATACTCACTCTCTCTATTGAATAGATTTTTAAAAAGATATATATAAATAAAAATATCTAGAGATATACTACATGATCTTAGCCGAAAGGCCGAGAAACGATATTTAATATATAGAGATGACCTGGCTTCGTGTGTCCCCTGCTCGAGTGAATGTTTCGCTGGTAGAATTTTGTTCCTTCCTACTAAAAATTATTATCTGGCTTCGCCCTTGGTCTGCTTTAATGGATATTCCCCTAAAGAATTTTTTTTATGTCAATCAAGCATGATACAGCAATATTGTCATCATCATTTCTGACAAAAAAAAATATTGTTGCTCAGTACTTGGTTAATTATAATTTTTCTTGGCTAAAAGTGCGACAAAAAACTCTTCCAGATTTAACTCTGTCCTGTTCAAATTTCAGCGAGATTCGTTACATATTGAGGGCGTGCATAGCCGACAAACATATGTATATATATTTAAAATAAAGAAGGCATCTCCTGACCACGAGCACATGTGCTTTTTAGATAGCAGAGCGCCATCTAGTGGAGCAAAAATAAACTAAACGTCTATTCAGCTTGCTCCGTGATATTTGGCCAACCCAATTTCTTGATAAATCAAGAAAAGCCATCCACGAACGCTTTTCGCGCTGTTGGCGCTCGTCAGCGTGGAGAAGGCTGTAACCACTGCGACAAATATGATTTATCAAGAAATTGGGTTGGCCAAATATCACGGAGCAAGCTAAATAAACGTTTAGTTTATTTTTGCTCCACTAGATGGCGCTCTGCCATCTAAAAAGCACATGTGCTCCGTGGTCAGGAGATGCCTTCTTTATTTTTAATATCAACACCTGACCCACTTATCTTTTATTTTTTCTATTGTTTTTTCATGTATATATATATTCCCGGCATTGCCAGGTTTTTACCCGAGTAAAAGTTACACTAACGAACATTTGTTAAAACGATTATTGAAAACATCCAAACCACCTATATATAGACTTATAAACGTATATAAATAGTGTTATATGCGTTTAAATATATTTTTGAAACAGATAATTTTTTGAAAACATTTGTTAAATTTTAAATAAGATATTTTCTTTAAATATAAATTAATATTAAAATGTCAAGTTTTTTTTACAGCTCCATTGGAATATTATATTACTAAATCCTCAAATTAAATATTAAATTTAGTATACTTGTAACACATTTTAGCATTTTTACAATTTATAAATATAATTTCACCAGATACCGCGAGAGGCGCTGCTTGCGAGTGAAAGTAGAAAATTTGCAAATAAAATTGCAAAGAAAATTCATTTCAAATCAAATTCAAACCAGAAACCTTCCCAGTAGTATAGTAAATAAATTCCTAAAGTTTCACGGCGGTTGGATAATCTTACCTTTTAAAAACATTCATCGTGTAAACAAACTAACATTCATCTTGTAAATAAACTACGTGTAAAATATTAACAAATCACAAATTCATTTATCGTCGCGACCAGTGCTGCGCCAAGCGGTAAAAGGCTGGAACTTACGCTTTTTGGTTTTAAATTTTTGAACAAAAGCACATTTCCCTTTTTAGTTTTTTCAATAGCCTATATGTTAAACGAAATCTTCAGCTACCTACATGCGAAATTTCATAATGATTGATTCTGTAGAATTTGCGTAACGCGATAACAAACATCGATTTTGGGTTTCATTTTTATCGATATAATAATAAATTTAAAAAAAAAAGGAAGTATATATAATATATTTTTCGAGCAAACATAACCACTCTCCCTACTGAATAGAATTTTTAAAAGATATATATAAATAAAAATATCTAGAGATATACTACATGATCTTTGCCAAAAGGCCGAGAAACGATATTTTATATATAGAGATGACCTGGCTTCGTGTGTCTCCTGCTCGAATGAATGTTTCGCTGGAGGAATTTTGTTCCTGCCTACTAAAAATTATTATCTGGGTTCGTCCGTGATCTGGTTTAGTGAATATTCCCCTAAAGAATTTTGTTTCTGTCAATCAAACATGATACAGCAATATTGTCATTAACATTTCTGACTAAAAAAATATTGTTGCTCAGTACTTGGTTAATTATAATTTTTCTTGGTTAAAGTGCGACAAAAAAAAACTCTTCCAGATTTAACTCTCTGTCCTGTTCAAATTTCAGCGAGCTTAGTTACATATTGAGGGCGTGCATAGCCGACAAAAATATATATATATATATGTTCCCGGCTTCGCCCGGTTTTTACCCGAGTAAATGTTTGCCTTGCGAACATTTGTTAAAACGATTCTAGCAAACATCCAATACCTACTGAATCTATACTTGTCTATACTCTCGAAAATTTGAAATTTTTTCCCGGTCCCTTGAAAAATACTCGAAAAGTTGAATAAATTAATATTAATTGGTCAACTCGGTAATTTGAAGTTGAAGGAATAGTATCTTCCAACAAACGAAGATTTGTAAATAACTCTTTAGCGAATGTACCCGGCTTCGCCCGGTTTTTATCCGAGTAAAAGTTTGCCTAACAAACATTTGTTAAAACGATTCTAGAAAACATCCAATCCACCTATATATAGATCTAAAACGTATATATCGTTATATGCGTTTAAATTTATTTTTGAAACACACATAATTTTTTTGAAAACATATATTAAATTTTAAATAAGATATTGTCACGTTTGTGAATTTTATAATTAACTAGCGGATGTGCCCGGCTTCGCCCGGGTTTTACCCGAGTGAATGTTTGTCTAACAAGCATTTAAGACGAATAATCCTTTCAATAATTATAATAATGAATAGATTCAAAAAGGATGAGTTTCTTTATTTGGAAAATTAATTCGAGCTTTCGGGCGCAAGCTGCCCTTCTACAGGAATAATAGTTACAATTTCAATTAATCATCTATTTACAGTTCTATATATTTTATTTAAATGGTTTCTCGCTTTGGTCTTGCATAGCGTGAGTGGATCACATGCCCGCGCGATTTAGTTCAAATCAAAGAAAAGCCCTGATAAAGAGAGGCGCGTTGCCCCTAGAAATACTAGCCGATTATGGCATATACTGGATATAAATTGTTAATTTATATTTAATAATCGAATTAATTTTCCAAATAAAGAAACTCATCCTTTTTGAATCTATTCATTATTATACTAACAAACATTTGTTAAAACAATTCTCTATAAACTTATAAAACGTACTCGGCTTCGCCCGGGGTTTTACCCGAGTAAAGGTTTGTCTAGCGAACATTTGTTAAAACAATTCTCTAAAAACTTATTTAAAAAAAGATATATTTTGATAATTTGAAACTCGTAAATTTGAATCTCTCGATAAAGTGAACATTTTTCCCGGTCCCTGTGTGCCGTGTCATCCTGAATTTTGTCTTTCCTAATTTTCTACATTAGAAAATCATAGTTTTATCTAGTGAACATTTTTTCCCGTGTCACATTGCCGTGTCATCCTGAGATAATCTTACTTTTGATAAATAATATTTAAGATAACAAACTTAGTGATAAGAAAACTTGTTATCATCGTCACAATGGGGGCGCTGCTTGCGAGTTAAATCTACAAATCTGCAAATAACTCTAAGGATATTCAAGATATTCATGAAATTATTTTTCAAAAACCTTCCCGGTGATATACCTAATAATATCCCAAAATTTCACGGCGATTGGATGTATGGTTTTTGAATCTATAGAGTACAGACAAACAGACAGACAGACAGACAGACATTCAATTTTATATATATAGATAGATTCACTCTTCATTGTTGGCTTTTTATCTTACATTCATTCTTCATTGTTGGCTTTTTATATTACATTCACTCTTCATTGTTGGCTTTTTATCTTACATTCATTCTTAATTGTTGTCTTTTTATATTACATTCACTCTTCATTGTTGGCTTTTTATCTTACATTCACTCTGTTGGCTTTTTATATTACATTTACTCTTCATTGTTGGCTTTTTATCTTACATTCACTCTTCATTGTTGGCTTTTTATATTATATTTACTCTTCATTGTTGGCTTTTTATCTTACATTCATTCTTCATTGTTGGCTTTTTATATTATATTTTCTCTTCATTGTTGGCTTTTTATCTTACATTCATTCTTCATTGTTGGCTTTTTATATTACATTTACTATTCATTGTTGACTTTTTATCTTACATTCACTCTTCATTGTTGGCTTTTTATCTTACATTCATTCTTCATTGTTGGCTTTTTATCTTACATTTACTCTTCATTGTTGGCTTTTTATCTTACATTCATTCTTCATTGTTGGCTTTTTATATTACATTCACTCTGCATTGTTGGCTTTTTATATCATATAGAAAATCATAGTTTTATCTAGTGAACATTTTTTCCCGTGTCACATTGCCGTGTCATCCTGAGATAATCTTACTTTTGATAAATAATATTTAAGATAACAAACTTAGTGATAAGAAAACTTGTTATCATCGTCACAATGGGGGCGCTGCTTGCGAGTTAAATCTACAAATCTGCAAATAACTCTAAGGATATTCAAGATATTCATGAAATTATTTTTCAAAAACCTTCCCGGTGATATACCTAATAATATCCCAAAATTTCACGGCGATTAGATGTATGGTTTTTGAATCTATAGAGTACAAACAAACAAACAGACAGACAGACATTCAATTTTATATATATAGATTATTTCTTTTTTTTTTCTCTTAATGAATTATGTATATTAATTTTAAAAATCATTTTTGTTATCATCATCACATTTAGTGTATTTTTTTCATAAAAACCAACGATAATAAACAACAATAACAATACAATTTGCATCTTCATTATTATAAAATAAAAACAAAATAAATTAACAATGTAAGAATATATTTAAACATTACAACATTTTAACATTTAACACAAAAACGTTACAATATTTTCTTTAAATATATATTAATATTGAAATACTTTTTTCAACGGCATTGGAATATTATATTACTAAATTCTCAAATTAAATTTATTATACTTGGAACACATTTTAGCATTTTTACAATTTATAAATGTAATTTCACCAGATTCCGCGAGAGGCGCTGCGTGCGAGTGAAAGTAGAAAATTTTTAAATAAAATTGCAACGAATATTTATTTCAAATCAAATTCAAACCAGTACCTTCCCAGTAGTATAGTAAATAAATTCCTAAAGTTTCACGGCGATTGAATAATCTTACCTTTTAAAATATGCATCGTGTAATCAAACTAAAATTCATCGTGTAAACAAACTACGTTTAAAATTATTAACCTATCAAATTCATTCATCATCGCGACCAGTGCTGCGCCCAAGCGGTAAAAAGCTGTACCTAACGATTTTTGGTTTTACATTTAAAAAAAGCCCATTAACCTTTTTAGTTTTTTTAATAGGCCATATGTTAAACGAAATCTTCAGCTACCTATATGCGAAATTTCATAATGATTGATTCTGTAGATTTTGCGCAACGCGATAACAAACATAGATTTTGAATTTCATTTTTATAGATATATTTTTATTTTTATAGTATACTTTCATATCGTCAAGTTTTGAAATCAAATGTTCCCAGATTTATATCAATAAGAATATATATAAGCGTAGTTAAGTTAGGCAAAAACAGAACTCATGGGAAGCAACTTGAGCACTTAAAATCCTAGCGAAATGTTTGAAAATTTATATTAAGGGCACGAAAAAGTTTCTTTAAGAGCTTTTCGCGACACAGATTTCATAGAATATATTTAGAAAGTAACATATAAACTTGAAGGTTTCTGATATATATTGCGAAGGTATGTATAGACCTGAAGGTTGCTAAGTTACTGATATATATTGCCGTAATGTTGCAGCTGTATGGTGTTTTGTTAGCATGTTGACTGATATATATATATATATAGTATAGTTATGAGAATTTTAAGATTGATAATTTTTTAATTTAATTTAATCGTGTGAGGTTTTTTTTTTATTATTTTTTTGTAATAAATAATTAGTTAGATTATATATATATATTTTTTTTTTTATGAAAAAAAAAGCAACATCAGCAAAGCATCGGCAGTTACGCGTCATAGGCTGGGTGAAAAAAGGAATAAGCGAAGAGAAAGTTTTATAGAGAAGAGCAAAGACAGAACCATGATAATAATTTTCCAAATATAAAATAAAGCTAATTAGAGAGAGAGAGAAGTATTTTTGCTCTATTTTCTCTCTTGTTGAAAGAAAATAGATTTTTGTGATTTTTTTTGGGGGGGGGGGGGGGGATTTTTTTTTATAAGCTTATTTTAAAGACAATCTAGTGTAAATGTGGAGGACACGATATAAGATAATATATTAAATTAGGAAGGATGATAACCTTAAAGGTTAGACCAGATGAAAACCATAAAGGTTAGACCAGAAGGAAAGAGGATGGTACTCACGCGGGCCTCTTCAGATGAAGACCTGAGCAGCAGTTTCAGCCCTTTCTTCATTACTGCCAAACCATGCCTCTTCGACCAAATAGAAAGCAAATTTAGGTTGGAACGGAGATAGGGTAATAGCTAAGTCTCAGATACAACATAAATCAAATAATGAACTGAGCAAGTATCATCTTCTGCACTTTCAAACATAACTCAAAAAGTGTTTTTTTCAGTTCAGAAGTTAAATTTATTCGGTTCCCCAGACTTGATCAGATTGAGACATACTTATCCCTTAGTGTTAAACTTTAAATCAAATTGTGTTTTTATTCTTTTTGGGTATAAGGACTGTAAGAATCTGATAAGAAATTAGTAATACAGGTAAATGATTATTACAAATACAGGGGAAAATGATCATATCCACAATGTGCTTCGACAAGGGATCAGGAGAATCTAACATTAAAGAAGATAGGAAATAAACTTTGTCTGATGTTGGTAGGTTCAGATTATGGTCTAAATTGTGTTCATACACTCTAAATAATAGGACTGTAGGAAAATAATAAGATATTAGAAGTACGAGAGAATAAGGATTAATTGGAACTACGAGAATATACGATTAAATTCAAAAAGTTAAGAATGTGCGTCGTACCATAAATGGAAATATCGGCTTCATCAGACAAAGAAATAAGTCCCTTGTCTGAAGATGGTAAAAATGCTTTCCCATAATAACTCACATCATCAATTTATTTGAATTGGTCCTAACGGTACCGTATATTCTATATGTAGTCCTATCTATACTTTTTTTATTTAAGTATTATTTATGTGGGCCAGTACCTGTTATTTCTGTTAAATAAGGAAGTTTAGGAATTTAAGTTTAAGTGCTTCCTATCAATTAGATTGAATGTTCATTCTCTATACCCCCCTTTATAAAGATTGAACAAGCATAGATAATTGTTATGTATGCTATAAGGAGAGAAAAAAAAATTCTAAAGTTATCGTATAAATTTAATGGATCAAACAAAGTAAGAATTAGAGAAAATACAGAAATAAAGGTATGGTATTGGTAAGCACAGGTAATAAGACCAAATCCAAACAAATAAACAATGTGCGACGTTTCGGCATCAGCGCCGTTACAATCTTCAGACAAGTCTGACGAGGGCAACAATGCCGCTACCGAAATGCTACACACCACTCATTCACTTGGACCCGGTCCCATTACCTTGTGTTTATAATCTATAATCCAAATTGTGCCTTATTAGTATGGTATTGGTGTTTCAGAATATTGAATTTATTAGTTTCTATTAGTGTAGACGGAATTTTTTTTTATTAATTTAAAATCTTAATTATTATTTGTTCTAAGTCCAATTAAAAAGGGACCGAAAAAAGAAAAAAGGAAAACAAAAAGAAAATAAAAAAAGGAAAGAAGATAAAGATGAGGTGGAAAAATAAAAGAAAATGTCTTTGAAAATATTTATAATAGCTTATAAATACACTCAATTAATGTGATAGCATTCCTTATGAATGTTATGATTTCAAAAATATTTACCTATAATTAAATTATTTATTATCTAGATTAGCGGAATGTAGTTAGTGTTAGTGAATCAAGAGAGATAGATGATGTGACTCATGTTATTTGCATCATTGTCTTCAAGCGAAAGTAGTATTTAGATTGCGCGTTCCAGTTGAAGTCAGTATTGTAGATCATTCATTTATATGTATTGAATTGCGGTTCATGTTATCAACTTAAAATTCAATATATGTATGTTACAATTAACATCACAAGCAAATTCTACTCACCCAGGGGGGAACGATTAATGTCTATAAATAAATTTTCGATTTTAATGTTAGCGGAGAAAAACAAGTTTGAATATCCGGTCAAAAGTTAATTAAATTCTCATAGTGAAATTTTTAAAGTCATTGAAGTTGAAATTGTAAGAAAATTTATTTTTGTGAAGATATTTTCTTATTGCTAAAATGTTAATTTTTTTAATTGTATTTTGGCTGAATCCATTTTTTTTAAATTCATCATTTAAGCTTTTAATTTTACTTATAGAGTTATTTAATTTGTTGTTAATTCTGTAGAATCTTAAAAATTGTCCAAAATATACGGTACCGTTAGGACCAATTCAAATAAATTGATGATGTGAGATATTATGGGAAAGCATTTTTACCATCTTCAGACGAGGGACTTATTTCTTTGTCTGATGAAGCTGATATTTACATTTATGGTATGACGCACATTCTTAACTTGTTTGAATTTAATCGTATATTCTCGTAGTTCCAATTAATCCTTATCCTCTCGTACTTCTAATATCTTATTATTTTCCTACAGTCCTATTATTTAGAATGTATGAACACAATTTAGACCATAATCTGAACCTACCAACATCAGACAAAGTTTATTTTCCTATGTTCTTTAATGTTAGATTTTCCTGTTCCCTTGTCGACGCACATTGTTAATGGCTTGGGATATGATCATATTTTCCTGTATTTGTAATAATCATTCAACTGTATTACTAATTATATATCAGTTTCTTACAGTCCTTATACCCAAAAAGAATAAACACAATTTGATTTAAAGTTTAACACTAAGGGATAAGTATGTCTCAATCTGATTAAGTATGAAAAACCGAATAAATTTAACTTCTGAACTGAAAAAAAAAAACACTTTTTGAGTTATGTTTGAAAGTGCAGAAGATGATACTTGCTCAGTTTATTAGTTGATTTATGTTGTATCTGAGGCTTAGCTATTACCCTATCACCGTTACAACCTAAATTTGCTTTCTATTTGGTCGAAGAGGCATGGTTTGGCAGTAATGAAGAAAGGGCTGAAACTGCTGCTCAGGTCTTCATCTGAAGAGGCCCGTGTGAGTACCATCCTCTTTCCGTCTGGTCTAACCTTTATGGTTTTCATCTGGTCTAACCTTTAAAGTTATCATCTTTCCTAATTTAATATACTATCTTATATCGTGTCCTCCACATTTCAACTAGATTGTCTTTAAAATAGGCTTATAAAAAAAAATCACAAAAATCTATCTTCTTTCATCAAGAGAGAAAATAGAGCAAAAAAATACTTCTCTCTCTCTCTCTCTCTCTCTAATTAGCTTTATTTTATATTTGGAAAATTATTATCATGGTTCTGTCTTTGCTCTTCTCTATAAAACTTTCACTTGGTTTATTCCTTTTTTCACCCAGCCTATGACGCGTAACTGCCGATGCTTTGTTGGTGTTGCTTTTTTTTTTCTCTTTTTTTTTAAATATAATCTACCTAATTATTTATTACAAAGAAAATAAAAAAACCTCACACGTTTAAATTAAATTTTAAAAAATATTAATCTTAAAATATTCTCATAACTATACTATTTGACACAGAATTAGCTTGCTGTTCTGACTCAAAATTAATTCAAAATCTGTAGTTCTTAATATTTTACTTTTCCTCTTTTTTTCCAAATATAAAAAATTACTATTAATATATATTTATTATCTAATGAATTAAATATGGATTGCTCTATTTTCAATATATATATATATATATATACATATGTCATAATATATAGTCTTCCAGGAATAATAAACAAACCTACAGTCAGCCCAGAGAGAGACAGGAGCTGAAGTCCGGTCATTTGAGACACCAGCGACATTCCAAGAGGCGACCAGAGTTCTCGGGACTATTAAGACAGGATGTAAGGTCCGGTCACTTGAGATATCAGCGACATTCCAGGGGGCCCGTGAGTTCTCAGGACGAATTAAGACAGTTGAGGAATGTGTGCGATACGAACGGCCGGCCGCTCAGCGGCGGCAGGCCGCCTGTCCCCCATCTCTCTCTCTCTGGTTGTCTGGGATTCCTCTACCAAATTGTGGTGTGATTATTTCTCTTTCCCCACATTATTATTATATTGTCACATTGAAAGTCGACAGGATAAGACCTGGCCGGGAAGCAAATCCCTCATATACCAGAGTATGAAGAAAAAAGAAGCAACACCACGATGATCGGACAAACCCACAACCAAGTTCCACAAGACTCAACGACCTACTCTACTGTTACCGCTTCTCTTCGAGCTCTCGCCCTCCGTCTCGACCAACTTTTGAACCGTGATCCCGAAGAACTAATCATATACGACGGTGATGAACTTGCCGCAAACTTCTCCCAGCACTAGATCTGCCCAAGAACGATCACCGCGCCAGAGCAGGACACCTTCCATCATCATGGTCAAGACTCCGCCATATCCCTGACACTACTGTGGCGGACAACGCTGTCCCGTACAATATCAGCAGAAAGAACCCTCCCTCAATGAACTTAATGGATCTACTTGCGCCCTCAACCAGCATAACCTGTGAGTGTAATTGTTTCCACCCCTAGCATTTATTCTTTAAATAAGTCTTTCCTTGTAGACTCTGGTGCCAATATTTACATAATTAGTTAAATTTATGTGAATATGTAAAAATGTTTAATAGTTCCATTTATTCTCTCCACCCCTATTAACCGTGATCTTATTATCCATACTATATCTATCTATGTGAAACACCCTTGAATAATAACCTTACCATTCTAATTTAATATAATTGTATTTTTATTGTGTGAAATATTTTTATTTTAAAGTCATTCCTTAAAATTGGCATTCTATCTATGCATACTCTACGATTTTTAATAATAACAATCAATTTTCATAATAGTGCTCATTCACAATAGGCCTCCAGCACCTAAACATTTGTATACCTATATGTATATGACCTACTCTCCTACTTGTAAGCACGGCTCACGAAGAATAATTTCTTTCCCTAAACGACTCAAAATGCACTCTGTAATTCAGGCATCGAAGAATTCCAACCACCACGTGAGCCTTGCTTACAACCAACCCTGAGTAACCTTTATTAATTTCGTCCTGAATGTCCCTCTCATCCTTACAACTTTGTTAACCTTCTACCAGCCCATGACTCTCTATGAAATTATTGATTAATCATTTATCGAACTACTTTTGCCACTAATATCCACTCTTCATTTACAATAATATATTTTGTAGAATTTCTCTCTAGCATATCCACCGACCCACACCATCTAGCCACTGGTGTGTTCGTCACAGGATGCAGATTGACTAACTGCTAGATGTTTATCAACTACTTTTTGTTCGCACTTGAACAATCTGCATCGAGCGGCACAGTTCGCTCCTTCTTCTCGCGCCACACGTTCGCCACACGGACCCTGTCTTCAAATCTATGTTTGTCCCTTGTCCAATCCAGCACGATATAACCTACTTCCGATATTTCCCACGGGTGTACGTTAAACATCGTCGCTGATTTTGTCCGGTCCGTCATTATTTCGCGCAGACATGGGTTTTACGTTCGACCCATCGCGAAATCATCGCCTCGCACAAGCTCCCACGACGTTTCAAACACCTCGTGTCCGAGCAGCTTGTCACCTGTAAAGGACAACGCCGTCCTCGTCCCAATTTTTGGCACAGTGCGCGCATACTTTCCTCCAATTAGCTAAAACTACTAAAATCTCTTAGTATCGAAATAATTAAGGTAGAAAGGCCCAAAGCAAGTTTCCCCTCGCTCTGTTCGCATATATTCTACCTTTGTATCTCGAACTATTTTATCTGTTCGCCAAATTCTAACATTGTATGTAGTTCTAAATTTACCTCAGTTCTGAGCTCACGCAATTTCATCCTCAATCTCATTTCTCGTACTCTACACCTATAGCATAGAAAGCCCATGCCAAGTTTCCCCTTGCCATGTTCGCCTGAAAAACATCTCTTAAAGTTCAGAGTTTCCCAGTCTTATTGACCTAAGATTTCCATCATGTGTATGTGACTCCCCTTCTCCTTGTTCACACTCCTCAATAACATTTCCCTTATAATACATTAGATGTTATTGTATATAGCCTTTTATAATTTTGATATTTTCAAAATTTCCCTTAAATATCAAACTCTCCGGTGTTGTAAAACTACTTGTAAATAATATTTACTTGTGTACTATACAATATTTTATTTACATAAAACTATGTCACCATTACCTTAATTAATTTCAACTGTAAAATTATTTTCTCTATTCCTGGCTTCTCCAGCTTTAAGTATACTCAAACCATGTTCAGCCTTCTTCAACGGGGGCCATATGTCATAATATATACTCTTCAAGGAATAATAAAACAAACCTACAGTCAGCCCAGAGAGAGACAGGAGCTAAAGTCAAGTCATTTGAGACACCGGCGACATTCCAAGAGGCGACCAGAGTTCTCGGGACTATTAAGACAGGATGTAAGGTCCGGTCACTTGAGATATCAGCGACATTCCAGGGGGCCCGTGAGTTCTCAGGACGAATGCGATACGAACGGCCGGCCGCTCAGCGGCGGGCAGGCCGCCTGTCCCCCATCTCTCTCTATGGTTGTCTGGGATTCCTCTACCAAATTGTGGTGTGATTATTTCTCTTTCCCCACATTATTATTATATTGTCACATATATATATATATAAGTTACCACGTTGCTCTAATTTATAAATATTACCATGGTGCTCTAATATAGAGCAACGTTAATAGTCGGTTAACAAATGCTCTAATACATTGCGAAAGTTACATATAGGTTTGGAAATCTCTCTTCTTATACAGAAATTATAAAATGTAAGTTTAAATGTTATTTTTCTGATACATTGCGAAAGTATCGTTTTGATCTAGAAATAGCAATGTTGTTCAAATACATTGTAAAATAATGTATATGAATAAATATATAAGTTACTAGGTTATACACTTATATATTTCCAAAATATTTCATGAATTATAAATAATCAGTGAAGATCCCTTTGGTGGGTCTTTCGTTCATCCTGCACCACGAGTTAATGAAGGCTAACAGCCCAAAACGCACACATTGATAATTCAGGAAAGGGTATTAGCTAATTTCAGCTGGTATATTTCTGATATTTGGAAGAAACTATCAGAAACATTCGGTTTCACCATCAGGAGATGCTCTTTCATCTTGTTACTAGCCAGATTTTCTTCTTTACTAGTTGAATAACTCTTTTAAAGCCTATATACTTGAATAGCGCATTATCATTGATGAATAGATCTTAGCAACATAGCGATGTTTCAAACATTATTTCCCATATTCAGAGGCCAAAAGGGAGGATTTCTGAGCGAATATAT
The DNA here is from genome assembly GCA_030710605.1 of Cordylochernes scorpioides. Lineage (NCBI taxonomy): Eukaryota > Metazoa > Arthropoda > Arachnida > Pseudoscorpiones > Chernetidae > Cordylochernes > Cordylochernes scorpioides. Next base: position 98,153,036 of record CP092886.1, read on the forward strand.
TCAGAAATTCTAATATATTTTCCTACTAAATATGGAACTTTAGAATGATATACCCTTAATCTCTCAAGTATTTCAGCAATGCATTTATATTCCTTCAATATCTTTTGATCGCTATATGCAACTGTTAGTAAATATTTTTAAACAGGGATAAAAACACATGTATGTTCCTTAACATATATGTAATATATTAATTAACATTTTACTGAAATTTATTACCATAGATTAAAAATAAATTTGGGCTTCCAAGTTTTGAGAGCTATATATATGTCGTAAACCCGGGTAAGCCAACAAATGAGTTGGAAGCAGTCGGGGTTGAGTGGCAAGGCGTGCAGAGTGGGAAGTCCGCACGGGACAGTAAGGACAAAGTTTGGGATCAAAAGACGCTCTCCTAGTACGTCTCACGTGGCACCAGGACCAGAAGAAAATTGAGGATTAACTGAAGAAAAGCTCGGCGTCCAGCCTGAAGCCGCGGAGGCAGGGAGGAACCAAAACGGCGGCCACGAGGGCCGCCGTGAGATGACAACGGAGCTCGACTGCCCGGGCCTCCCCGAAAATATCCCCTATAACCTAACTAACTGTCAACATCCGGACCAACGCCCTTTTTGTCCCTCTCTGGATCCCCCGGGTGTCCAGTGGCAAGCTGGTGTCACTTTGAGACGACTAGAAAAGACGTCATACTTTATTACTTACATATCACATTGTTTAAATTACGATATATATATAAATCTTTATTATTATTATTATTATTTAATAATAAATTCCACCACAAGGATATTTGGAACTAGCCTGTAATTATATACGAAGCGTGTTTTCTTCTCGAGAAAAAAAAACTCCCTTCCCTCCCCGTATATAATTACAGAAACAAACAGTATAGACGACTGCATGCTGAAATCCAATAAAAATATTGGGGGCCTCATGTAAACTTGGCTTCCGAACCAAAATATTTCTACCATTTATCATATAGAAATTAACTGGATGTAGTAAGAAGAAGAAAAAAGCTTGGCTAGGAGAGGACTTCCATAAAAATGAATAAGGAAAAAAGTTCCGTGTACCAGCAGCGTAAATAAAACCAAACTTTTATATATTTCTTTTTGTTTTCAGAGAGAGCATAAAAAGTGCACCCGAACTACACAATAAAATATTTTACCGAGAAAAATTATTTTAATCCCGAACTTTTATATAGCTCCTTTGGCAAATCTCGAACCCAAATGACCTAAAAACTCTTGGGGTAATTTCCCTTCCGAGGGGGCGTGAATTTAAATATTTTAAAAGAAAGTGCGCAGAAGGTAAATGGTGAAATTTAAGATTCTTAGATATTAAATATTATATAAAATTTTAAGGTTTAATATTCAGGTTTCTTTTCGCAGTAAAATAAAGAGAATAAAAGCTAAGGTTACACTAATTAAAGTACTTATCTATTTTGCATCACATTATGTGAAGCAGGTAAAGACAACTTCAACTAATTTCACCACAGGTTGCACTTTACAACATCACTAGGGCTAAAGAAAGCTTCAGTAAAGAACTATTATACACACAAACACAGTCAATCTTCCAATTTATTCTAAAGAAACGTTCACAAGAGCTTTTATACTAGCCGCAATAAAACCTCCAGAACCATTGAAGTAAAGTGGCTCTTGCTGCTTCACCTGCTCTGTCAATTTGTTAGATGAACCTTCAAAGATTTCGTTACATCATCTAAGTAAAAGCCTTTTTATTCTGGTTTAGAGTCCAAGTTTAATGGACCGCCATTTATTACGCAGGGACACAGATACGTTATGCAAATTCCAAAAATTATGGCCCTTTGTTTTAAAGATAAAAACAAGATGGACGCCCATGTTTACAACGTCCATTATACGGACGGCTGGAATACATTTGCAGAATTAGCCGACTCCATGCCGGCATGCCCGAGTGGGGGTGGACAGCTCTTAATTAAATCCGACCGTACAAGGCCTTCTTCCTTGGCCCAGCACACGACGTATAGGAGTTGGAGGGTTCTATTGCTACCTAGCCGGGACCAACATCCGGGTAAACAATCACTTAGTTGTGTGGGATTTAGGTGATCGGTCTAGCTAGCTATCTGTTATGATATAGAACGACCTAACCTACAATTTTTTGTATCACTTATGCACCTACAATTGTATAGGCACATTAAATACATATCATTATGGAAAATAGTTATTATATATAGTTTTTACTATATATAATGATCGTTAATTATAAATTGAAGATGCGGTAAGTTTTTAAATATATTTCTAGAATTTCGGCGGAGTAGGCTAGAGTTAGTTGGTAATGGATATTATTGTATCACGTTATATTATAAGCGAGTTTAAAAGATTTGACTTCAAATGGTAAAAGTCGCCGCCGAGATTCGGACTTCACGAATCCATCGCGGGTTGTTTTATCCAATCTCTGCATATAAAAAATAAAGAGAGCCTATCCTGACCACGAGCACATGTGCTTTATATATATATATATATATATATATATATATATATATATATATATATTCTTGAATATTGAGCAATCCATATGAAATTATTAATTGAAAGGCTTATTTTGGATTTAAAATAAAAATAAAAACATTTTGTTATAAATAAAATGTTTTTTTTTATTTTATTTTATATATATATATATCGTCGCATGAAGGCATCGCTTGATCAATTAAAACAGTTTAAAAACAAGAAAAGCCCTGACTAAGTTAGGCGTATAGCCTACTGAAATATTGGCATTTTGTTATAAATAAAATGTTATATATATATATATATATATAAAAGAACTAGACAAAAACGCGAGCAAAGAAGAATTTGCATAAATCTAAAATAAAACCTGGCAAATCAACAACCAACCAAAACTAGAGCAAAACAAAAGGGCGGTGCGAGAAAAAATAGGAGAAACTTTAAGAAAGGGCGGCATTTTTCCGATGGTTCTTATCTAGAAGAGAAATACCACATCAACCCTTCCTAAAAAAAAAAAAGAATAAAGAAGAAAATCACGACTGTGGGGCATATGAGTGTCGTTGTAGGAGATTTTTGTGAGGAGCCAAGTCCTAGGCTGTCACGTTGCCAATGCCCCGCCATTACGTCTCTATTATTTGGAAGAAGAAAGGGAAAAGAAGAGGTTGCTGGCGTACAATTAGGCCAGGCGACAAGAGTAAGGTGGTACCTCGGTAATTACTACCTTTGTAACGGTGACAGTTGCCCGGCCCCATCTATCTCCTTCTTCTCCACCTAATTATACGGGATCGATGGCACGCGCCCAATAATCATAATGATTATCATAGAGCAAGGCACAAAAACGCTAACGCCACCCGTCGATTAGGCATAATTTTTAATTGTTAGCAGCAATCCCGAGCCGAGATGGATGACAGTTGGCTCGAGCCCAGCTCCTCCGGCGGTGGCTTTTGTTTGTTTTCCCAAGTTGGAAAAAGGTAAATTTTATATATAATTACAACCAAATAAAAAAGTATATCTAATTAATAATATCACACATGAATTATTTTATATGCGAAAAATATATGTATTTTTCAAATACTTCTCGCTAATGTTAACACAATTAATATTTAATGAGAATTTAATATATATATATATATATATATATATATATATATATATGAAAATACCATTTTAGATGGCGCTCTGCCATCTAAAAAGCACATGTGCTCGTGGTCAGGAGATGCCTTCTTTATTTTTAATATATATATATATATATATGCGCGTGTGTGTGTGTGCACCAAAAGAGGCACCTCTCTCTTTAATGATGCATTAGAAGAATTCATGCTCATCATCAGATTAGAGAACTTTACGGTGGTGATAAGGAATGAGCCACAACAACAGTTTTTCAAAATTCAGACCAAAGAAAACATCCTGTTTAACATTGTTTCAGGAAATGGCTCTCATCAGTACAGTAGCGGCTTCGATTTCATAACATTTTACGAGTGGAGTTATGAAATCAGTCAAATTTACCAAAAAAGGTGTTTATATGCTGGTGAAATTTCAGGGGGCCAATTTTCAGGCTTGAATATAACATAAAGCTGCGGGAGGATGATATCCATGTACCAATTTTGTATGAACCTTCTTAAACTGGTGTTGTGCTTCATTCCTTAATACTACTGTAATTTTTTACTAGATGATAAACATGATGCATTGTTCTAATTCATAATTAAAGAGCGCGATGCCTCTTTTGGTGAATGAATATTATCCTCCCCCAACTTTATAATATGCGGCGCCTCTCCCTTTAATTATGCATTATGTTTTTATCATCCAGTATAAAAAATTACGGTGATAATGAGGAATGAGCCACAGCAAATAGTTGTTATCTCTCTCTATAGTAGATAATAAAGAATGATGATAAAAAAACGTATCAAACCGAATGTTCTAAGATAACTACTGCCATCGCATATTATAATCTTATAAAATAAATAGCTTCCAGGATTAAGTTTCTTGTTCAAATTTTTATTTTCAAGCTTTCGGACTTGTCAGTCCTTCAACAGGAGTATCACGATAATAAATTGATGGTATATACTATTTTAATATACAAATTAATTTTTACATATTTTAATTTTTATTTGTCCATATTGTTTCGTATGTTTCTGATATTTCAATGGATCTGTTTATGCTTTTTTGCCGTTTGGTTATCATAGATTCTATTAAAAGTCTTTGGTATTTACTATGGATATTGTCATAATACACTATGGGTTGAGATAAGATATATGTATGGCCTGTTTATTTTATGTGTTGAACTATTAAAGATCTTGGGTCACTCTTGTTAATATTCCTATTATGTTCAGCTATTCTATTATGGACTTTTCTCCCAGTCTCTCCTACATATTTAGAACTACAGATATTACATGATATGGAGCATATGGCTTCTTTTCTATTGAATGGTATATTGGATTGATTATTTGTTAATGGGTTTCTAATCATATATTGCCTAAATTTGGAGAATTATTGTACATAGTTTTGATACCATATTTTCTAAGTGTTCTAGCTATGCATACTGGTTGAAGGGAACATGGGATGATGCATAATGTTCTATAAATTTCTGCTTTTTGAGTTATTGATTTGGTATTTTCTGCAGTCTGATTAAAATGTCGTAGAATGAAGAATTTTGGGTAACCTGATAATGATAAGTTTTTAATAATATTTTGCGTTTCTTCTGTATAATCTGGGCGTTGACTTATTTTTACTCACGGATATCATCTCTACGCAGAGGCCATATTCTTTATTAAGATAACGGTTACATATAAGACTATGAAAAAATGAAAGAAAAAATAAAAGATTAAAAAGGTCTGTTGAAATCGTGTGCTTTACAGAAGGCAGAGCGCCATCTGGTGGAACAGAAATCAACTAAACATTGATTTAGCCTGTTCCCTGATATTTGGCCAACCCAATTTCTTGATAAATCAAGAAAAGCTATCCACGAACGCGTTTCGCGCTTTTGGCGCTCGTCAGCGTGGAGTAGGCTGTACCACTGCAACCAAAAAAATTTTTTTTTTGGTCCCAGAGGCTTCTTGAAAAACCAAGAAATGGGTATTCAAGGCCAAACTTGCTTAAATACGCTTAACACGTGAAATAATTAAAGATAAAAATTGGGTTGGCCAAATATCAGGAAACAGGCTAAATCAATGCTCAAATCGGGCTCATAAATCATTCATTTTGGTTAGCAGCCCCGTAAAATAAAGATATTTTCTCTGGTCGCAGTGGTACAGCCTACTCCACGCTAACGAGCGCCAAAAGCGCGAAACACGTTCGTGGATGGCTTTTCTTAATTTATCAAGAAATTGGGTTGGCCAAATATCAGGGAACAGGCTAAATCAATGTTTAGTTGATTTCTGTTCCACCAGATGGCGCTCTGCCTTATATAAAGCACATGTGCTCCTGGTCAGGATATGGCATTTTTATATAAGACTATGAGTTGTGCTAATCATCTCTCGTCGCGGCGGTTAGCCAAGGTGGAGAAAAAGAAGTTGAAATATTTCTCATAATTAGAAAGGAACTTAGAGCAATAAAGGACGGGATATTTCCGCTGAAACTTTCAAAATTATGCATTTGGGCCAACAGTTTCCGCACTTAGGTTCTTCCTGGAAACAGGAGCACTTGTCTCAAGGAGCGTATGAATGCAGGCAACTTAGCTCAGAGATATCAACTCGCCAACAGTGGGCAGAAATCCCCTGGGAGATAGACCTCTTACTTAGTAAATGCTTCCACAATACATGTTCAAATACTTTAATGGAAATTTGTGTCATTTTCCTATGCTAATATCTAATCCATTCACTATACTATCGTAAAAGTAGTTTCTTAATAGGAAACAATATGGTGCAATATGACGTAGGTTTTTCACAGATAAAAAAGGCCTTGTTGTCTAAGATATTATAAAGCACCAGACAAAATTTTCACATTAGAATTCTAAGAGCTCGCTGACCGTTACGACGTCTACCTCTCACACCCGTACACCGACAAATCAGACTATAGTGGTGTTGGGAGCAATCAACGTGGAACTGCGTTGACTGGGGCCTCATAGTCTTAAATGACGAATCCCGTTTATTACTGTCCTAACGATCGTATAAAACGTGTCTGGAGAAGCCCCGGGCAGCTGGTGGATCCTGGCCTTAATTTCGAACACCACACAGGTTCACAACGGGACGTTATGGTCTGTAGTACCATTTAATTTGATAGCAAGACACCATTGGTAGTCATTCCTGGAATGCTGAGAGCACAATGGTGTTAGATAAAATTCTACGACCTGTTTTGGTACCGTTCCTGTCACATCACCCCGGTCTTACTTTTCAACAAGATAATGCCCAGCCACACACGGCACGTGTTACTATGGATTGTCTTCAATCTTGCCAAACTCTTTCGTGGCAAATAAAGCCGTCTGATCTCTCAATCATAGAGCACATCTGGGACACGATGGGAAGGTGATTGCAACCATTCCGGAATATTAACTATTTAGCCCGACAGTTGAAGACAATTTGACAAGAAATCCCGCAGCACTCCATCCGGAATCTTTATCAGTCCATGAAAAGCCGGGTGGAAGCCTGCATCCAGGCCAATAGGGGTCCATCGATATATTGAACTAATTAATTTGTGACGATCAAACTCTGGAATGAATTAATTGTTTTGAAATTTTAATTATTTTTTCCCTATACATATTCTTCACATACACCAATTTTATACCAATCTGACAATTATTTATTTGGTGCTTATATATGTAAATTATTAAATATGTATCTATATTAATAAAATGCAAATTTCATAAGTGGTGTTCGCTAAAAACTTTCGTTACAATGCATCAATTTCGACCAAATTTTCAACATTTATGTAAAACGAGATGGAGCAGGTTTTGCTTAACATCAAAATATTTTTCCTAACTTTAACATGCGTAACTTCGCTGTTATCGATTAAATACAAAAAAAAATCAACAGAGTTAATTTTATCTATATTAATAAAATGCAAATTTCATAAGTGGTGTTCGCTAAAAACTTTCGTTACAATGCATCAATTTCGACCAAATTTTCAACATTTATGTAAAACGAGATGGAGCAGGTTTTGCTTAACATCAAAATATTTTTCCTAACTTTAACATGCGTAACTTCGCTGTTATCGATTAAATACAAAATAAATCAACAGAGTTAATTTTATTTTATATATAAATACAAAAGAAAATTCAGCAATTCATTCAACTCAATCTAAAAAAATATTCAAAACAAGCAATTTTAAGATAACACCATATGTAAAACAGTCGGCCAAGAAAACAACAACGATATTACATCTTTCTCACATATTCAAACACAATCTTGATTAATAATTAAAACTAATCTTTAACATTGTTTATTATACTTCATAATATATTATATTCGTTAGGCAAACTTTCACTCGGATAAAACCCGGGCAAAGCCGGGTACACATCCGCTAGTATATATATATAAATTTAAATATATTCCTAGTGAATCATTTATTAAAGTTATCTTAGTTTTTTATTATACACGAGTATATATATTAAGATCATTTTTAATCTGTAGAATGCCAAGGCAGAAAAAAGGGCATCATACAAATTTCATATTTTACAAGAGGCATAATCATAGGCTTCAGAGAAGGTGGAATTTCGACTAGAGAAATTGCTCTGAAAGTAGGCTGCCATCAAAGTAGTGTTGTATGAATTTGATATCGGTGGTCAGAGGAAGAGAAAAGTTCAAGAAATCTTGGCTCAGGTCGCCCTAGAGGAATAACAGAGAGGATAGGAGGATTCGATGGAAGGTTGTAGCAGACAGGACAACAACGGTACCAATAATTCAAGCAGCTCTGAATATGAAGAATGAATCTGGACTATCTCTGAACACCATTAATCGTCTTATCGAAGCAAAACTCCATAGTCGCCTGCCTTTATTAAGAACGCCACTCTCTGCGAGACACAGAAGCGACAGGCTCAGCTGGTGTGAAAAGGGCTCAAGAATTGGATTATTTCCTTTTTTCTGATAAACCCAAATTCAGTTTAGGGGTTCATGACGGCAGAAAACATGTTAGTCGTATGCCCCAAAAAGATTGCACCAGAACTGTATTATGGAAAACACACAGTAAGAACCTCTGACTTCATGGTGTGGGGTGGCATAAACTATTTAAGTAGGACCCCATTAGTATTTATTCAAGGCACAATGACTGATCAGCTATACATTGAAGATGTGTTGCGACCTGCTGCATTAAGGTTTCTTGACCAGACTATTAATAATATTTTCAAATAAAATAATACCGAGCACAAAAGCCAACATCTCTCGAACCTTCCTTCAAAATGTTTACATCCTTCCATGGCCCGTATGTTCCCTGATATTTCCCCAATTGAGCATGTATGAGACATGATGGGGAGTAAAATTTGGCAACCTTCACATCTAAGTATATTCAGCAGCTTCGGCAAAAAAAATAGAATGGCTTGGTTTAGAATCCCACAAAAGGCCGCAAAAAACTGAATGACAGTATGCCTCACCGTGTATATGCTTGTATACGTGCCAAAGGAGGTACACACAAAATATTGATGAAAGCTGTGTACCTCAATAAATTCACATCCTTTTTTCAAAATTTCAATCAATCATTTTCTCCATTATCATTATATAGTTCACCAATTTTCAGAAAATAATATGAGTATATTTCTTCGTATACTAATGCTTAAAGCTTCCAAGTACAAGGTCACCTAAACAAGTCTTAAGATCAAATTGTGTATAATATATATATAATTATTATTATCATACATTTTTATAATTTAGTATTTTAATAGATGATTTATAATTTTTATAACAAAAAAAAGGTTCAACCTTATTATATTTAATTGAAAATATATAAGTGTTAAGAGAGAGTGAGTGTACAGTATTTATAAAAATAAAATAACGCGTGAACTTGAGAAAATTATTGTCTCTAATAACTATATAGTATAGTTACTATTTAAAAAGGGTATTCAGGAGGCCCGAGGGTATTTTCAAGTGCATCGATAAGTAGGCTACAGCGTGCATTGGATTTAAATTAACAAGGGCATCAGGATTGGGAATAGAATAGAAGAAGGAAAAACTAGATTTTGTTAATTGCAAAGCAGCTCTAAAGTGGTTTCAAACGGCGACATAATGTTTACAATTAAGGAGACGACCAATTAGAGCTGGCCACCGAATTAAAAGAATCCCATTAAAGGGGACGCCGGGCACCTGGTTACTTCTAATGGCGAGGAGACCATTACGTTAATTTTAGAGGAGTGATCAGACACCCGCGAGTCTCCCACCTGGTCCCTCGGAATAAACTGCTCTCTAAGCCTTTTTTAGTTTTCTTCTTTTCGGACAGAGGGAATAAAAAGAAAACAAAAAGAAAAATAAGAAGAAAGTTTTCTCGCTCAACCCTCCTCATCAAATTGACAAGTTATTTTTGCGGCTGACAACAAATTCTCGGTCAAACCCCCGAGAGCCAGGATTTAGGGGCACGTGCGTGCAATGCCAACTGTGGATTAGACGCTGCGAGTAGAAATATGGTACCTGATGGCGGTGGCCTCTCTCTCTCTCTCTGCCACTGCTGGCTTGCAACATTTGATCATACGTATAACAATTCTTTGCTTATATTTACAGGAACTTCATTTTAAAGCTACAATTTTAAAAGAGCAAAATCGATTACTTATTGTTCTAGAAGGAGTTTAAAATGTTATGTGTGTGCATGCTGTAATAATTATTATGATTTTTTTATTTGTAAAATATTCATCATATTGAAAATCATTTCTGTATCGTTTTAAAAGAGAACTAAAAGAATAAAATATAGTTTTCATATTATAATGCCCAAGATATACTTATTTATTTTACTTTATTAGAGAGATTTTAGTTTTGTGCATTTGGGTATATCGCTTTTCATCGTTATTTAAAAAAAAATGTTTTGAAATTAAAATCTTAACGAATTTCAAACCTTCTCTATTGAATATTTGAAAGGAGGGGAGAGAGGTTAAGTATTAATCTTACAAGATTGTTAATGCGTGTACATACATGAAATGCATGAGTAATATCGTTATGTTCCAGAAACTAAACTAGTGTGTGCGTGTAAAATACTAAATATATTTCCTCAGTAAATGAAATTGCAACCCTGACCATATTCCAAAAGTATGCTTCGACGCAAGCTCTTTACTTAATATATGAAAGGTAGATCTTCTAGACACACCGATGTAGATTTTTATTTGTTAGCAAAGAAGGCATCCGAGGTATGTCTAATGGTGTCCGAAAATATGCGCATATTCACATTTAATCTCTATGTTTACATGCTAAGTTTCATGATTTAATAATGATAAAGTTTCTATTAAAGTAAAAATTAAAGTCGTCATTGAAATGCGACGAGTTTCTTTTATTAAAGTATTATTTGAGTCAGGTTTTCGAGCAAAAGGCTAATTATATATCTATATGATATCTAATAAATATGAAATATTCTAAATATCTTAATATAGATTCTGTAAGCTACAAAACAAAATTCTCATTATATATAACACGAGTCTCACTTTTTTCTAGCTATGGACTGGCAATAAAGTAGTCGCAAACTATTGATATTTCCTAATTTAATTCTAAAGTGAGACCATGAGATTTGATGCTGCTAGATTTATGTTATTTTTTATTTTATTTGTTTTATCGTGAGTTTGTATTATCTTTATTAAGATATCCTAAATACTTTTTTCAAATTTATTTAATTCTCTTTATATATATATGTTCGTCGAAGAGCCTTTTGCTCTAAAGCTTGTCTTTATAGCTTAACAATGGAAACTCGTTGCTTATCAACAAAGGCTTCTTAATATCAAATATATTTCAGCGATCCTAGGCCAGTTTATTAAAATTATAGATCGACTAAATGAATAGAGGGCTTTCATAAAAAATCACGAGACGATTTCAAGCTAGTTTGTTCGGTTTTCCTTGTATTGCTCTTATTAAAAAGGTTTAGTGCATGGAATTTAGGAAAGAAATGTCAGAAATAAAAGGAATAATTTATTTGTTCTCCCGACTTGTTCTACCCACCATCATCTGGGACCATATATGGAACTGTTCACAAATTTGCAAAATGATCTCTTAATGTTTCCGTTACTTATTTGGACTCAGGGTATTGGCTAACTATAAGAGGGCCTAATAGGCATTTAATCCATTTTCATAGAGCCTAGAGGGGTAACAAGAAGCGTTTGAAAATAAATATATATGTGATTATAATGGGCAGTACACAAGTCGGGAAAATAAATAAATGATCTGAATATTTTAGAGAGAAAATATTGAGACATTATATAATTATATAGAAACTAACGATATACTACTCTGATCAAAAGGTTTCGACACTTTGCTCATAAAATCCTGAAAACTCAATATATTTTCTCCCGGTTTGTGGCAAACGCAAGCGTCGCCCTTGGCTTGGAGACCTGCCAATTTTCAAAAATCACGGCCACAACAGCGCGAGCAGCGGCTGTTCGAAGTGAAGCCATTTTGCCCGTGCTTCGATTTCGTTAATCACCGAAATGGAGGATCAACGAATTTGCATCAAGTTCTGTGTGAAAAACGGATTCAAGGGTGCCGAATTTTTTTGGATGTTGCAAACAGCCTACGGGGATGCCGTCATGAGCCGAAGACGAGTTTTCGAGTGGTACAAGCGCTTCAAGGAGGGTCGGGAAGAGATCGCCGACAACGAGCGTTCCGGGAGACCGTCCACATCAACCACGCCCGAAAAGGTGGACAAGGTGTTGGAACTGGTGCGTGAAGACCGACGAATAACTGTCAGGGAGGTCGACGAAGAAGCAGGATATCATTCAGGTCGACTCAATCGATAATGAAGGACATTTTGGGAGTGAGAAGACTCAACGCCGTTCTCGTTCCAAAATATTTGACTTTTGATCAAAAGAACGCCTGGAAAGAAACGGCCAGTCTCAATCTCGGAGCGACAACCGACGACCCCGAATTGCTGAAGAGGGTCATTACTGGAGACGAAACATGGATTTACGGCTTTGATTCGGAAACTACCCAACAGGCATCGGAGTGGCGCTTCAAAAATGAGCCGAGACCAAAGAAAGCGAGGAAGGCTCCCAGCAAAGTCAAGGTCATGTTGACGGTGTTCTTCGACTACCAGGGCATCGTTCATCATGAATTTCAACAACAAGGCTCTACAATAACTGCTGACTCCTACCTGGGAGTTTTGAGGCGATTGAGGGAAGCGATCAGGTAGAAACGGCCGGAGCTGTGGAGGAGCAAGTCGTGAATCCTCCACCGCGATAACGCGCCGGCGCACACAGCCCTCAAAATCTCGAAGTTCCTGCAGGACCACTCAACCTCTGTGTTTCCCCAACCCCCTTACAGTCCCGATTTAGCCCCCTGCAACTTCTTCCTTTTTGGAAAGCTCAAAAAAAGTTAAAGGGTAGGAAATTTCAGAGCATAGACGAGATCAAAGTTGAATCGAAGAAGGCAATGAATGCGATCCCGAAAACAGACTACCAGAGGTGTTTTGCCGACTGGAAAAAAAGGTGGCTGAAGTGCATCGCGGCCAACGGGGACTACTTTGAAGGGGACAATTTGAATTTGGTAGAATAATAAAGTTTTTTTTAACTTATGAGCAAAGTGCCGAAACTTTTTTATCAGAGTAGTATGTGTTGGTCTATGTATTTTAAACAATATTTTATTTCGGAAATAGATGGCAGTTGCAACGTTCAGTTAAATGAACGAAGGATATACTCTATTCCCAAATACATAAATGATCTTATCTATTATATTCATTTTAGAACAAAAACGCTGAAACTCCACAAAGAATTATGGGGGGGGGGGGGTGCATATTTTGAGGGTATTATAAATATTATACGGAGAAGAAAGAAACAAAAGTATCATAACTCCGCTCCTCTCATTTTATATATTTATTATCTTATTTAACAATCTCAAGTTATATTAATTAAAATTAAGAAAATTATATGAAGAAATTATATAAGCTCATTTGTTATCCTAGAATTAGTTTCCCAATGTAATATCGCCAGTGTGCCCACTCCATTGTGTTAGAAAGAGAAACTGATAAATTTCTATAAATTTTGGAAGATTTTCTCCCTCCAGTGGAAATGGATTCTTCGGCCTGTCATCTTTTATCAAGGAAACGCTCTATGAAACAATTTAGAAAATCTTCGAGATAAGATTGAGGATATGGCAGCAGCATTCTTGCTATTAAGTCGCGGCGGTGGTGGTGTGATAACGCCGGGACATCTTTTGTTGCTGCGCTGTTGGATTAATTGTCCCTCAGCTTGCGGCTGAAGGACCAAGCGGTCCCGGTAATTTGCTGTCAGACGACACATCCATCTATTCACACTTCAATTTGCATGTTCCTGCCACAATTAAGTTGGTTATTGTAAGACCTGTTTCACATATCTTGGGTCTAGAACGGGAGTTGCGCAATAAAAAGGCAGTTTATTCTACCTTAACGAATTACTTGTTGGTACACAATAAAATATGCTAAATTTTTCTGTCCAATAAAACTTATAAATTATAATTTTTAAAAAATTTAAGAAATATTCTTCCTATATCCCTATGATATACAAAACATAGTACAAATGATATATGATCTACAACATTAAAAGTAAACATTTGTGCCTGAAGAAAAGTTTAAGATACTCCATCAAGGGACCACGTAGTCACTACCTAATACTAGATATTTGGAAGCATAAAAGCTAGACCTGCTTCAATGTAACTTTTTCATTCAATCAAAGTTCGACGATTCTATAACGTCTTAACTCAACCATACAATACGCGTTTTAAAGCGATGTATTTCCTTATTGAAATTTGTGGGTAAATCCAGCTTTCTGAGTAAATCCTTTCAACAGGCCTTAAAGCAATGCATAATATTACCAAAGAGCATGTGTATATTTCTCCAAAGGTAAGGGACTGTGGTGCGACACCTGGAAGGACCGCGTCGATTTCCGCTGGACATCTCGTGGTCTGCATCTTCTATCACGGTGGTGGGCTGCGAAATTACATATGGACAAGGAACATAATTCCAGGAAAATCACCTGCTGGGCATCCTGGGGAGGGCGATCTCTAGATGGTCCCCATAGTCCGTGGCTTCCCCCTCGTCGGGCGAGCGAGAGCGGCTAACTCTCTGTTACTAGCGGCAGTGCTCCAATATCTGCACGGCTACTTGCCCGGCGATGCCACTATTGTCAAACTACAGGCCAGGCTGACGCGGTTCGTCTGGGGGTCCTGCCATCGAGCCGATTGGCTCCCGGTAAGTCTACTGTCCCGCCCTGTGTCCGTCGGTGGCGTAGGACTACTGGACAACTCGCCTGCTTCAAGGGGGTTCATGCCGCATTCCGAACAGGGGGAAAGAATGCCTACTCATGGCTGGCGGAGTCCAGTGCCTGGATGGCTCCCTTATCTTCGGGTTCCTGGCTGCTGCCCCGTCGCCGTCGGTTTCTGGATCTGTGGAAGCAGGCCTTCTCTATCCTTGACCTGAACCACCGGGTGGTGCCCACTCCCACCTTACTGAACCTTTCTCTTGTCGGTGCCTGCAGATTCCTGGCAACGCCATCGCTTGGAGAGAAGTGCGCGTCCGCGATCTGTCGGGTCCTCGGTCACGACGATTTGGCGTTTTCAGGGGCCATCCAGCGGACATCGCTCTGCGGCTGGGCTCTCCTGGCACCCGGCATAGAGCCAGCGCGTCTGCATCGCTTGCGGCTTCAGCGACCTGTCGCTGGCCCATCGCTAATAGGCGCTCTTCATCATCGGAAAGCCGTCTGACCTGCATTCCTAGATCTTTGCGGCAGGCCTCGAAGACCCAGCTATCACCATCTCCTCAGCGGCGAAGAATGCTATCTACGTTTTCTTCGTGAAATGCGTGGTGTCGCTGGAGACCCAATGGTGATCTTCCATCAAACTCTGTAGCGGTGGCAGAGGCGACATGTACATATTTATTGTACATAGCATTTATTTCAATTATTTTTTTATAATAATAATCATCATCGTAAATTTTTAATTATCACTACTTAAATAGTGCGGACTGTGCACTTTTACCTGTATTGACAAAATGTCCATAAAACTATGTTAATTGTCAATGGTCTCTCTTTTCCTTTTGTAACTTGTGTATTAAGTAATGTTGAAGGACTTTAGCCAGAAAGCTAGTCACGCAGATTTCAACAAAGAAACACATCGCTTTAAAACGTGTATTATAGCGTTATATTAGATATTCACCAGCTTCATTTAATGAAACTTGACCCCCGTGTTGGTAGCTTTTTTAATCCTGGTTTGGAATATACAGGAGTTACCTAGAGCGAGCTTAGGGTACGTGATTGTATGTCCTAAGAGCTAGACGGACTTTAATGTGGCTTAAGCCTCGTGTTGGTAGCTCATTTACTTCTCAACCGCTGATCCAGCGGATCGGAACCTTTCCTCGGTGATTTTTATCTGTCCGCGCTAAGGGAAAAAATAATTATTCCACTAATAATAATATGTTATATATGATAAAGAGAGAGATTTAATTTTAGTATTTAAAAAATGATACAATTATATAACTTATTTATATTAATTCTCTGTCCCTCTTTCTCTAATGACTAGTAAAGTTTTTTTAAACACTGATCCAGGAAACCTTTTCACAAATTTTACTGTTCGAGGACCAAAAAGGTTGAGAAACGCTGATCTAGGGCATGCTATCTGCGATTTTGTTACCAAGTGTTAGACAAGCTTTAGTGTCGGCTCTCATATCATATTTCGCATTATAATTTTAGAGAATTCACATGTAAAATAATGGAGTGCGCATTCATTTTAGCCATTAACGTTGCGAGTGTATGTATACTAGAGTGTGTTAACTATAGAAATCACAGAATAATAAGGCGCATTATTAAAATAAAAACATAAATCCTCCAGGGAGAGGATTTATGTTTTTATTTTAATATTGATTCAAGGGATTATTTTTATCGAAGGCGCATTATATTAGTCATTATATCTTCCTTTTTGCTTTATATTTTATTAACCTTTATCGTAATATATAAAACATTGCAACCCCTGAGCTCTGAGACATTTCTGGTATTTTGTTAATTCCACTGGCCTTGATGTAATGTTGACTTGGCCCACTCACCTCTGTCACGTGGTCGCTTATTATGTGTTCTATCCTATTTGAGGCAACACATGAAGAAATGATTTGCAATAACATTTAGATTTGTGGCTATTTTAGTAAACACAATTCAATGGTATAGCACAATTTCGAAGCACAAATAATATATCAGAAAAAGGTTTAAAATAAACCTGGGACTGTCTCTTTTAAATATCAGTTTTCATCCAACACTTTGAAACCCATATAAGTCGACCTTCCATCTACCTAGGCTTGTCAACACCACCACTTGACTGCCACCCTTTCACTAGAGCATGACGCGACACAGCCTTGTCCGCAACAATAGAACCCCTCTGTCACACCAACCCCCATCTCCCTTCTCCCAACTTCAATGACGCTTACCCCATTGCCCTCATCCCTCACCTAACCAGTAGTCTCGAGACCTAACTCGCTTCCATCCAGCCAACCTCCCACACTCCACTCTAGCTCATAACCACACGATCTCACTTCCAGCCAGCCGACTTCCCACACTCCACTCTAGCTCATAACCCCACGA
This sequence comes from Cordylochernes scorpioides, assembly GCA_030710605.1. Classification (NCBI taxonomy): domain Eukaryota; kingdom Metazoa; phylum Arthropoda; class Arachnida; order Pseudoscorpiones; family Chernetidae; genus Cordylochernes; species Cordylochernes scorpioides. The sequence goes on from CP092886.1 coordinate 98,170,136, forward strand.
CCTCACTTCCAGCCAGCCAACCTCCCACACTCCACTCTAGCTCACAACCACACGACCACACTTCCAGCCAGCCGACATCCCGCACTCCACCATAGTTCACACCCACTTGACCTCATATCCATTCTATTTCCTTCCAGTCAGGCTAAAATACTCGAAGAAAGCTACAGTTAATTATTTAGAAGAGTTAATAAAACAAACTCATATTACTCAGCTTAGCTTCCAAAAGCCCGCTTTCACAGCTAACCCTCATTTCATAACAGCACGACTCACAACCTGGCGACAAATTCAAGAAATGCGACCAATGCTAGATGTCATACTTCGTTCTAAGATAATAATGACCTCACATCCAATCTTCCATCTTTTAGATTTCACCACCCGTTACACTTTAAATTCATCTCGAGAAAAAAATCAGCGAGTTTAAAAGGCAAATAGCAAGTCTCAATACTGCATATTCTTTGTATGTGGATGTTTTAAGATACTTTCACTTAAGTGGTGACAATTTGGACAGATTCTAGGGAGATATTTTTCAAAAGACATTGACATATATATGCAATTAATAAATATGTTTAATAACTTTGTTCTTTAATGAGATATATAGTCTCGTAGAGATAAAACATGTTTTATGCAGAGGCACGTTACTATAGTGCTGAAATGTATTTGCGCATCAAAAGAGATTTATAAAGTTTGGTGACGTCAAATCGATGCATGTTCACAGCCAGTTTATCCCCAGGCTAATAAATATTCCACTGTGCAGGGGTGTCTAGTTTGGTTTATATAAATTATGTTTATGTATTTGATTTTCTTTCACATTTCAAAAAAGTTAATGTGCTAAAACTTTATGTATTTCAATAACTTCTAAATACACTGGAATAATATATCAGTTTTATATTTGCGTAAATATGTCGTATATTTTAGTCGAACAATAATTTTTCAGAAACTTATTTTGAAAATCGCAATTTTTTGTTTTTATATTCAATATATGTATATTTATGTTCTGAATAATAAATATGATGTATTGATATGAAATATAAAAATGATTATATAAGACGTCACGTTGCTACATATATGTTATTATTCCAGTGTGCTATAATCAACTCCACATAGGTGTGGGGTGATGGACGATGGGCTACCTAGGCTGCTAGGACAATGAGGGAATGCAGGAGTCTATTCCAACTCCATTTGGGTGTAAATGCGGCTGTAGATCACGTGACGCAGGTGACGCGGCAGGTAGGCTTAGCGCGCCGAGGAGATTAGGGGCTCAAGCAAGAACCCCAATCAGACAGGGGCTTCCGATCCCCTAATGTCGCGTATAATAATAAGGGGACTTAATACTGCCGCCATGGGGCAAAAAGCTTGTCGAGGCTTGCATGCGCTTTGACTTTGCCTGTCTCATAGAGCACTTCTGGAAATTACTCTATGCTCCATATGCTATCATTTTATGTTATATTTTCCATAATATACCCAATTTATGTTGGTGTCAGATAATGGCAGTATACATAAGAATAGTGTGCTTTACATTGCATATTTCACATTATTTCATTTAATAAATGTTCCAAAACAAAAATTAATAGATCGTGTTTTGAGACTATTTCTTTATTCATTCTATAGCATTTTATATTGTATTCAGAAATATGTATGTTTGGCATGATATGGCCGTTCAAGGATATGACTAGGCTATGGGGGACTTCAGGGAACAGAAGAAAAAAACAGACAGACCGTTGTTGGTGTTGCTGCGAGCTGCTGTTATTGCGAAGGCACAGGATCTGCTGGGGGAACATTGCTATAAAACCTTGCCTCACATTACTTGTTATTTGCTCTCATTAGCTCTATCTCAATAGCGAAACCTGATGGATTTGCTAGAAGATGGAGTATTAAGACTTGCTTTTGACCACACCGAGATTTGCTAGTCTGGCGAGACAACCACTTGATACAAAACAGGGCACCCCACAGCCTACGTGCCTGCCACACAAACCACACCACTGGTTGTCAAATCCGGCCGCGCCAGAACTCAAGATTTGCAAACGTCACGAACCTTCATGCAAAATTCTTGACGATTCGAATTTCTAAGATCTGATTTGGCCATAGTTTCTGAAATATATATATATATTTTTGAAGAATTTCTATCTCATTTCTTATTTAATTTTTATTATAGAAGAAAGCTTTTGCACAAAGATTCATAACGAAGCAAAACATCAGCATGAACAAGTGAGGGCAGGCTGAAGTGGAAGGCTCCAACATTGTCTCGGCACATCGTCTACTTACCTGCGATGATGCCTCTAATTCAACTGTCTATCATGCCATGGTGAACCAGGCGATTTCACATCATAAAAGGGTGCAATGTGCTATAACGGTGTCTATGTCACCTAATATAAGACGTACGATATTGTTTTAAAATTAAAATATATATATATATATATAAATATGCTGTTTGATATTTAACATAAATAGATTTTTTCATCTCGGGGGCTTTTTTTCTTACCCAAACATCTCATTTCTCTCCACACAGAATGTGAATCTCAAATTCTTTCTCAATTTTTGTTAACAACACAGCTAGCTTAAAATAATGTTCGCAAGTAATAAAAACTTTTTAATAGAAGCATTTGATGTCTTAGAATATCAATTATATATTTTTAAAAGCCATTAAAACACATGATTATTTTCCTGACATTCAATTTTAAAAATGTTAAATAATCTCACTCTCTTTACTTATACACATTTTCAAATAGGTTTCGCATCCTTTGAGGAGTTGATGAACATTGATATTACACTTTCAATAAAACGAAGGCACTATGCAAGTGTGCGTAGACTAGTAAGAGGAAGCCTTGCTTTCAGCCAGCCCTCGTTTAGAGGCACGCATAGAGTGATAAGGCATATACATCAAAGGCCCTATTTGCAAAAAAAAAAAAAAAACATGCCTAAAGAATTTATGTGGTTAACCAAATGTTAAAAATAACTAAATAGGAGAGCTATGCGTCTATTTCTCATTTAACCAGAGCGGCGGAACCACGTCATCGCCCAAAGTAACGTGTGTGTAGAGGTAAAGCGCGTTATGAAAACGGGGAGGGGGAGCTGAGATTAAACACGGCAGTGAATGAGAGATCGAACGGGACCCGTCTCTAATTCGATTACCAGTCTCACGTTTATCTCGACCTGCCCCAGCGGACACCCCCGTTTAAAGAGCATGCCGCGTGCCACGCTGATGTCATAAGTTAATTTCACCTCCCGCTCCAGATTGGCGAGAGGAGATTACCTTCAGGAGAGTTACGTGGAGGCAGGTTAATTGAGCGAGGTAATTAAATCCCGCACACACCGATCAATCACTGCCTGACAACATAAATATTCAGGGCGCGACCTAAGGAAAAAAGTGACAAGGTGACATCGACTCGAAGGAACAGGTAGTTGTTAAGAAGTTTGTATCCCTCTCGACAGATTGCGAGACGGTATCTATTTTGATAGACTCTAAGTAATTTTCTTCGTATTCAATTTTGATATTTCAGCAATATTTAGGGAATTAATTATTATAATAAAGTTGAGAGAGATAAATCGATTTTCTTTGTATTGTGCAGTAAAGAATTGTAGAAGGAAGCAGAGTACGGTCTCTTGTGGCGCCGCCTCAGGTGTAGGGGCAGAAAGGGAGAGTGACTCCTGACATGGGTCACGTCACGTCGACTGCCACCTAGATGGTATTATCGCCCTATTTAATTGGCAGACTTCCTAATGACGTCAGGCGGTAGGCGGCGCCTGAACGAGCCAATAGGAATAAGCGATTTTTCAACAATACACTTTGTGTCCTGTATTGCTTTTCAATTACTGCCAGGGCGGGGGTAGTATCATCATTAAGTGATAAGTTCGACTCTTTATCAGCGGAAATTATTTTAATTAATGACCGTCTTTGTTAAGGGTTGCAATTAAATAAGGCCGGTGACAAATTTAGATTTTTTTTTTCCGCTCTGGTCGACTCCTCTCTCCCAAATGATTTTTTTAATGCCCTCCCCTCCACTTCACCTCCTATTCTTTTAGCATTTTTTTAGCTTAAAAAAGGCTCCATGCCAGAGGGAGCGAGAAAAAGTAGGAATGATGGCTAAGATGGGTTAAAATCTTTTTTAAAATGGCCCCCGACCTAAAATAAATGTTCCCCTTTTGTTATTTTATATAGGCTATTTTTTTTGTTGTGGTTGTTGTTGGCAGGCCCTTCATAATTTAATTGTTAGATCATCCAGGGGCCGTCGCTGCCGACCAATTGTTTAGCTTCGTCTCAATAGAAAGCCTCGAGCTGAAAGCCTCGCCATCCGGAAACGGAAGTTGGGAGGTCAGGCAGGAAGCGCGAGAGAGAGTGAAAGGAGAAGGGTGCATAAAGTAACTGGGAGGAGGAGGAGTCTTTCCCATCCCTCCGCTTGTCAGCGAGTCGCGTGCAAAAACACGTGCCGTTCAAGAGGGAGGAAATTTGTGCTAGCAGAAGCACACTCCCGTCTCCGCTCCCACACAATGACACGTGCTGACCGTTTGCAAATTGGACACGAGTCAAAAAGACGGTCGGCTTTGTATGGAGCTCCCTGTTTTGTGAAGGCCTTTAAACGATTGATTGGTGAACCTTGAGCTAGCTTTGATTCGTGGGGATTAAATATCCTTTGTATGGTCTCTGCTTTGGATAAGTGCATTTAACGACACAAAAATGGGTTTTCTGCATCTTTAAAGATTTAGCTATATATAGTTTAGATTCCATTTCTCACTGTGTAACATGTATATAGTAAGAGGAATCAAGGGAATGTCGCTTAGAGATGACATCGGCGCCAGCATCATTGGAATTTATTAAGTGCAAGGCGCTGTGATTCATCGTCCCTTCCCAACAACATCCTGCCATCCGCGCCTAGCAAATAGCGTCTGTGACATCTTAAAACCCCTCGAGAGCCATGGATTAGAATAATGACGTCACTAAAGTATTCAAATTAGCTTGTAAAGTTACACCTTATAGAGCAACTTATAGGCGATGCTAAAGTAGCAATCAAGGAGGAGGAGAGTGTGGCAAGCTCGTGAATTTCCACAAAGACAAAGTATCAGTTTCGCCCATAAGCTGAGACACATGGGAGGCCTGGGCTGGTGATAGACAAAGGAGCAATCCATTAGGCAGAGTGAGTTGCTGGTCAAGGTAAACACCCCGAGAATGTCAATTCCGCCGGGCGACACTGCGGCGCCGGCGCCCGCCTCTTTCCTCTTTTAATTTTCTTCTGGGCTTTCTTTAACGTCGGTCGGTCGGTCGGAACATCTGGCTAATTAAATAATCCTCCTCGGGGAGGTGGCGGGGACCATGGACTGGGTGTATGACGTGGGTTGTTCATCGGGAGGTTTCCAAGTCATGTTGTCAAATTATATTGACAAATATTTGCAATCTTATTATATCTTATCTCAGGTTTTAGTGGAAAGATTTTTTGTTTTCGTTTGTTTGTGAACAAATCTCTCCCACCTTCTCATTGGACGAATGTGGCCATGTTTGTATATAAAGGGGGCTATGGTATGGGTCGAGACGGCCAGTGTTGTGGATTATCGTGTGGAGACGCTTAAAGTGTTCTCTGCGTGCTATATCCCTGTCTGGCAATCTCCTCGCATACCTGTGTAACCCCGGTCCGATCCCTACCTAAGCAGCAATAAAGCTAAGTACTGTTTTTTTTATTTTATTTAACAAATCGTGATTTATTATTTACTTTTTTTTTTGTGTTGCACTTTTGAGTCCACGATTTTTCTGTGTTTAAGTTACTCTTACTGTATGCCCTAGTATATTGTATTTTGTGTTAACCCGTACAAATTAACTTTTGTCAATGTACGGTACGTAACCGTGCTTAGTAACTTCATATATCATTTTATAATTAAAAAGTAAAAAAAAAAAATCGATAAAAATAGATAGGCAGCTTCCCTGAACTCTTCTTAACCTTTGTAGAAAATAAACTTATATTGAAAATATTAGAGGGGAAACACGATGTAAGCCTATTAGTGTTTAGTTGAAATGGCTGCGATGCTTAATTCTATTATGGCGAGGTTAAATTATAATTGTCGCTTTAATTTTTTCATCATTCGGTTTTAATGAGTGCGTGAAGTTGTTTTCGACATAAGCATTGCTCATCTAAAAAGGGATTTCTAAATATTTGCATTTATTAATGCCTACAAATAAAATGAGATCACGAATTCCGATTTTTTAAAACATTATACTATGAAAAAACAATAGAAAAAAAAGATAAGTGGGTCAGGTGTTGATATTAAAAATAAAGAAGGCATCTCCTGACCACGAGCACATGTGCTTTTTAGATGGCAGAGCGCCATCTAGTGGAGCAAAAATAAACTAAACGTTTATTTAGCTTGCTCCGAGATATTTGGCCAACCCAATTTCTTGATAAATCAAGAAAAGCCATCCACGAACGCGTTTCGCGCTGTTGGCGCTCGTCAGCGTGGAGAAGGCTGTAACCACTGCGACCAAAATGATTGGTTGGCCAAATATCTCGGAGCAAGCTAAATAAACGTTTAGTTTATTTTTGCTCCACTAGATGGCGCTCTGCCATCTAAAAAGCACATGTGCTCGTGGTCAGGAGATGCCTTCTTTATTTTTAATATCAACACCTGACCCACTTATCTTTTATTTTTTTCTATTGTTTTTTCATGTGTTAAGCGTCTTTACGCAAATTTGGCCTTAAATACCTATTTCTTGATTTTTCGGGAAGCCATTGGGACCAAAAATCATTTTGGTCGCAGTGGTTACAGCCTTCTCCACGCTGACGAGCGCCAACAGCGCGAAATGCGTCCGTGGATGGCTTTTCTTGATTTATCAAGAAATTGGGTTGGCCAAATATCTCGGAGCAAGCTAAATAAACGTTTAGTTTATTTTTGCTCCACTAGTTGGCGCTCTGCCATCTAAAAAGCACATGTGCTCGTGGGCAGGAGATGCCTTCTTTATTTTTAACATTATACTATATAATGAATATTATATTTATTTATTTAACTGTGAGGACTCTGGTAGCGTACCTGGGAGCGGAGAGCCGGGGGGCTGGGGGAACACGACGGCCGTGTCCCCGCGCCGCAGCAGGTCGCGCAGGTCGGGGGAGTGAGCGGGGCCAGCCTCCATCTCAGCTGCTGCACAGATTTAGCGGCGTTATCTGCGGCGCCAGGACAGCGATATTGGAGGAATAACTTCAGCTTTGGGAAGCTGATAAACTAAAGTTTAAAGAATAGCTTCGCTGAAATTTCCAAGTAGAAAATATTACGGCAATACAAATCCAATTATAGATCATCTTATTTTTCAAAATTTGATTAATTTATGAGAACGAAAAGAAAATGAACGTTTCTAACTAAAAAAATATTGGAAAATATATTTTTAAAGTCGTTTATTATTACATTGTATGTATTATTCACATTATATTGTAATTTACAATTTTTATGGTGATCTGAAAAGCGACCTTAAACGGTATCAAAATTTCAGGAAAGGATACAATTGTACAATTGTTATAGGAACTTTACATATATTGAACGAATTGCGCGAGATGTAAGTGAACAATCGGCAACGTTTAGATGAGAAAGGAGAAATCGGTAGAACGTAAGACTCGGGTTGGTTGCTTTTTATTACAACGTCGGGCACAGTCTAGGCATAGTACACGCGTTGAAAGTCCGAGGATGTTAAGCCGTTTCTTTTATATATATATATATATATATATATATATATATAACGGAGTATTTGGCATGAATAAAAATTATAGCTTAAAATAAAGGTTATCATAGGATATGCTGTGTGGTCTCTCGAACCTATTAGTTCAAAAGTCAACAATTAACTGCAAAATAAAGAGCAAGCACGCATCATTACAGATCCATAGAATAAACCAGGAATTGTAATTTTTCATTTGAGTAAAATTTACCTTATAACTCACGTATAGTATAAATAAAAGATAATGAATGAATTAGTAGAGAGAGAGAGAAAAAGAGCACTACAAAAAGTAACAAAATTTACTATCAATACTTCTGAACAAATTTAGAAAAAAATGATCAACTGTATTTACCTTTAGATCCATTACCAAGCCTGATAGTTTAACCCTTAAATATTGCCGAGGAAATGCTTTCTTTCTTTGTAATCTAGATCAAATTGGGGGGAGGGGGAGGGGGGAATATGTGTGCTGTTTGTGATTACAGAGTATATTTAAAATATTTAACGAATTCCTCTGAAACAAATATTCGTAGAAAGCTCAAATTTAATATTCTAGAAAGGCAAAGCCCAGGATTGAAAATGACAATTTCCCATTTTCAAAAATTAAACTTACAAAGTCTATTAGAATATTTAATTTAAACGATGCCAAGCAGGGGGTGAGATCCAGCACTAACACTGTTGCGCAACTCTTCTAGAAAAACAAAGGACCTGGTTCTAGTCAACATGAAGCAAGAAAGACCCTACTAAACATCTAAAAGTATTATCATGAAGATTGGGTTCAGAGACGACCATTCTAGTAAAAACTTTTGGTTTGAACAAACAATTTAAAATATTTCGGAATATTCTGGACCCCCACTATCAGTATTAATGTTTCATGTGTATATTTGTGAATTGTTTGAAAAATCATCAATAAAAATAATTATTTTGATAAGCTTATTTCTAGATTACCAAATACAGAGAACGAGAAAAGGTTTAGCAGGGACTCTCATAGTGAATCCACTATAGACTAAGCACCATTTTGTTAACCCTACTTCTAGTCAGAATAATAAATTCGGAATAAAAGAACACAATAGAGAGAGAATTCTATGTGCAACAAAGGGGAAGCCTCTGACATACTACTTTGGCGTTTTCTGAAAGTCGATTGAGCTTGATTTTTCTCGCTTTAGAATGGTCCTTTAATAACTTTTGTTTAGAATAAAATGCCTCAATTTACTCGAAATTGATTTCGATCGAACTCCCCTTTGAAAAATTCGAGAAGGTAACTTTTTTACTTAAAATATATTTCCCACTTTTGTAAACAATTGATTTGAGTTCTTATAAAAGTGTAAAAATAATTTTGAATTACAATATGAAATATCCATTATGTTATTTTTCATTATTTGACTGCCTTCATGTTAAGGGGCTTAATTCCTGTGAGATCGAAACCGGGCATCATATCACCGGTACACTGCTTTGCACCTATCAGGCGCTCAACTACGCAAAATATTCACAAAATATACATCCTCGGAAAACTATTCCTGAAGAAATTCTGGGTCATCTGAAAGTTCTGCGACCTTTTAAAACCACGCGCGATTTGGTTGCGAATTTCGAGTTGATTCTCCAAGAAAATACATTAATTTCTCATCTGATAAGGTAGGTTTTTTCTTCTGTAATAATAATTTCTGTTAACTAATCATGCAGTGTATGAACACCGTGTTTTTTCTAATGACATGAATCGGAGGCCTATCAGTCTTAAAGACGAAGCGCGATCTGAACATTTTTTTCGATATCAAGAAAATATATTGAAGAAAGATATCGCCTAAGCCCTCGTCTTTCGGTTCAAGAGATATCAGAAAATTTAACTATTTCAAAGTAGACGTTACATTGACATCTTAAAAACTCGGCATGTAAGTCTATATGATGTTTAGGTACCGCAAACTCTAACAGAGCACAGAGCTCGTATATCGCCTTTAACGAAGAAGTGCTTTTTTTTAAACGTATGATCCGTATAGATCAAATAAATATCCTTTACAATAGTGAGGCTCCACAAACGACCTCCAAAGATAGGTTGCAGTCGGAAAAGGTAATGCCTTGCGTATAGTAAGATCACAAATAAGTGGTTAAATATTATTCAATGCCACCCAATCAGACCATCAATTCGGAGAAGTAATGCCTCCAAGGTAGTGACTAAAACTGTCCAAGTGCTAATACATTTTGTTCCATCATAATATGCATAATAACTTTAGGAGGTCGATCATATGCGATGATAAATTTCATACTATTATTTAGACTGAATATTGAATATTCCCTTTTTTTTTATTTTGAACCTCTTTTAATAGATGATTTAAAGAGAACACACACATACAACGAGAAAAATAATATCTTTATAAATATTATTTTTTCACAATCCTCCTTTTTTTTTTAAGTTTTTTTTTTTTTAAATATGAAATAGAGAATTGCATTTTATAAAATTTGACTTTCAGATATTTGAGTGTGTGGTATACAAATTTGGATACTTAATTTAGAAATATATCGCTGCTCGCAGCTTAAAATGTTAGTATAAACACCGGAGTCGTTAGAGGACATCCCCAATACACGCTGTAGTAATGAAATTAATTTATTTTAAATTAAATGTTGTATGTATTATACACAGCACTGTTTGACATACACTCGCTAAATATCGTAATATCTCTCTTAAAATTATTTCAATATATATATTCTCCAGCCACTTACATTGGAGAAACCAGCAAAGCATTGAAAGAACGCATTAACCAACACAAAGCAGCTCTACGTATCCATAAACCATTATCTATTCTAGTAGACCATGCGCTAAACAATAGTCATATACCCGAATTTGACAAAGCATCTATTCTATACCAGAATATTAAAGAAAAGCACTGCAGATTATTTTTAGAAAGCTGGGCCTCTATAAAAGATACAGAAAGCATAAATAGGAAAATTGACCTACCAGAAATCTATAGATAATTTATATCTTCCTAAATTATTTATTTATTATTTTTGTATATATTTATACTTGTAATATATGTTTTTTATATTTATCAACACAACATATTGAATCATAATCTTTACTCATTTTATTTCTATAATATTTATCAGTCTCTCTTCATTTATTTAATCAAATGGTTATTTAATTATATACCCTTTTAATTATTATTATTATTAATATAACCATTGTACATATATTTTATATACCGTGAAATTTTCATCAGAGAGTTTCTTACTTTGATCTTATATAGCATGAGTGGATCACATACCCACGTGATTTAGTTTAAATCAAAGAGGAGCCTTGATAAAGAAAGGCGTTTTGTCCCTAGAAATATTAGTTAAATACTCCACGCTGACGAGCGCCAACAGCGCGAAACGCGTTCGTGGATGGCTTTTCTTGATCTATCAAGAAATTGGGTTGGCGAAATATCACGGAGCAAGCTAAATAAACGTTTAGTTTATTCTTGCTCCACTAGATGGCGCTCTGCCATCTAAAAAGCACATGTGCTCGTGGTCAGGAGATGCCTTCTTTATTTTTGATATATATATATATAAATTTGTATTTAAAAAAAAAGTATATTAGAAGAACTTTGACAATATTGATGAAGATGTTTTTAAGTGAGAATTAATTTTAAAACTGGATTTTTTTCTCTTAGAATCTTTAACCAATGCGTGTTCTATAATTTTATTAGTTTTTAATTGTAATCCCTCAATTTGTCAAGAACGGCGGAACTGATGTATTAAATGGATGCCCCAGCTAAGTATTTTTTTTTTTTCTAATAATGTAAAACTTCTCAAAGCGGAATGATCACAAAATAATAAGAAGAGACCAGGGCGAGGAAAAAACCTTACTCGCCTTTTCCACGTATGTGCCGCCTATGCTAATACTTACGTAAAAATTTAATGAAACCCCGAGCGGAGGAAGGAGCATTCGTGTGAGATTTTATTTTTTAATATCAATATGAAGAAGACACCCAGTGTATTAATCTAACGGATAAGTGAAATTAAAGGCGTCCAGGCGTGGCTACGAGTTAATGATGCATGAAGCGAACAAGGGAAACAATAACGACAGCCCTGTAGCCAGATTTCCAAACCAAATCCTCCAAACGCAGCTGCGGGGGGAGGGGGAAGATCCTAAGCACGGGCTACTTAACACAGCCAAGACTCCGCCGGGAAGCATCCGTGCCAGGCGTAGCTTGCTCTAGCCGGCCGTTATTCTGCATGAATTAGCAGAGGTGATGGCGGAGTTGTGACAAGTTAATGGCCGAAGCAAGGCCAGTAATCAGGGCTATAAACCAGAGGGCTTTGCAAAACGGCCGCCTTTTATTCCACTTTTCGTCCGAAAAGGCAAACCCGATTAGGAAGACGCTTTCTCTCCCCGCCACTTGCAAACCGTTTTGGACACGTTCTATGTAACGGCAAGTCAATCCGATTACACACAATTAATTGCCCCCGCTCGCGGCATTTACGGTGAAAGCCTTTATATTAGATTAGAAGCAGGTACCCATAAATCACGGATGTCCACCACATCGGGGCTCAACACAATGGCGTCCTGAACGACCAGAAGAAAAAAAAAAAAGAGGTGTAATCTAGAGGTATTTCTTTCTCGGCCGGGTCTCCTCCTTCGAAAAACCACACAATAGAAGCTCTCCCGGTACAAAGCTAATCTACGCTCAAAGAACAACACTATAATCGCAATTAGCTTTTTAAGCGGAGACTTCTTAAAGTCTTTTTTAAAATGCATTTTTGAAGGGAGTTAAAAAGGGGATGAAGTTATATACATAGTCATAAGAGAAAGGGAAAAAAGTGGGGATTAACTTTTTAAAATGTTGTTTAATTGTTCACGTAAATTCGGTGTACTTACACAAACATGTTTTAATCTTGTTAACTCGGAGATTCCAGAGAGGAAAAAGCATTATAAATGCATTAACTTCGACATGTCTTTTTGTTCTGCTTCTAGAGAGAGTGAAGAAGAGTAAAAACATTTTAAGCGATGTTTTTAGATAACAAAATAATTCCTTGCAAAAATTAGCGCAGTTTCTAGGGCGATGTTTATCTCACATCATTTTTGTGCACTTTTCCTATCTAATTATCACGTTTTTTGGTCTTTTTAGATTTTTTTAATTGAATATCGGGACGTTATCTGTTGAAGTATTTTTATATCTCACGTCTTGGTAAATACACCGTGTTGCTGGGCAGTTTTCTTCCAACGGCACTCAGAAGCATTGGAATGTGCTACAGAGAAGACATTACTACAAGGGAGGATCAATAAATAAGGTGAATTATCTTATTTCTTAAAAATTGAAAAAGCAAAAATAATTTACACCACAGAATATTAAAATATAACATCGAGAGACTATTTAAGGTGTTCTGTTCTTTTTTCCCACGCGCGGCGCGAGACTTATAAATAAACTAAAATGGAAGCTCCCTTGAAGGATTGCACCACGCTTGAACAACGTGCAGTTATTCGTTTCTTGAATGCAGAAGGTATTAAAACATCTCAAATATGCCAAAGAATGAAAAAATATCTATGGTGAGTCTTGTTTGTCTAAAAAAAAAAAACATTTATAAATGGGTTAACGAGTTCAAAAATGGACGAATTACATGTACCGATATTGAGCGACCTGGACGACCAAGTGTTACAGCGACGCCAAGCACGATAAATGCGGTTGAAAACTTAATTTTGGAGGATAGAAAAATATCCATTTTTACCATAGCCGACAATTTGAATATAAGCTATGGAACTGTGCACACCATTATTAAAGAACAATTGCAATTTAGAAAAATATGCTGCAGATGGATTCAACCTTTCCTTAATTTGGACCAAAAACTTAACCGTATTCGGGTTTCAAAGGCTCTGTTAAAGCGGTATGAAGAGGAAGGTGATCAATTCCTTGACCAAATTGTAACTGGAGATGAGAGTTGGTGTTATCATTATGATCCTTCGACAAAACGTGCATCTATGGAATGGAAACGAGGCGACTCTCCAAGACCAAAAAAAAATCAGGTCTCAACGTTCGGCCGGTAAAGTTTTGTTAACAATTTTTTGGGATGTTGATGGACCAATCTGTCTTGATTTTTTATCCTCAAGGCAAAATATGAACAGCGACCTTTAGTGTGACATTCTTGTAAATAAGCTAAAGCCCGGTATAAGAAACAGAAGAAGAGGGGAGCTTAGTAAAGGTGTTCTCTTCCTTCGTGATAATGCAAGGCCGCATACATCATGTAAAACTGTATCTACAATCATTAAATTAGGTTTTGAAGTTTTAGAACATCCTGCATATAGTCGAGACCTAGCCCCCTCTGACTATTTCCTTTTTGGACTAATAAAGAAGGAGTTAAAGGGAAAGCGATTTGACTCGGATGAAGATGTCCAGAAAGTGGTGCAAGATTTTTTTCACACGCTTCCTAAGAGTGCCTATAAAGAGGGTATTTACAAGTTGCCAGAACGATGGAGACGATGTATAGAAAGCCAAGGTGATTATTTTGAATAAATCAAGTCCTAATTTTTAATTTCGTTCTTTTTTTTTTAATTATAATTCACCTTATTTATTGACCCCACTTTGTACTTAATGTAATATCGGAAATATAATTATTGTAAATATTGTAAAAAAATATGAAAATCATTAAGCACACAGAGTGTATGAAAGAGTTGTTTTTAAAACGTGTACTTTTTCATACTTCTAAAGAATTTAGATCATAATCTAAACGTTTTAATAAAACTGGATCGACTTGTGCTTTATTTCGAAATGTGTATTTTATAATTTACTAAATATTATATTTTTAAAAATACTTTGAATGCATTCCCCAAAGGAATATAAAACTATATTGGAACATTATTTAATTAATCATGTTAACATGGGATATGGTAGGGTAGAATAATTTTCTCAAATCTAAAGAATCTTGATATATTTATCTTTTAATATTCATGAGACAATACACTATCTATATGTGTACTTTTACCCCTTTACTTTTATGTTTAACTAAACAATGGATGCCAGAAAGTATGGAAGATGTTAAAGAATCCTACTCCCGATTAGCTCCTACTAATTTCAGTTAATGTCTCAAAAATCTTCTCCTGGTATCTATTTTTTCCATTTCGGATTGATTTGCTTTTATTTCTCCGTAGACATTTGTGATCACCTTTGCTTCAGAAACTACTCAATTTTTCTGCTAAATATTTTGAATATATAAACCCTTTCTATAAAAAATAGGTTACTATTGTTTTTAATAGATACACTAAAACAATGCATTGAAACAATGCATTTTTAATCAATTCTAAACAGAACGCACAGACCCAGTTCAATGCATGAGCCACAACGCCAGTTCGGACACATTCAAACAAAAAAGGCCAACTTGTATACTATGGTTTCAGGTTATGGCTTTCATTAGTTCAGGAACAGCTTCAATTCCATAGTATTAGAAAGTGAAGTATCGGGTCAATCTTAGACCAGAATACGCAGAATAAGTACGTGAGGATGGTATTCTTGTGTTTAAAAAGTATAATTTATTCTCGTCTAAGATCAGCCTCACCACTTCACCGGCTAACACAACACTTTGGCATTTTAAGCCGATTTCATAACTTCTCCCGTAGGATGTTATGAAATCGAAACTGCCTCTGGACTGATTAGGACCATAGCCCGAAAAAAATGGTATACCAGTTGCTTTTTTTTTTTTAATTTGTGCAGACTGGTGTTATGGCTCATTCGCCTAATTTCAATGCGTTCTGTGCAGCGCCGATGATAAAACATTGTTTTAAACGATAATAGTCTTCTTAGTAATTTTGCAAGTGCTCGAAAAACAAAGTGAAATATCACAGGATCTTGCCATTACGTATCGTAATCATTTCAATAGAATTGTAAGGTGTATTTGACTTTGTTTCATGATTAATATCATTGTCGCCATAACATTATTTTTTGCTTAAACATAAGACTTTTGTTCAACATTTATTAGATATTGCGTACACTCTAGATGTGTTGGTCACTGAGAGAGACACAGATTTGGACACCGAATAGATTCTTCGTTATACTCTTGATGCACTGATCACAGAGAGAAGCATATTTAGACATCGAATATAGTATTCGTATACTCTAAATGCGCTGATAACAGAGAGAAGGAGATTTAGACCTCGAATATATTATTCGTATACTCTAGATGCACTCATAACAGAAATAAGCATATTTAGACACCGAATAGGTTTTGCGTACACCCTAGATATTAGATATGTTGATCGCCGAGAGAATCAGATTTAGATAACGAATAGTATATCTAGTGTATACACTAGATGTGCTTGATGGTCTAGAAAAACAGATTTATATATTAAATAGATGCCCGCGTAAAGTATTGGTCAGGCTTAACAATGCGAACGTGATGATTTGTCACTCAGCTTTTAAATTATGCTCTTCACATCTCTAGAATTTCTTTTTATTTCATTGTCTTTTTATTTAATCGGTTTGGCGCATTCCTAGTACACCTTCACACATTATGATCAGTTTCGCAGCTTTTAAGTTAAATTGTTAAAATCTCTAGAAATATTATGTTTTATTCCATTGTTTTCATATCTAGTGATTATGGCTCTTGTTTAAAAGGGATTTTTTTTATAAATATCGTTTTAAAAATAAATAATAAAATTAGACCTGAGCCAGTTGCACATCATGTGCCATTCAAGCCGTTGAAATCCAGCGTATTCAGCATATAGTTGTTTGAGAGATGCTTCGACGTTGTATTTGTGAAAGAAATTTCATATACATATACAGTTCATATATAAATAGCACGCTAGCCTCCCATGTTTTATTTAAATACTAGCGAATGCACCGGTCTTCGCCCGGTTTTTACCCGAGTAAAAGCTTGCCTAATGAATATTTGTTAAAACGATTCTAGCAAATATCCAATCCCTAGTGAATATATACTTGTAAAGATAACTTTATGTTTGATACTCTGCTCCACCTAGCTGTACCCGTTCACACGTTGCTGTGTTTGAGCAAAAAGGCAGTTCTGATACCTCAAATATAATTTATTAATGATCAAATGTATAAAATACATCAAAATTAAAATTAACAATAAAATTATCCCTACATATATGTCATTTGAATATAGCATATGTACAAAACATGGATATACATAGTTGATGGTTGAATAAACATGCTTCTTCACTTGTGATATAAAACAATATTGCAAACGAATTTCAATTGTACAATAATTTTGTAATTATTAAATATCATCATAAAATGAATGATACAGAGTGTGTTCACACTTATAGGAAACAAGTTTTATTATAAAATATTAAAAATTAACACCATATTTGAAAATTTTCAAATGTTCTATTTGAAAGCCTTTTTGTTTATTTACAGAACGGCACCTGATTTTCCACGATAGCAGACACTTTCTGATCATGGTCATACTCAAAAGATCCCATTCTTCCTTCACCACTTTCCAGAGTCCTTCAATTGTCCTAGGGTGTCCTTTCCAAGTGCTCTTTTAAGGCCTTCAAAAATGCAAAAATCCATCGGGGCTAAATCATGAGATTTTACAGGGGTTCTGTTCTTTGGAATAATGTTGATTCCTGTTCTTTGCCTTAGATCTTCCAAATAAGCTTGGGTTGAAGATGAGGTATGACTTGTGGCGTTATCATGGTGAAACCAGACTTTGTTGTTCTGTTTTCCATAGATAGAGGGAATATAATTTTAAAATATAGGTTCTAAAATGCTGTTTTGTGTGATAGTACTCCGGGTTTATTTTGGCATTTCTTTCAACTTTTCTTATTTTTAATTTTCCTTCATATGATATACCGCATGCCACCATAAATCCTTTTGGGTAACTTTCGGCACATTCTTTCAACCAAATTGGCCTAGATTTGTCCACCCTTTTTTGATAGTATATAGCTCTTTTTCTGTCGCAATCGGTTAAATATACCCATGCTTCGTCATATGTAACAATAAATTTCCATCTATCAGCAGCAAGAAATTTTCATAAAAATATCTGCTGATATTGTGTCGCTGACGAATATGGCTTTGAAACAATTTGTGAACCGCATGCTTTTTTGTAGCTTTTAGGCCTAAATCTTTATTTATTATTTTATTTATTGTTGACACTGATGTTCCTATTAATTTGGCTATATCTCTTTGTGGCATAGGATTTTCTTTTGTATTATATTTTTTCACTTTTTTGACAGTTGCAGGAGTTCTCACAGATATAGGATGATAATCTTTTGTCCATTTCTCCGTAGGTGCTTTGAATAAAAACTTGATATTTTTGTCGTGAATAATATTATAAATACCTTTTTTAGAAATGTTGATATCATCTTGTTTGCATATTTTAATTATGTCCAAATAGTTAAGATTAGCTCTGGAAAGTGGTAAAGGAAGAATGGGATCTTTTGAGTATGACCATGATCAGAAAGTGTTTGCTATCGTGAAAAATCAGGTGCCGTTCTGTAAAATAAACAAAAAGGCTTTCAAATAGAACATTTGAAAATTTTCAAATATGGTGTTAATTTTTTATATTTTATAATAAAACTTGTTTCCTATAAGTGTGAACACCCTCTGTATTTGACGATTGATGGTGATTCTTTAACTTAGTAGCGCTTGTAAAATATACAACATTTTTTGTTTTCTTATCTGGTGCAAGAACAAATAAATTTGATGGTTTTCGAACTCGTGAACACCCACCGTACAGCTCTCTATGTGAGAAGCATAGATTTATCAAATTTAATTCACATACTTGAAATGATTGTCCCTGTGCTTTGTTAATGGTCATTGAAAAGGCAAGTCGTACAGAAAACTGTAGACGTTTGAATTCAAATGGAGTATCCGTTGGTATCATGGGAATGCCTGGTAGTATTACATGTTCCCCTTGGTGTTTTCCATTTAAAATGGTTGCCTCAATTATGTTATTCATTAATTTTTTTACTGATAGCCTAGTCCCATTGCATAGTCGCGGTGGATTCATATTTCGTAGAAGGATGATTGGGGAGCCAATTTTCAAAGATAAAATATACGGTGGCATTCCCCTGGTATATCCAATGAATTTGAATTTTTTTTTTGGATAATTAACCGATTCATCGCGATTGACAACAGTATCTATGGATTTATATGTTGTTTCTTCATCAGGTATTTGATTTTAAATTGTGCAGTTTATTAAATTCACATCAATTTTTTTTATTGCTAATATAGCACTCTCGCTAACCCATCGGTTATTTTTATAATTCTGTGATAAATTTGGAAACACTTTGGCAATCAATTCATCAGTGGATTTTACAATGTGACAAAAGGTTTCTGGTATGTAATACAGTGTGTTGATTCGTCCATTTCATTTAACCATTCCCAATATTGTTCGGGAGCACCTAGAATCTAAATTCGATTTTTTTTTATATATATTCAAAAACATTCCCGGGGATATACCTAATAATTTTCCTAATTTTCACGGAGATTGGATGTATGGTTTTTGAATTTATATATTAAAAAAAAGAAGGCATCTCCTGACCACGAGCACATGTGCTTTTTAGATAGCAGAGCGCCATCTAGTGGAGCAAAAATAAACTAAACCTTTATTTAGCTTGCTCCGTGATATTTGGCCAACCCAATTTCTTGATAAATCAAGCTGACGAGCGCCAACAGCGCGAAACGCGTTTATGGATGGCTTTTCTTGATTTATCAAGAAATTGGGTTATATATATAAATATTTTTGAAAATAGAGCAATCCATAGTTAATTAATTAGATAATAAAAGGCATATATTGGATTTAATAAAATATTGGCGAAATAAATATTTAATTAAATCCAAAATATGCCTTTTATTATCTAATATATAAATATATATATATATAGTGTAAAAACTATATAACAAAAATATAACAGTGATTCCACATTTAAAACTCAAGGAGCAAACTGATAAGAATGATAAATCATATCAAGTAGATTTGGTTAGATTAGCAAGCTAAATCTAAATTAATTATAACAATAAATAGTTGTATAGTTTTATAGTTAAGTTTTCTATTAAAATTATCTTCATTATTTTGATTATTTAAATTCAAATTATAAAATTTGTAAATTGTTATTATTTAGTATAGATAGAGAGAAAAAAAAGTCCTTTACTTCTAAAACATCATCTAGTTAATTATATATTTATAATTAATAACAATAAAATTTAACAACGTAACGTCTTTTGCATCGGCTTTTACACGTCATTTAGACATACTCTATCCTATATATAGAATAATGGAAGTGAGAATATATATAATATTATAAATTTTAGTAGTTAGAGAAAAGAGAGAAAGACAGAACCATGCACTTTTAATCAAACTAATAATAAGAAAACAAAAAGTTTTGTAAAGAAGGTAGATAAGATTGTTAGTATATATATATATATTATATTTAAAAAAAAAAGATAAGATTTCTGTTGTTGTTTTGGATCATATTGATGATTATGCTATGGCGGTGCAGTCGTGGTTGAATTCTTGATTGAATAATAATAAAAATATTGGTTTTGATCAGTAATTGTTTTTATTGTGCTAAATGAATATATAAAAACATAATTTGGTAAAAAGTACTGCCTGGCTTAAGGCGTAAGAATAAAAAAATGAAAAGCGTAATTACATAATGTACAAATGTTTTGGGTCAACCATCGGGGAAGAACAACAATCAGTTTATATAGTAGAAGCGTGACCTCTGGCGGTCGATTAAAACAGAGTATTTATATCTATGGAATTATAATTTTTTAAAAATAAAATAACACTTTAATATATAACATTTTTTAATAAAATATTTCAATATAACATATATATATATATATATATATATATATAAATGAATATGTGTCTGTCTCTGTCTGTACTCTATAAATTCAAAAAACATACATTCAAACTCCGTATATATATATATCAAAAATAAAAAAGGCATATCCTGACCAGGAGCACATGTGCTTTTCAGAAGGCAGAGCGCCATCTGGTGGAACATAAATTCTAATTCTATATACAGAAATAACTATTCATTGATTTAACCTGTTCCCTGATATTTTGCCAACCCAATTTCTTATTAAATCAAGAAAAGCCATCCACGAACGCGTTTCGCGCTGTTGGCGCTCGTCAGCGTGGAGTAGGCTGTACCACTGCGATCAAAAAGTTTTTTTGGTCCCAGTGGCTTCCTGAAAAACCAATAAATGGGTATTTAAGGCCAATCTTGCGTAAATACGCTTAACACATTAAACAACAACAATAGAAAAAAATTAAAAGGTCAGGTGTTGATATTTAAAAAAAAAAAGGCATATCCTGACCAGGTGCACATGTGCTTTTCAGAAGGCAGAGCGCCATCTGGTGGAACAGAAATCAAATATTCATTGATTCAACGTGTTCCCTGATATTTGGCCAACCCAATTTCCTGATAAATCAAGAAAAGCCATCCACGAACGCGTTTCGCGCTGTTGGCGCTCGTCAGTGTGGAGTAGGCCGTACAACTACACATGTCCATTTTATAGTTCACCATATACTAATCCTTTAAGATAGATAGATAGATAGATAGATAGATAGATAGATAGATAGATAGATAGATAGATAGATAGATAGATAGACTCGTGTTCTGAGTCGGATATCTCCACAGGGACATTCTCTCTTGGAGAAGAAACATCTTTCAGGTGCGAAGAATGGTCGATGGACTCCTCCCAGCTCCAGAATGAGTTGAAAGAATGCGAAAAAGGAGACAATCCCGAAGTAGAGAAGATCATAGCAACAATTTACAGGAGAGCTGATCTCTCCAGACAGACCAAAGTCCTACAACAGCTCGAAATACATCCTGACCTGGAGTCCAAGATCTCCCGCTACCTCGAGAAATGGGAAGACATCAAGTCCAAAACTTTCAATGACCTTGACACCGACCAGAGAAAAGACATAAATGACAAAGTGGGAAGAATGAGATTAATACTAACTATACTTAGAGAAGACTCTACAAGCGAAAATGAACTACCTGCGATGTTTAAGAGACCGATCGGGGCGTCTCGGGAAGACAACGTCGAACAACGAGAAAACAAAAAACAAGATAGAAAAACGAAGTCCAGCCCCCAAAAGCGAAGACAACCCCTCCGCTGTGGAAGGACAAGGAGAAGGACGGAGAGACTACGACAAATAGGCTGACGACATCTTGATGCTTTCTAATTGTGAAAACTGCCGATTGTAATTGCTTCCTTTTTTTCAACTGAATAAAGACCGTTTTTGCGTTTTAGATAGATAGATAGATAGATAGATAGATAGATAGATAGATAGATAGATAGATAGATAGATAGATAATCTCTTTTAATAGTGTATTTCTCACGCGTATTTTAATATGCTAATTTCATTTTAAATGATATAAAGATTAGGAAGACCTTCAAAATTCCTATCAATACGAAATTCCTAATTTGTCTCAATGTCACCGAATTCGATAGAAGTAAAACGTGCAATAGTCATCAATACAGAACGGCGACTTTTAACAGTGGCTGCTGCAACGCTCGCTCTCAACTGGCTATAAGAGTGAGATATGACTGTTTCCTGAATCTAAACCTGGCTTCCTACGCGGGGTCGTAGGAGTTGGAGACATGGATTTTATCATCCGCAACTCTCTTAGGCCTCTGGATTACGGGTGCCTGCTGATTCCTTGCGGCCCCCGAGCTCCTGGCCCCCTCGAGATGACTGAGGTAGCTCATCAGGAAATTGGCTAGATCCTCATTGAACCTCTCCCAGCGCAATATCCTCTAGGACGCTGTTACCTGAGAAATTTCTACCGGCGCATGGTACTAGATAATCTTTGTGAAAGTCAACGGGTTTCAAACCTGGCAGAGGCCATAGTTTCGCGCGGAACATGCGCCTCCTTCCTATTTCTCATTACCGCGTACCCGCGACATCAGACCTCTCATCTTTAGGCGATCAACACTATCCGGCGGCCACCCCGCCTGCAGGGTTGTATCTTCGTTCAAGGGCTGGATGACGATGCCAACTCCATTCTCACGTCAACAAAGTCCTTTAGATACAGGCTGAGCCTTGAAATGAGGGGGAGGGGCTTAATGAAGACATCCGAGGAGGACTTTTAGTCGTTGAGGGAGCATCTTCGATTGTCTATAATTGTACACATGTCCCTTTTATAGTTCACCATTTACTAATCTCATAAATTAGTGGGCATGCCTTGCCTATGACGGATATCAATAAAATTGTCTAAAAAAAACCTTTAGAATCTATACAAAACGGCTACTTATAGCGGTGAATCTGATCCATAAAAAAACTCGTAGATGTTTCTAATAAAAGACTGCGACCTCTACAAAGGAAGTAAAATCTATAAGCCAAACGCTTAGGTATCCTCCAACGCGAACCACCATAAAAGGGTCAAAATCAACATACGCCGACTACGTGTAGAATGAAAAATGTGAATAAAATAAATGAAGTTGTCCTTGCATTACACAATCGGTACAAATATCTAAGCTTTCCATCTTCTTGTAGTATCATTAATTCATTTGTGGATCTAAACCTTTCCAAAATATTTTTCCTTTTATTTCATCACCTTACCGTTTACATAAGCAACGTAACTTTATATCAATGTACACAATTTTTATTCGCGGTGTATTTAAACTTTAATATTATAAGGTAAATTAATATATTAAATATATAAATATGATATATATATATTATATTATAAATTAAAGTTCAAATACACCAAATACAAATTTTGTATATCCTTTTCCTTTATACTTTCTTTTTCCTTTTATATCTATAAAAATGAAATCCAAAATCGATGTTTGTTATCGCGTTGCGCAAAATCTACAAAATCAATCATTATGAAATTTCGCATGTAGGTAGCTGAAGATTTGGTTTAACATATAGGCTATTAAAAAAACTAAAAAGGTTAATGTGCTTTTAAAAAAAAAATAAAAACCAGAAAGCGTTAGTTCCAGCCTTTTACCGCTTGGCGCCGCACTGGTCGCGACGATAAATGAATTTGATTGGTTGATAATTTTACACCAAGTTTGTTAGTATGTTTACACGATAATTGTTTTTAGAAGGTAAGATTATCCAATCGCCGTGAAACTTTAGGAAGTTATTTACTATACTACTGGGAAGGTTTCTGGTTTGAATTTGATTTGAAATAAATATTCGTTGCAATTTTTATTTGCAAATGTTCTACTTTCACTCGCAAGCAGCGCCTCTAGCGGAATCTGGTGAAATTACATTTATAAATTGTCAAAATGCTAAAATGTGTTCCAAGAAAAATAAATTTAATATTTAATTTAAGGATTTAGTAATATAAGATTCCAATTACGTTGTAAAAAAACTTTGCATTTCAATATTAATATATATTTAAAGAAAATATAAAAGAATATTATTTAAAATTTAATAAAGGTTTTCAAAAAAATGATGTGTTTCAAAAATATATTTAAATGCATATAACAATATTTATATACGTTTATAAATCTATATATAGGTGATTGGATGTTTTCTATAATCGTTTTAACATATGTTCGTTAGGCAAACTTTTACTCGGGTAAAAACTGGGCGAAGCCGGGTACATTCGCTAAATACAGTTATTTACAAATATTCGTTTGTGGCAAGATATTATTCCTTCAACTTCAAATTATCGAGTGGACCAATTAATATTGTTTTTATTCAACTTATCGAGTATTTTTCAAGAGACCGGGAAAATTTTCAAATTAATCAAGAGTATAGACAAGTATAGATTCAGTAGGGATTGGATGTTTGCTAGAATCGTTTTAACAAATGTTCGTTAGGCAAACTTTTACTCGGGTAAAAACCGGACGAAGCCGGGAATATATAAATATATGTTTGTCGGCTGTGCACGCCCTCAATATGTAATAATCTCGCTGAAATTTGAGCATGACAAAGAGTTAAATCTGGAAGAGTTTTTTGTCGCACTTTTAACCAAGAAAAATTATAATCAACCAAGTACTGAGCAACAATATTTTTGATCACGGGCAAAGCCAGATATTAATTTTTAGTAGGAAGGAGCAAAATTCTACCAGCGAAACATTCACTCGAGCAGAAGACACACGAAGCCAGGTAATCTCTATATATAAAATATCATTTCTCGGCCTTTTGGCTAAGATCATTTAGTATATCTCTAGATATTTTTATTTATATATATATTTTTAAATCTATTCAGTAGAGAGAGTGGATATGTTGGTTGAAAAATATATTTTATATCTATCTATATATATAAAAATGAATGTTTGTATGTCCGGTATACAAATTCGCAGTAGTTCACTAATTCAAACCAAAATTTCCATACATAGGTAAAAAAATACGGGGAAGACGATAGGCTATTTAAAAATATATATAAATCAATTATTAAAACTATATATTTTCAGTCAGAAAATGATGATGACGATATTGCTGTATCATGTTTGATTATCAGATACAAAATTATATCGGGAAAAATTCCAAAAAGCAGAGACCACGGGTGAAACCAGTTCATTATTTTGTACGCAGGAACAAAATTCTAACAGAAAAACATTCATTCGAGCAGAAAACAAAAGCCAGATCATCTTTCTATAAAAATATCGCTTCTCAGACACAAAGTTTGGAGCGGGACGTTTCACAAGAGTGACATCCACGGCGCCAATTTATAATTGTAACGAATAGTATTTGAACAAAAGCATTTAATCGGGTAAAACCCGGGCGTTGCCCGGGTCATTCGGCTAGTATTATATAAATATATAATGTAACGGATATTATTATCATTATTATCATAATATTCTGTGTGTGTTCCGGAATATTATTATAAATAATATTTGTTAGGCAAACTTTCACTCGGATAAAACCCGGGCGAAGCCGGGTACACATCCGCTAGTATAAATATATGTTTGTCGGCTATGCACGCCCTCAATATGTAACTAATCTCGCTGAAATTTGAACAGGACAGAGAGATAAATCTAGAAGAGTTTTTGTCGCACTTTTAACCAAGAAAAATTATAATCCACCAAGTACTGAGCAACATTATTTTTTTAGTCGGAAATGATGATGACAATATTGCTGTATCATGCTTGATTAACATAAATAAAATTCTTTAGGGGAATATTCACTAAAGCAGATCACGGGCAAAGCCAGGTAATCTCTATATATAAAATATCATTTCTCGGCCTTTTGGCTAAGATCATTTAGTATATCTCTAGATATTTTATTTATATATATATTTTTAAAAATCTATTCAGTAGAGAGAGTGGATATGTTGGTTGAAAAATATATTTTATATATTATATAAATATATAATGTAACGGATATTATTATCATTATTATCATAATAGTCTGTGTGTGTGTGTTCCTGAATATTATTATTAATAATATTCGTTGGGCAAACTTTCACTCGGATAAAACCCGGGCGAAGCCGGGTACACATCCGCTAGTATATATACAGTCGAACTTGGATAATTCGAACCCCAAGGGACCATAAAAAAATTCGAATTATCCAAAAATTCGAATTAAAAACGGAAATTCTATTTATAGGAAATTCTAGGGACCAAGATAAATATTCGAATTAAAGAAGTTCGAATTATCCAAGTTCTACTGTATATATATATATACGCGCGTGTGTGTGTGAAAAAATAATAAAAGGAAAATTTACTATATATATTCTATAAATTCAATTTTTAATATTAAATATATATAGAGAGTTTGGATACATTTTATAATTATTTGATTTTAAAGTTATTTACCAAGTTTTTATTTATATATAAAAAAATCACTTTAAGAAAGTTTTCAGGTCAAAGATATTCATTTGTTCACACTTTATTTTTATAATTTCATCTTAAAAGTATGGAAATATCACTATCAAAACCATATAAAAGGCTCTGGGACAGATCTTCGAAGTTGGGCCACATTATGAACAAAGGGTGGGACATCCCGCCATGCGATTGGCCGGCGGGACCAGGTGAGGGCGTGGCCCGCGGGGCGGGGGCCGACTTATTGATTGGGTAGTTCACTTTGGAGAGCCTGACTTTTAATTGACTCTAGAGATGCGTAGTGCGCTGGGCTTAAAGCAACACCGGTCTGCAATATTTAGAGTAAATTCAAGTTCTTTACGTTTCTTTTAATCGATACAACATTTGAAGCTTCTTTCTTGGCTCGCCTAAAATAGGAATATAAAATCATATATATTTCCGCTCATTTTCACATATTTAAACTTTAAATTACTCTCACTAAATCACTTATTATTACTTTACGTAATATAGTTGACACAGATGTATGGGGGGGGGGGTGTGAGAGATTGATTAGTTTTTACTGTAGCGAGGCGTTGTGTGCGTGCAGTATAATATAGGTGGAGAGAGAGAGAGAGGTGGTTGCAATGCTGCGCGCCCCACGAGTATTGACTTGTGCGTATCGCTATAGATCGGCCAAGTGATAGTCGGTCAGTCTATAAAAATGCGGAACGCTCATTCGCCGTGTTACTCTGACGCCATGGTAGATAGGCCTTGATGAATTAACTTGGAGCACTCGGACTTCATTGAAGACGCCGCCGCAGTGTGAATGGGGAGGAGAGTACATTATCAGGAGTTTTTATCGGGAGAAATTAATGATTGGCTAAGCCAAAAAATTGGCAGGAGAAGGACGCGAGAAACAAAGGGCCATCATCAATTATCGACAAGGTAGAGATAGCACGTTGAAAAAGAAGTAAATTATCGTTTTTATATTTATTAAATTAATTCATTAATAATGAGAGGGCTATAGAAAGTAAGTAGTTGGCGAGAATGGCGCGGTTCCGCCCCTCCACACGCCGTCCTCTTAATGACGGTTTGCCAACACCCTAGGCCGCCGAATTTTTTCGCAAAGAATTTCTATCACAAAGTTCGGAGCAATAGTATTCTAAATTTATATTTTCAATTGAAATGTCGTGTTTTTTACTAAATAATAATACTCGAGAATAGCACAAGAGAACCTAGACCGACCTAAATACATACATATAGAGTCAAAGGCAGTTATATTGAGAAGAAATAAGGATGACTGATGTCAATTTTCTATAAGGGAATCAAAAGAAGAAGAGGATAATCCCAGAACATTTTTTGCAACCTTTCGAACAAGAGATGCAATTAATGCACTTGAACGTCGCTTGCTTAAAGGACAAACACAGAATGTTTAATTATTTTGAAAACCTACGATTTGAACACACTATTTGGACGACACTAAAATATTTTAAACATATATTTCTTCTAAAAGTTATTTTCTCTTATATGCATACAATACGGGAAAATATACGACAAAACAACACAATTATATCTATAAAGTAATGTGACATTTATAAGTCTCTATATTAATGCCTCATTCATTCCTCAAAATAGGCTTGAGATCAAATTTTATTAGTGTTTGATATATAATCTCTCTCTTAACAAAGAATAATTTTATTATTATTATCAATAATTATATGATGGCTAAATTTTATAAGTCCCTTCTAACCTGTTTTCAGGAATGATATGGTGAGATATTGAAAGTAATCATATACCTCATGGCTTCCTGAAAAACATTTACCCGAGACTCTAGGTCCGGCAAATTTCTTGAGAAATAAAACATCTCAGACGATATTATTGGCTAAAAATGTTTGAAAATATGGCTAAAATATTCCTGTACAAAATAGCTATTCACAGGCCATTTTGAAACTTTGATAAAAAGAAAGACTGCACGCAAGAAATCAAAAGACCTGTCCTCAGATATTTTGTAAAGTAATATATCTCGGCTATATTTTGCAAAATTTCATTAGTTCACAAGATATTCTCATTTGAAGCCAATAATATTGTCCGAGATGTTTTCTTCTAGGGTATATATATATATATATATATATATATATATATTATCAGGGAACAGGCTAAATCAATGTTTAGTTGATTTCTGTTCCACCAGATGGCGCTCTGCCTTCTGTAAAGCACATGTGCTCCTGGTCAGGATATGCCTTTTTATATATATATATATACTTAGTTGTTAATTTTCTTCATATTTCTTGCGGAGACTGGCTTTCTTTTACGATGGCTGTCAAAATTAATACGCCAGAAGTACGGCCAAAGTGTCGCCTCAAAACAAAGGTGGAATTAATGCGCTCATCACTAAACCTCTATATTTCAACACGTCCATGCTCTCAAATCTCAAACAAAACTTGAATTCACTCCTTAAAACGATATTATCTTAATCCTAGGTTTTTCATTCAAAAGGCCAAGGTAAACGAAGACGCTGGGGACTGATCATCAGTAGCATAAGACGCGAGAGAGAGAGAGAGATAGAGAAGACCGGCGTGAAATCAGATTCTTCTTTTAAGAACTTGAAAAGACGGGAGACTTTAATGAAGAACTTATTTGATGGCACAGACCTTTTTTTTTTTATGAAGCCTAAGCAAAGAAATGCAAACTCAAGAACTTTAAAGACTTTTATAATTTTTCGAGTTGAAAGATTTTAGATAATGTATATGCTTGGTGCGGTCAAGAGGTACAAATTTAGTACGACGTCTCTTGAGTTTCTACAAGCTCTACGCTTGGGAGAAAGAACAGATTTAAAATAGTATATATATAATTTTAGTATATATATATATGTTATGAATAAATTTGTTGTTGTTGATAAAGGGTTGATAAGACAAAGGATCGATAAGATAAAGGGTTGAGGTGCAGTCGTGATAAAAAAAAGATAATTATTTACCGTCAAGTAGCTTTTATTTTCAATTACTTGAGGAAAGATTACACATTTGTTAGTTTCACATTATATAGAATTTATAATTTAATCCTATATTAGTGATTTAAAAGGATTGATTGGTTAACTACGCATATTTACAACAAAATTATACAACTAAAACTAAACAACTAAAACTGAAAGTCTTTCAAAAAACGATGATAACAAAAAATAAAATTATCAATGAATAAAATAAAGTATATATTTTTTAAAATATAGAAATATTTTAGGTTTTTAGATTATATAATATTTTTAGATTATATATATATATATATATATATATATATAACGGAAAAAAACGGTCTTTATTCAGTTGAAAAAAAGGAGGCAATTACAATCGGCAGTTTTTACAATGAGAGAGCATCAAGATGTCGTCAATCTGTTTGTCGTAGTCTCTCCGTCCATCTCCTTGTCTTTCCACAGCGGAGGGGTTGTCTTCGCTCCCGGGGGGGTTGACACCGTTTTTCTATCTTGTTTTTTGTTTTCTCGTTGTTTGACGTTGTCTTCCCGATACCACCCGATCGGTCTCTTAAACATCGCAGGTACTTCATTTTCGCTTGCAGAGTCTTCTCTAAGTATAGATAGTATTAATCTCATTCTTCCCACTTTGTCATTTATGGCTTTTCTCTGGTCAAAGTCAAGGTCATCGAATGTTTTGAACTTGATGTCTTCCCATTTCTCGAGGTGGCGGGAGATCTTGGTCTCCAGGTCGGGATATATTTCGAGCTGTTGTAGGACTTTGGTCTGTCTGGAGAGATCAGCTCTCCTGTAAATTGTTGCTATGATCTTATCTACTTCGGGATTGTCACCTTTTTCACATTCTTTCAACTCAATCTGGAGCTGGGAGGAGTCCATCGACCATTCTTCGCACCTGAGAGATGTTTCTTCTCTAAGAGAAAATGTCCCTGTGGAGATATCCGACTCAGAACACGAGTGGGTGGCTTTTCCTCCGCCTGGGGGGGTTGGTCTTGATTTTCTGTCAGGGCTTGTCGCGGGATGTGTCTTTTTCGAGGAAGTCCTGATTTCTCTCGCAGTGGGGACATCTCTCTCCGTTGGAGGCCGTTTCGGGGTCTGTGGCTGTGAAGTCGGATATAGGGCGTCAGCGAAGGATCTTGTTACTTTTTCCCTGATCTCGGGGTCGAATGGGCATCGCGTTCTTATGTGACCGTGCCGTCTGCAACCGGAACAGGTCACGTCTTCTCCTATAAATATTTTAAATATTTGGTCCATATAATTAATGGAGATGACGGCGGGCATCGATGCATTTTCCTTGGTTTTAAAGACAACCTCCCTCCTTAGTGAGGAAAGATGCTTGAGGAGTGGATTCTCAGTGGGGAAGGGAATAGGCCTGATGCTAATCATGTGTCCGTATGGTTCGAGGGCCTTTTCAATGTCTTTATCCTGTATGAAGGATAGGACGCCGGAGAGAATGTACTTCTTGGAGGTTCTGAAAAGTGGCGAGGGAAGGATTACCTCGTTTCCGACCTTGAACCCTTTTGTTAGGAGCGATTCAGCCAGCTCTGTATTCGCGACGGAAACAATGGCTTGCCCATTTATTCTACCGATGGAGTGTATATTTTCGAAGCCTATTAGATCGGCAATTCCGATCAGGTGTTCTTCCGCCGTGGCGTCTTGAATCGCCTTAAATTGGATTGTAGCTTTAATAGAGTTGCTTCTTCCTTCATAGGTTTTCCTTCTATTTTCATCGAACTTTTTGAGTTCTTCAGAGGTGAATCGTTTTCTCTGATTTTGCACGTTTATGATTTTTTCGTCATTTGTTGATTGGTGAGGTAATGATTCGGTAATGATGTGCGATTTTGGTGGAAAATTTGCATTCCGAGTGATAGATGCAGATGAAGATGAGGCAACGACCGGCTTGGCCGTTGCCATGGCGATGATGCAAAGTTACAATTTGTAACTTTGCTAAGTTATGAAAAATAGGGAAAATATAAAGATCGATGAAATTTTACAAGAGATGGCTTGAAATGATGCTTGAGTAAAGGCGAATAAGATGATATAATTTAAATTTAAGTAAAGTTGATTTAAAGGGATGAAAGAAGCGAAAGATGCGGAGCTCGCGCGACGCGTGGCCGCACGGCTATATATATATATATATATATATATATATACTAAAATTATACTATATATATATAGTATATATTATATAGTATATACTATATATATACTATAATATATATATATATTATACGTAGTGTTATGCTAATATTTTATATTACATTTAAAATCCCTTCGTTCAAAATGATGCTCTGATATCGTTATTCCTTCAAAAGAAGCATAAAGAGCTACGTTACAGTTTTTATGAGCAGCATGTATCCAAAACGGAAAGATGTAAAAGCGAATATCACCCATTTACGGTGAGGCAACAATGTCCCCGTAGTCCATATGAAAATGGTGCAGTCAATTCGACTTAGGCATAATGTCGCTTAAGGATCTGTAATATTCTGTAGAACCAAATACTGTGACTAATAGTGTAAAGAAGAAGTGTATTAGAGGTCGTCGAAGGAAATTTTTCCATTTATCTGCAACTATAGAAGATTTTGTCCGTGTTTTTAAGGTCTGCAGGAACAAATGTAAAGCGGGATCTGCAACTACAGAAGAAAGCATACATATAGGTGCCTCATCATTTGACAGCTTCTCAAAAAGAAAAATAATATCAAAATAACTTTTACCTCGAAATTGGATTCACATAGGATTTCTGGAACAGATATTTGCTGTTGATGAAACTTGGTATTTCATGCAAGAAATGTTCATTAAAGGTGGCAGCATGGGAATGCCAGTTAAGTCGATAGCTGCGTCATAAAAGCCTCGTCAGAATCAATTTTCGACGAATCTCGATTAGTAATTTGATCGTCTTCGAGCGCTTACAAATAATATAATTATTGCAATTGAATTTTGATTCACTGTTTACCAAACTTTTACCAAAGAGTTCCGAAATCATAGCTGTACACTACTGTCAGACTCTAACCGTTTGCGGTAAAGCTCTTAAAAACAAGCGTCTAGTACTTTAGTCTTCCGCATTGACGCTGTTGCAGGACAACGCTAGACCTCAAAAAGCAATTTATTGCTTGTTTTGCGTGTAAATTATACCCAATATATTCTACCGTCGCAATGTAAGTTCCCGTGCCTACTACTTGTTATGGCTGTTAAACAGAAACATACGAGGGCGTCTATCCACTTCGGACGATGAGATGAAGGGAGCTTATGGAAATTAACTGCATCCACGACTAATATCTTTCTTTTGTGATAGAATTGAGGCTCTACTTAATTGTGGAATACACATCTGTAACTATTAATGGTGATTATATTTAATAAATATATTCTCATTTTCTTCAGATATATTATTAAGTTTATCGAAAGAGAGAGAGCGATTGAAACTTATTTATTACAATGTACATATAAGATTATATAGGGTTAATAGGAGAAAAAAAAAGTAAAATTATTTTTTTTCCATCAGAGTAATTCCACTGATGGTTGTCTGGTATGATGTCACATTCCGCCCTGAAGTCGGACAGAGAGAGAGAGTCCGCACCAAATGCATAGATAGTCAATCAAAATTGGATTTAGAACAAAGGCGAGATGAGTTCTAATGAAGCATTGAATAAGGCATCAAAATTTTATTCAAGGAATTATTCTGTGCACAAACAAGCTGCTGCTACACATCCCAAAAATATTTGCCATAAGCTGGTAACAGGTAAGGCAAGCTTCACATTCTAATGACAAGAGTAACTTGGAACTGTCAGAAGGTATAGTGTATAAAAGATGACAGAACTATAGTTACTTGCCAATCCTTTCAGTTTATTTATGAGCCAACATGACCCAGTGTGAGATCCACATTGGGACAAGCACTTGGATCGTGTGTGACTCACTGGAAAACATTATGGATGTTAATCAGCCCACCAATGTCTGACTTCTCGGCATCATTTCAATCAATCGAAGACGTGTGGGGTCAATGGCAGTTGCCATGATCAGCGGAAAGAAAATAGTTGAGGTATATGACTTCCAAGTTCTGAGCGGACCACGTCAGTCAATAGTTTACAAATTCACCATTGCCAATGGACTTTGATATTTCTAAGGGGAGGAATACCAGCACTTCTTTTGACCAGTAAACTTGGGTTAGCTCAGTTGCACTGTAATTTAAATAAATTATGACCGATTATGGGGCAAATAAAGCGAATTTGTCATTTGAAAAATAGCATGTATCCCTTTAACGTATAGAGTTTCGGCAAATAATCATTATAGGTTGCTTTATCGTTTGCAAAAATATATAACTTCGTTACATCACCATTACAAACATTGTTTTATCTATTCAAACATCATTTAATTTATTGTGATTATTACAGACTTAGCTGAGTGAATTTTGAAAGCAAAATAAAAACTTTTAGCGCTGTGAAATTTTCCCAATTTCTTATACAGTTCATACTGCGATGAGAAAATACATTGGGAGGGATTGGCTCATCAGTGGTGAACTCTGCCATTGACATGTCTAACAGAGTGAAAAAGCTTTAATATTGTATTTGGATGTTCGGCCTATATAGCAAAAAAAAAATAGAGAAGTTCTTGGATTAACTATTTTGAAGACAAATACACAAAAAATTGGTTGTAGAAATATAAACACATATTTACAAATGGATGCTTCAAATAATATTA
The DNA here is from genome assembly GCA_030710605.1 of Cordylochernes scorpioides. Taxonomy (NCBI): domain Eukaryota; kingdom Metazoa; phylum Arthropoda; class Arachnida; order Pseudoscorpiones; family Chernetidae; genus Cordylochernes; species Cordylochernes scorpioides. Next base: position 98,204,136 of record CP092886.1, read on the forward strand.
TACTACAAATAAATTATAAAATGTTATAATATAACATATATACATATATATTTATATATAATATATATAATATTTTTATATAAAATTATATATATTAATATATACAGTTATCAGCGTCAAGCGTTCTTAATTCTGTCACCGTTTGCTTTTGGTTCAGTGGTAGAATGCTCGCCTGCCACGCGGGCGCCCCGGGTTCGATTCCCGGCCGATGCATTTTTTTTTTTTTACAATTTTTAAAACTCATTTATATATTATACAAGAATGGCATCCACGGCGCCAATTTATAATTGTAACGAATAGTATTTGAATAAAAGCATTTAATCGGGTAAACCCCGGGCGTTGCCCGGGTCATTCGGCTAATAAATATATAAGTATAACTATTATCTTTATCACGTATAAAAAGTTATATTTTCTTCTTATTATAAAAATAAACTAGTTTTATATTTCGCTCCTTTCAGTGAAATAATATTAATAAAGAAGGGGCGACGTTTAGAAAAAAAGCTATCGAGTGCGAGGTGTGGCGAGGAGAAAAGACTGGACAAGAGAACGAGAAAAGTAAACAACAAGTCATCGGGCCGCCATTTGAATGTCTCCGGGAATTATCGGAAAGCCATCACCGGCAAGGCAACATTAAAAGATCAACGCCGGCCTGTCGATACAAGCAGAAACTCCTCAAGCTTTGATACCTATTAAAATGATCGAAACGGATCCGGCGGCAGCCTCTTTTACGAGCCCTCGCTGCAATTTGCAAATTAATACGGATTCTCCTTCACGACCCGTTTTTGATACCTAATTTACTGGGTATTGTTTCACCGGAATATATCGAGATAAAACTCAGCTTTTTTTTGAGGCACTTCATACTGAAAAATAGTGCTTTCTAAATTCGCGCTTTCAGTATTCAGTTAAGAGAATACCAACATAATAAAAATTCAAATTTATTTTAATTTTAATTTTATAGTTTACATATCAAATAATATTATTTTTAGCAATAAATTATTTGAATTAGTAACCGATATACGCCCTTTTTTACTCATATAACCGATGGCCAACTTCCTCTAACCTCATTACAATCGATACTGTTAAAAACTTATAACTAAAGCCAACCTAAATCTGAATCTCTCATCATATCAACCTTTACCTAAATAATAATTTAAGAAATAAATATTATATTAACTAAACAGCTCTGCTTTAATAAGACTGATTTCAAAAGGCAAAAGCAAAAATACAGCGAATAGGGTTGGATATCGGAGCCTCTTTTTTCTTAGAAGAATGAGAAGTTCCACGACCTGAAAACTAGCTGTCTTTATTAATACGGTGATAAGATTTTAGACATATTTTTCAAACTCTGACAATTAAATAATGATATATTATTTGAAATTAGGTAAATGTATTAAAATAACACCGAAATTTTATTTAAAGTACAACCCTTTTTTTCATTTATACACCAAGTGGCACGTTCCAACAATGAGTTAAAAGATGCCTCGAAGAGTCGATGTTACAGACCTTTGAAAGTCTTCAACATCCTCAAACATACACCCTTTCAATGAGATAGTAAGTTTAGGAAACATATAATAATTGCATGAACTCAAATATGGGTAATAAGCCGGGATAGTAAGCTCATACTTGTTTAATGGCCAAATATTCGTGTTCAGATATAACCTGAGGAAGGAACCAACTGTCGGGTTTTGAACAAGAAGGTCTTACTCGAAGAATCCCCTAGAAAAGCTGCCTCATTTTTGTGAATAATAAGTATTTTTATTTTAAAATTTGTAGCGCAATTTTTTCGTTTACTTCTAATAATAAGTATTATTGACAATTTATCCTTCAGGGATAAATTAATGGTGTAAACAATGCCCTTGCTCTCGCATAATACACCGGAGTTTTATGTATTTTTGTTCATTTTTGTCTTTTGACGAATTAGTTGACTTCCATTTAGCACATTATTATTTAGTTGTAGGATCATAACAAAAGCCTTTTTGTCTCCTCTTACAATTTTATTAATGAATATTTGTTTTATACTAGCTGCTTTATAAGGGTATTTTGCATATTGAATATTCTTATGTTTACGGCAATAAGATTTTATAAAAAATGCGTAAGTAATATTTTTATTCCCCAATATATTTCCTCTATTACACTTAACGAATTGCCTGCCCATCAGCATTTAAAACGTTCTTTTCTCCATTTGACATAGCCAAACAACTCTTGTACATTCACATTTGGTTCCTTGAAGTGACGAGGAAATGAAGCCTTTCCTAGATACATTCAAACGCATGTTTGCTAGAGATATAAAGAGTCAGTTATAACGGAAATGTGTGTGCGTCCAGGTTATAGAATTAAATATTTTGGGGATCCTGGTTTGCCTAAGTAACGACATGTGGGCTCTTGATTTTCATATACTTCTTGGGCTCCATGCATAGCAGCCGCTTTCATCGCTAAGTTATTCGAATATATCATATTTCTAATAATACAATTTCTCTAGACGCAATCCAATTGGTATAAGTAAAAGTAACTTTTGAAAATATTTTCTTCGCACACACAGATTTTTTCAGCAACAAATATCTTTTTTTTTTATATCAGTAGATGTGAATGTTTATACAAGGTTTCTTTACTTACAAAAAAAATTCTATTGAGGCTTTCAATTCGAGAAGTCCATCATGCCGCGCCTGGTCAATGCGAAGATTAACAGCGAGGCTAAGGGAAAGTCGGATCGAGGCGTACTTTAAAAGCAATCGATCAGGAGTGGACAGAGCTAACAAATGAAGAGCCTGGGCATGTTCCAACACACATGCACGCACTATTTAGTTTGGCCTTTCATCTATCTGATAAATGATCTCGGCCGCTTCCCATTGTAGCAAGCAAGCTTTGGTCCGGGCGCGTAAATAATCTCTCTCATATTAAATGGCCGCATTGAAAGAAGCTCGTAGAAAAAGTTGGGCCAGAGGCGACGACTTGGAGTGTTTTAATTAAATTCCGTTTGGAGAAACTGAACCGATATTATTTTATTGGCCTAATAAAAAAAAGTAAACCAATTAGCAAAAACTATTTTCCCTCCATAGTCACCAGACGATTTAATTAGGAATTTTATTGGGATAGTCCCGCGCGAGATGACATTTATATATTTTGTTTTATTAATTAAATAATTCCCTCCGGAGATACGCACCAGCACACCGTGTGAAACATCTACTCAGAATATCTTATTTATAAATGGAATGCTTGGAAGAATAACGAGAGAAATAAATATTAGACGCTGAAACCTTGCAATCCTTATTTAATCATAACGCTAGGCCATTCTCCTACGACCAAAACTGGAGCCCATATTGTTCGAGCAAGTTGGGTTGTTGCAAACTAGAGAGATCTCCTCAACCGCATTTGTAATTGAGCCCATTCTACAAGCCGCCAGGTTAAATCTCAAAAGAGAGGTCAATTAAAGTAAAGAGTAAGAAGACCTCGTGAAGCCACCTTCAAGCCAGATGGTAAATTAAGCCCAAGTGAAACAATTCCAGAAGGATGAGGTTGGAAATGACTTTCAATTGCAGACATTTAGCCCCGTCGAGCAGAGTCAATGGAAAACAGGTGGCCTTAATGTGCCAATCAAATCAGACTTTAAAATGGCCGGCGACGACACCAAATGTCTCACTCACTACGCCGTTGTGTGGCGGGCGGGATATATTAATAACAATGGCAGCCCCGTCACCTCCACCGTCATTTACATTTCAGACAGCCTTCTAATGGCATTCTCCTGCAGAGCGACAAATATTCTTGAACCTCAATACACAGCTTGTTTTTTTAGATATTTCAGACTTGTGATTTGAGATAAAGAATATTTTATATATTTTAATTAATAATAAACACTTTTACATGCTGCCTGCGGAAGAAATAGGTCTAAATTAACTTACAGATCACATGCAAGTGATATAATAATTAGTTGTTTTAGCCATATTGTAATCGACGAGTCATTTAGTTGTTAATATCGAACATTTTCTGTTTAGAAAATGAAAATATTGCACAAAAATATATAAATATTGTAGGGCATAAATCAAGTATTTGTATATCTGGAGATGTGAACGTATTTATTGATGACGTCACGGCAACTAGTCGATAATTATTAACAAACTAGCGGACGTACCCGGCTTCGCCCGGGTTTTACCCGAGTAAAGGTTTGTCTAACGAACATTTGTTAAAACAATTCTCTATAAACTTATAAAAAAAAAAGATATATTTTGATAATTTGAAACTCGTAAATTTGAATCTCTCGATAAAGTGAACATTTTTTTCCCGGTCCCTGTGTGCCGTGTCATCCTGAATTTTGTCTTTCCTAATTTTCTACATTACAAAATCATCGTTTTATCTAGTGAAAATTTTTTCCCGGTCCCTTGAAAAATACTCGATAAGTTTAATAAAATCAATATTAATTGGTTCCCTCGGTAATTGGAAGTTAAAGGAATAGTATCTTTGCCTTGGAATTGTATCATTATTCTTGTCTCAAATAAATTTCCGTGTCATCCTGAGATAATCTTACTTTTGATAAGTAATCTTTAAGATAATAAACTTAGTGATAATAAAACTTATAGATAAAAAACTTGTTAACATCGTCGCAATGGTGGCGCTGCTTGCGAGTTAAATCTACAATTCTGCAAATAACTCTAAGGATATTCAAGATATTCAATAAATTATTTTTCAGAAACCTTCCCAGTACTATACTAAATAACTTTCCAAAGTTTCATGGCGTTCCAATGAGTGGTTTGGTCAGGCATAAAGGACAGACAGACACACATACATTCATTTTTATATATATACTAGCGGATGTACCCGGCTTCGCCCGTGTTTTACCCGAGTAAAGGTTTGTCTAACGAATCTCTCGATAAAGTGAACATTTCTTCCCGGTCTCTTGAAAAATACTCGATAAGTTGAATAAAATCAATATTAATCGGTACCCGAGTAAAGGTTTGTCTAACGAACATTTGTTAAAACAATTCTCTATAAACTTATAAAAAGAAATAGATATATTTTGATAATTTGAAACTCGTAAATTTGAATCTCTCGATAAAGTGATCATTTTTTCCCGGTCCCTGTGTGCCGTGTCATTCTGAATTTTGTCTTTCCTAATTTTCTACATTACAAAATCATCGTTTTATCTAGTGAACATTTTTTCCCGGTCCCTTGAAAAATACTCGATAAGGTTGAATAAATTCATGGTCGTTTATGGAAGATGGATTAAGTTCCCGGAGGTCATCTTGGGCAAGCTCCCGCGAGGCTTTTTTTCTTGTCTACTTGGCACAGCTGTGTCACCAATTTTGCCCTGATTGGTCGGTGGGTACTTGGACTGTCCTTGAACTTGTCCTTGGACTGCCGCCGGCCGGATGAATCCATTCTCGTCGCAAGGTGGAGCTGCTTGCGAGTTAAAGCTACAAATCTGCAAATAACTCTAAGGATATTAAAGATATTCAAGATATTATTTTTCGTAAACCTTTCCGGGGATATGCCTAATAATATCCCAAAATTTCACGGCGATTGGATGTACGGTTTTTGAATCTATAGAGTACACACAGACCACAGACAAACAGACAGACAGACAGACAGACATTCAATTTTATATATATAGATAGATTAACCCCAACTATCTACAGCTAGAGAATATCGAGCAAGCAAGCTAGGCAACTAAATGAGATGATTTTCAAATATAAAATAATAAATATGTTTCAAATATTTTCATTGATTAATTAAATTAAATAATAAATATAAATTATATTTCTTCGTCAAAATATGTAATAATTTCTAATAGGAAATTTTTAAAGGAACTTTATAATGGAAGTGTTAAATGTGAATTTCTGGAATAAACGTAGGTACACATTCTATACTGTGTTAGGGAATGGTGTGGTAGAGTTGGACGAGGTAGATGGCCAAAATTGGAGTGACCAATCCCAGGCAAATATATCTATAATGTTATTTTAACGTACTTAGCGAAGATTGGATCCCATCCTGTAATTAAAAGAGAGTTTCAGGTTAAGCGCGCTGCGACTAACCGAGTTAGCGAGGGGGGTTGGTCGTTTGACGGGGGGGAGAGGGGGGGGGGGGGAAGTTTTAAAGTTATTTGGTCGGCGGGCTCACTGCGGAGTAGCCTCGGTGTCAGCACCCCGACATTTATCATACCTACCTAACCAAATATCTCTTTTTATCTCCTCACTCTTAAAATGTGTATGCCTTAAATTATTTTTATTTTTAATATACAATATTTTCTGCTTTTTAATATTATTCAGAATTCAATCACATTTAGAACACATATTCTTGATGGTTCAATCTTGTTTTAATTCTTTTTTTTTTTTTTATATATAAAATAACTATTTTCTGAACTTGAAGTGAATAAAATTCGCTCAATTTTTTTTCTTGTCATCATATGTGCAATCGGGCCTTGATACGTCTAATGCTCTCGTTTATTGAATGTACAGTGAATACTAGAGTCATTCTGTGACAATAATCGTCCCGTAAAAAAATAAATAAATATGGTTACAAAGTGCTAATATGTCCTTCTAACGACAAACTCTGGTGGATTGTCATTCCAATAGAGTCCAGAGATAGTTACACTTCACTCGCAGCTTGAATTTCATTATTAACCATTTGATATATTTTCAAAATTGCCATTCATATTACTTTAATATTGATATCAAACACACATCAAGTTCTTTATATTTTATTTTCTAACACGCGCATTTGGAATCATTGTGTGTTTCACTTCTTAATAAATTACACTGGTCAACAAAATTTTTGCCCGAGAGAACCTGATGGTGTTTCTAGTGTAACTTTTCATGCTGAACTCAAAATTCTAATCAGAAATTTTCCATCACCCATGGTTTTTGCGTGACAGCCTTTTTTTGGTATTGGGATAAATACAGCAAAAAAAAAAAAATGCAAAAAATATTACGTAAGCATTTTTGCATAAACCTTATTACATTACACTGGTTTATCAAAAATTATTTTTCTTTGTCCCAAAAGAAACAGCATCTTATCTAAATTTAACTCTTTGTGCTGATTCCAAATATACCATTAGTTCTTTTCTATCACGCAAGATTTTTGAGATACACCTACTTGAAATTTGGAAATGTTTTTAATATATAGGCCTATATGAACGAAATATATTCATTTTATTGAAAAGTAGTGACAGTGGATTTTCTTCTATACTTTGCTTGTGGTACATCCTTCTTGAGTGTCCAGCAGTAGTCAGCAAGCATACTGGGACTCCATTTACCTTGGTACCGCTTCTCCATGCTTGATATATCTTGATGAAACCTCTCACCATGCTCATCGCTAACTGCACCAAGATTGTCTGGAAAGAAATCCAGATGTGAATGCAGGAAATGGATCTTGAGAGACATGTTACATCCCAGTGCCTTGTAGGAAAGCAACTGATCATTAATTATGTCTCGGTAATTTTCAACCTTGACACTTCCTAAGAAGTTCCTGCAAACCTTTCTAAAGGAATTCCATGCTGCTGCTTCAATTTCATTCAAACTATTCTGAAAATTTCCATCCTGCAACAATTCTCGAATTTGAGGTCCAACGAAAATGCCTTCTTTAATTTTCGCATCACTTATGCTAGAACATTTTTGTTTTAGGTAGGCAAATCCACTGGCATTTCGATCCATTGCCTTGACAAAGTTCTTCATTAATCCCAGTTTAATATGTAATGGTGGTAAGTAAATATTTTCTGAATCGATCAGGAGAGGATTTACAATATTCTTATGTCATGGAGTAAAGATTTCACGGTTTGGCCAGCTTTTTTTAATGCAATGCCTTTCCCTATCTCTGCTATCCCACTTACACACACAACAACAAAATTTTGTATTATAAAACTATTTTAGAGGCGTATTATTCTTTTAAAATATTTTAAAAGAATAATACGCCTCTAAAATAGTTTTATAATTTGATAACAGATGGCGCTCTAGTACATCGTAAAATTTTGTATATCCAAGCTGTAATCCACGCAAGAGAGCAATGACTTTCAAATCGCTGCATATTTTCTAACCGTATCTTTCATATTCTATCTTTTTCAAAAGCAGTTTCATGTTTCCGTAAGTCTCTTTCCTGTTGGATGCATGTGCTATTGGCACTGATGGAAACTTATTTCCATTGTGAAGGAGAACAGCTTTCAAACTAATTTTTGAAGAATCAACGAATAAACGCCACTCTTCTGTATCATGGTCATGACCAAGCGCTTCCATTAGACTAACAACATCATTGCAATATACTAAATTATTCTATTGTGAAAAGAAGTCTTGAAATTCATCTTGACGCTTGCGATAAAAGCATACTTTTGTGCCTTTATGCAGCAGATTCCAGCCTTTTAACCTAGAGCCTAAAAGTTCACTCTGTTTTTTGGATAAATCTAAATCATGTACGAGGTCGTTCAAATCTCCTTGGGTTAACAAATGAGGTTCAGATGAAGTACCTGCTTCAAAATTTGTGTCATCCGACTGTTTCTCTCGTCTATCTGAATCAGCGTCACTAAATATTACCTTTCCAGGAGGCTGTGGCACAGGTAAAATATCGCTATGAGGAACCGGTCTGATAGCAGAAGGCAAATCTGGATATTCAACTGTATTGCTTGATTTGGATGTAATACCTGTAGTCTTTGTCAAACAAAAATAACAGTCTGAAGAATGGTCTTTAGGTTCCCTCCATATCATTGGAACCGCAAAAGGCATATGACGTTCACCTTTAATCCACCCTGTAAGACGTCGAGCACAAATTTCACAATAATGATGAGGAGTCCAAGTTTTATCTTGGTCAACGACTTTACAGCCAAAATATAGTTGATAGCACTTTTTGATGAGCTGTGTAAAGTTTCGCCTTTGAACTTTGAAAGTTAATTCCTCACAAATGTAACAGAAAATATCAGGAATATCAATGCAACGCCTCGGCATATTGACACAGTCTAGTGCACACGATTTATAAAAGCAAATCGATAGAGAAGAATAAACTGATCCCTTCGAATTTACCTTTCACTTCTGATGCAAATCTATTAAACAAATCGTTAGGTTCAATTTAAATATATATATATTACAACTGTTATTCAGCAAATAGCATTCCAGAGCTTGTCGCTTTTTTTTTTAGTTGAAAGCAAAACAGATTGCATTATAAAATAAACATGTTTAATTAAAAATTCAATAATTTGTTATTTTATTTAATATTTATGATTCTTAAAGAGCAAAATTTAATTAATCACAAATAAAATAAAGCTTTTGGCTCAACATATCAATTATTGTTGTCAAAAATAAAGCGCTAGCTAATGTAATGATGTTTACTTAAAAAATGCTTAGGTAACATTTTCTGCATTATTACTGTATATACCAATTTATAGAAAAAATGGTTATTCTGCAATAACTATGGGTGATGGAAAACTTCTGATTTCATTTTTGAATTCAGCATGAAAAGTTACATTAGAATCAACATCAGATTTTCTCCGGCAAAAAAAAAAAGGTTTTTTTTGTAGACCTGTGTTATTAGCAATATATATTTATCTTATATTCTGGGGGAGGGGGTTGAAAAAAGTAATATTAATTATTAAGTGAATGTTTAGTTTGTCGAATGCAAATTTTACTTACTAAACAAAAGAATAATGAAATATGAATTATTAGTAAATATTCTTTTTTATTTTAAACAAATTTAACTATATAATAATAATATCTTTGGCAAATGAGTTTATTAGAAAAAACACTTTTAACCAACCCAAAAGAAAAAAACAAATCTATATATACAACAGTACAAAATAATAATTAAATAAAGCTTTTTGTTTTTGGTCAAATTAGGAAAAATATTTATACATAAAAAAAAATCAAATTGAATATAACATTTCCCCCCACTGAAAATCATAATATAAGATATTAGAATATAGAATAAGAATATAATGATATATATATATATATTTGAACACATATTTTTTCCAAACAATTTTTAGAAAAGGACCGTCAGTGGGTCGTCGAAACGTTGCGTAAAAATATAATTTAATAACGTTGTAGGGATTATTTAATATAATTGAAAATGTTTTCTAACGTTTGAAACATAACACACACCTATATGACGCATTATTGGATATTTCTCCTCATAATTATAATTGTCCAGAATATAATTGGGTGTGGAAGCGTGAAGAGCAACTCGGGCCAGAGAGTGTAGCAGAAAGAAAGACAAGATCCTTCATCATCATCACCGTGATCCTGAACATTTTCATAACCTAAGGTGGAAATCGTTGAGCTTCTTTATCCTGGGCTCTTCTCTACAGACACTACACTCTAGTTTTTGATGCCATTGGTCGGCATTCTTCTTCCACTTGCTATTGATGAAGTCCCTAAACCTCGAAGGGGAGAAACGTGTTAAGAGGGAGGTTTGGGATAGAAGAGAACAACCTTCAGATATTAATCGTGAATAAAACACAGCCTCTAGAGTTTAGAATGTGAAAGATAAATGCGATTAATAAAAATTTACGCTCACAAATATATTTACGTATTTGATTATACTTGAATTAGAATTCGTGTCTCTTACGCAGAAACCATATTTTGTGCGACTATAAAAACGCTACTTCACTCCAATCCTACAATGCGACCGCTTTATAGTCAGAGACCTAAACAGTGCGGCATCTGAATTTTTTTGTGAACGTTTAAATAAATTTTAAATTAATATATAATTAAATATTCTATTTCTAAATATCCTAATTATGATGTTAGAAGGGAACCTAGCGAAAATTTTAGAAAACCTATGAGAATATCTGCTCTGCTGCTGGTGAACTCCTCTATGAACGTGGCTCGATGGTTCTACGAATACAACCTGATTTAGCCGCGAATACACAGATGTGGAGTGGATTGAAGAACTTTTCCTCGTCGTGCATCTAAGCGTGGGTGATGGCAGACCGGAATTTAACGAAAAAATATTATCTTGAAAAGAATACATGTTAACGACACACCAAAGTGGTCCTTTACGCTTTTTTGAAATTAAAGAAAAGGCTATTCAAGACCAAATGTGATGAAAAAAATGATCAAAAGCGGTAAAAAAGTAGCGAGGAAGATGGGGGCGGTGGCAAAATAATTTAGTATCTCCTGATAGTGCAACTAGATGTTGTTGATGACAACGTGGAATATTTCGGGAAATATCAACTAATCCTATAATTTTAATCTTCAACTTTAATCACTTTAATCAACCAAAAAACCTTTCTCGATGAAATTAAGAAAATACAATCATGTACTCGTTTCAGGCCTTTGCCTTCATTAGCGTGGTGCAAGCTGCATGAGGGTCCAAAGAGAGAAACGCGCACTTAGATTATTTTTCTTGTTAATTCAAGAGATTGAAACTGAAACAACTTCAATTTCCATATAAATAAATTCGAGTATATAAAATATAAATTCCTGTATAAAAAATAAACGTATAGTTAGTATTTCCCTGTAAATAGCGCTTAGCAAAGTTACACGCTTAGGAGCTATCTTTCCCTACCCGGGTCTTCCTTAGCTTTTACCACTTTCACAAGAAGTATTTTTATTTATATATTAGAATGATAAATGATACATAAATTTTTTAACAATAAATATATGAAATATATATATTAAATGTGAAATTCGGTAAATAGATATAATGTGTTTTTAATCTCTCGTGTGAAACAGGAATTGAAGAATCTAAGGCGAACATCTTTGGATTTTGGTGTGTCACGGGCACAATTTCTTGCTTAACGAGGAAATACAGGGTAAACCTTTGTAGAAAGTAGTTTATGTAGATAATAGCCATTCTGTTTGTATTTGACATGGCCTCGTTGTTTAAATAAAAGCGCATTAGCTCTTTAGGTACAAACATATTTTTGGAATAACATTTGTGTTAAAAACTTGGCCTTATCGTGGTTTAAAATTTTGAATGTTGTGTATTATCAAATATATTTCACGCACACAAATACCTGGAAATATATTATATACTAGAGGATGTCCCCGGCTTCGCCCGGTTTTACCCGAGTAAAGGTTTGTCTAACGAATCTCTCGATAAAGTGAACATTTTTTCCCAGTCCCTTGAAAAATACTCGATAAGTTGAATAAAATCAATATTAATTGGTTCCCTCGGTAATTGGAAGTTAAAGGAATAGTATCTTGCCTTGGAATTGTATCATTATTCTTGTATGGATGTACCCGGCTTCGCCCGGGTTTTAACCCGAGTAAAGGTTTGTCTAACGAATCTCTCGATAAAGTGAACATTTTTTCCGGTCCCTTGAAAAAGGTCCCGGTCCTTTTTCTACATTACAAAATCATCGTATCATCATGATAATATTTAGAGCAGATTGTTGAATTATAACAGATAAATTAGAATATTTATCTTGATTATTTTTAGGCGAAAAGGTATTTCAAAAAAAATTATTTGCTAGAAACAATCCCAGTACTATAGTAAATAACTTCCCAAAGTTTCATGGCGTTCCAATGAGTGGTTTGGTCAGGCATAAAGGACACACACACACATACATTCATTTTTATATATATAGATTTGAATTTTAGGGTGAATGTAAATAACTTAAGCTCTGATGATATCATATGAAATATTTTATCCAATTTTCAGAGAATCCTATACAATAATATTCAAAACTATCATGTATATAGCCAACACTTGGGTTACCGAAGTAGCCACCGGTGGAGAGAAGTAGACGCCCTTCATCTGATGCGATGAATGGCCATCATTCATATATATTTTTTCTTATTTATTTAATTTAAATAATTCAATTCATACTCTTAGTTAAATCAACGTTTTGTTGATTTTTGTTCCACTAGAAGGCGCTCTATCATCTAAAAAGCTTATGTGAGCGGTCAGGATATATGCCTATTTTGTTTTTTGAATATGTGTATATATATATAATTATTATTATTCATTATTGTATGTGTGTGTGTGTGTTTGAAACAAAACTATAATAACAATTTCCATTTCTCTCAGAGCGCCATTGCTTATTTTTTCGCGTCAAGCATGCGGGATGTTTACAATATATTTATTTTACTTCTTTTATAAAAAAAAAATGTGAGTTCTAGTTAGTTTTAAGTTAAACTTTCTAAATACTAGTTTTTTTTCTGATTTTTTATATATATATATATAAAAAACTCTATACTTGGCAAATATTTATAACGTCTAAATAATAGGACTTTCTTCAAACCCTTAATTTCAATAAAGTATATAGTAAGGTGAAGTGTTTCTTTTATTTGCGACCAAAACGCGAACTTTCGAGCACGCCGATCTTTAACTGGTTAAACGCTTAGCTTTCTATGATCGTAATGTGAAATAAAACAAAAAAAATCAAATCTTCTTTTATTTATCTGTAATTATTAACAGAGAGAAAATAAGTGTGAAAATAGTTCCAGGTTGCCATAAATTGGTTTGAAATTAGCGATTTGTCTGTAAAGATTAGAGAAAATTAAACACATACTCTCGGCGTGTATATGTGCACTAAATAAATGAAGCAATTGTAAAATATAATATAAATGGTTTTCGTTAACGAATTTGGCTTAATGAAAATGAATATCTCCAGAGTGGAAGAGGAAATAGAAATCAAGAAAGCTAAAGAAAGCTGACAATGTACTAATAATAGAGCGGCAAATAAGGAGGGCGAAGTAGTTAGAAGGTGAAGGAGAAGCGAAAAATCGAGAACATGGTTAGTGAAACTGACTATGAATTATATCGTAGTTTTGCAATTTTGGCATTTGTAGCGTCATAAAAGCATAGTGAGGGAGATATGATATTATAGAAAAGAGAAATTAAGAAAACTTAGCTACCTAAAAGCAACTAGACACTGGAGATTATATTCATGATTGTGGATTCTGATGCCTACTAAAAAGAAGATGACGCTTTATTTATTTAAAATAAAGATTTAAGAAGCTTTCTGGCAAGCCCTTCATCAACCTGATGTACAGTGGAGTAAATTTTATAAATAAATGTATTGATATGGCGAGTGTGCAAGAGGAGAATGGCACACGTGGAAAAATACAGGTTAAAAGGGGATATTTTAAAATATCTATTGTGGACTTTATATGATTAATGATAGAAGAGTAATATGTACTCTCTCTCTCTCTCGGCCGTGCGGCGCGCGAGCTCCGCGTTTTTTGAGGCTGAGATGAAGAAAATGGAGTTGAGCAACTCCTTTGAGGTATTTGCTGAGCCAAGAAAATGGGCTGCAAGCTCATGTTAACTTCACCAAAATCGACCAACTCTCCGCCGAAATATCGACAAAAGATTCAGAAATGGCTGAAAGCCATTCTGATTCAATTACAAAGATGCTAATTCTGCGCCGGCGGCGGACATGCAAATTCTCGCCGCAATTGGGCTGATTGCCCGGAACTGGATGACCATCCTATCGAGAGAAAAGATGTGGAGCTTCACCAAAGTGGAGCATAGGAGGAAGAGGCCAAGGGACTCCAAAGCGGCAGAACGGAAAGCCAAGAGGGGCTGCGTCCAGGCAGCGGCCGCGAAGCATGTCCTAACCAAACATCCTATGCCTAAGTCAAAGGTACAGGAATGTACGACGTCTCGGCAAAAACAAGCGGCGTTCAGAGCCAGGTCGGCGGCGGGAAAGGCAGAGCAATGCGTCTATCTTGAATACTGCCCAGACTTCAGCCAGGCCCAGTACTTTCTGGCGCTGGAGGCGAAGCTGGGCAAGGGCTCCGTCTACCAGCTTACAAAAATGGAGGGGCATATCCTGGTCAGCCTCTCCAGCGTGCAACTGGCCGACAAGCTAATTGAAGTGTCAAATTATATATTGACAAACATTTTCAGTTTTTTTTTTTCTCTCTGATCAGGTTTTAGAGAGAAGAATGTTGTCTTCGTTTGTTGGTGAACCAATCTCTCACGCCTTCTCATTGGACGAATGTGGCCATGTCTGTATATAAGAGGGGACTAAGGGAATGCGAGGGGGGCCCAGAGCGTGGAGAATTGGTGTGGAGACACTTAAAGTGTTTTTCTACGAAGTTTTCCCTGTCTGGCTGTTCTCTTGGCATCCCAGTGTCACCCAAGTCCGATCCCTACCAACGCTACAATAAAGCTAAGTACTTTTTATTTTTATTTTACAAATCGCTAGTTCTTATTTATTTCCTTTTTGTTGTTGGTGTTGTACTCTTGAGTGTACGCTTTTGGCCCTAGCTTATTCTTTTTTTTGTGTTAACCCGCAAAAGTAGTAACTTTTGTCATTGGCGAGCCCTGCCAGGATTACTGGTGTTTGCACGTGTAAATTCCTGTAATTTTTACGTGCGGTTTTATTTTATTTGAATGAGTGGTTTATTATTATTATTAGTGTACTCCATCTCATGTTTGTGAACTCAATGCTCAACTTGTCAGTGTTTAATGGGGTTGGTCTCGAGTCTTTATTCGGGAAGTCGAGCTTAAGGCTCGAGTAAGCAAATGGGATCCTGAGGTCAAGGCACTGCTTATGTTCGAGGCTCTATCCCCTGAAGTTAGGTTGAGCTTAGAGGAGATGGGTATCCGTAACGATAGCAGTTTCGAAAGTATTGTTAGTAAACTGAACATACTGTACTCTAAAAAAGCGCGTGGTATTAGGGAATGCCTTAAATTAATAGAAGGTCTTAGGCAGAGAGTTGGGGAAAGCCCTTTGGTTTTTAAAGAAAGATTCCTGGCCATTAGAGATGAAGTAGAGTACAGATTTGACGATAGTTTAGTTTTCGAAATTTTCCTCGAAATGTGCTCGATAAGTATAGAGAAGCTATTGTTCGCAGTGAGGCTAAATCAACAGACAAAGCAGTCAGTGTCATGGCCACGGAGGATAGTGTAGAACACCGTTGCAGCTTTATGAAAGGGGTATGTTCAGTAGAAGGGGTTGAAGAAATAAATAGCATTAAGGGTGAGATGAAGATACTTAGTGCCAGTGTCAACAGGTTGAAGCATGAAAATTTTATTGAAGACCTTAGGGGTGAGATAGAAAAACTGACTAAATTGTTGGGCGAAATCAAGCTGAATCCACCTGAGTGTAGATTAGGACATATAGCTAGTGATTGCTCAAGACAGTCTTCTATGTTTGCCAACCGCAATACTCTTGACAATGCTGAGATAGTGAACATACGTTCTTATGTTCAAATCAATAAGCTTGAGGGATAAGTATCTTTCAAATAAATTTATTTCAAGCTTTCGGGCACAACCGCGCTTCGACAGGAAAAATATATTACGCTACTAAAGTTTTCGGATCTAAGCTATATATAAACATATATATGAGCAGAATATAACAGTTATGCAAAAACGGATTTACATAGTGAAGAACACAACTAGAATTTAATATTTGTAAATATATATAGAGAGAATTTGCATGTGTAAAATATGTACTGATATGAATAGGACAAAGAATATGGCATATCTTGGAAACACAGGAATACATATTGAAATTATGGTCTCAGAGTTCATGATACAGTGGGGGGTTTGATGGCTGCAGGGAATATTACATTGTAAATTTCAGGTAAATCAATTTTTCTATTGAGGCTGTGAAATTTGTTTGACAGGAGGGATTCAATGATTAGTCTTTGGTATTTGCTGGCAATATTGGAATAATGAATTTTAGGTTATGTTATGTTGAAGGAATGGCCAGTTTCATTTATGTGCTGTTGTTAAAAATAGATAATTTATAATTGTATGTTTTATAGATTTTCCCCTATTATTATTATGTATATATATTTTATTTTATTTTTGTTGCCTCTTTCTCTTAATGGGTGGAAAGGAATAAAGAATGGAAAGAGCAAAATTTGTAAACAAACAAGTCATCGCCCCCCATCCCATGCGCGAGCACCTATGCGCGGTGACGGGGAGAAAAAAAGAAGAAAGGACAACCGGCAGCACTGGCGTATAGGCTCGGGGAAATATGAGCTCCCGCCTCAGAAGGAATGAGTAACCACGTGTGAATGAAACAAAGAAGATAACGAGAAGAGCGTTGTTATAGAATTGCGCACCAATTAAGTGGGTTGCGATATAGTTTCCTGTTATGGAACAGAAGAATTAATCCGGATAATTATCTCAAGTGAAGAATTATCTCAAGTGAAGTCATAATCGGATTTATCGACAGAATTGAAAACAAGATTTGTTTTTTATAAACAGAAGCTTAGATAAGTATTTGTAAACTTTGTTTTGAAAAGGATTATGCCTTTCCACCCCTAGTTATTTTGCTCTCTACATTATTTGTTTGTATGTATATTTAACTTGTATCACTTGTTTTGTTTATTCTAATTTTAAATATATCTAACCTTTTGGCCAATTTGATTATCACCCTTTTTATCTGTTTATTTATTTTTATTTTTGATGCGCCCAGTCATTTTTGATAAGCAAAATAAAATATATATTTAGGCCATTTTTGTTAAATTGCATTTCTGGCCTGGGGAATCTAACCTTTTTGAACAGCCTTGGTTGCGTGCAGCACCTTGATACTTTGACATTGTGCATTGCGGCTTGTCTGCCTGTTACACCGTTTGGGCTTAAAAATCATATACTTTAATCATTGCGGTCTGTCTGCTCTCCACGGTCACCCCTGGGCTCAACACCATTGAACCTGTCTCTGCCACCCCCTGAACTCCGCGGATCACAACCCTGCTCCCTCCCCCCTGGTCCTCCTCTACATCCCGGCTCTCCTGGCCTCACCTGGCGATGATCCCTGGCCACCCATCCCCAGGCCCCTCCAACTATGCTT
This sequence comes from Cordylochernes scorpioides, assembly GCA_030710605.1. Classification (NCBI taxonomy): domain Eukaryota; kingdom Metazoa; phylum Arthropoda; class Arachnida; order Pseudoscorpiones; family Chernetidae; genus Cordylochernes; species Cordylochernes scorpioides. The sequence continues at coordinate 98,221,807 of CP092886.1, forward strand.
TGCACATATTCCGCTTTATGCGTCCAATGGGGCTCAAAAATCATCCATTTTGCTTAGCAGCCCCGTAAAATAAATATATTTTCTCTTAAATTGCATTTCTACAACTTGTGCAAACACAACTGGTGAATCTCTATTTTCAATCTGGGTAAGATTGACCTTCCCAGATTTTTTTTTTTTCAAATTCAACATTTTTGGTGAGCCGGACGTGATTTCACCTTGTGGTGTTTATACAATTTGTGGAGATGGATAAGCTTAAAAGAGAAAGAATTCCCTTAAGGAATACTATAACTCGTACCACAAATGAAATAAAATCAGGTCTAAGTCTAGAGGAAGTGGATATAATTATAATAAGGGCCAAATTTGAAAGGTTAACCATTCTTAATGATAGACTGATATTGATTGATGATAAAATAAAAGAGATCTTATTGGATGATCCGAGGTCCACAGAAGCTCAAATCAATGATGAGATGGAACTATGTGAGACTTATAGCCTACAAGTAGGAATTGTCGCACAGAAGGTGAAAGAATATGAGTCTAAATTGGCAGCACCCTGTGATGATAAAATGTCACAATCTAGCACTTTAGATGTTAAAAGACAAATTAAACTTCCAAAATTTGAACTAAAAAAGTATACAGGTGAGCTAGAGGAATGGCTATCATGGTGGAGTCATTTTGAAAAAATTCATTTAGATGAGTCACTGTCTGATGTTGATAAATTTGAATACTTAATACAATCCATGGTTGTTGGGTCAAAGGCCCACAGACTTGTGACTAGCTTCCCTCTTACCCAAAAGAATTACAACAAAGTCATTGAAGATTTGAAATATCGGTTTGGAGACAGAGATATGCTGACTGAGTTGTATGTGCGCAAGCTTTTAAAGTTGGTCATTGCCAGTGCCAGGTCTGAAAAAAGAACCTTGGCTCAACTTTATGATGATTTGGTTGCACATCTCCATTCTTTGGGATCTCTGGGAGTGGATACTAAGTCTGGGGGTGGTGCTTTCTTGTACCCGTTGGTGGAGTCAAGTTTGCCACTTGAACTTATCAAAATATGGCAACGTTCCCGTACACCTTTCAAAGAAAGAGATTACTCTGAGATTGAAGAGGGAATTGAACATAGTGGGGCTAAAGCTTTTGATAAATTAGAGGGTCTGATAGAATTTTTAAAGCAGGAAGTTAAAAATGCAGAACGCATTTCCTTTGTTGCTGAAGGATTTGAACCTTCTCTTCCTCTAAAACAGGGAAAGAGAGAAAATAATCCCCCTAAGATCCACACAGCGTCTGCATTATTTGTGGGAAAGACCAACTTACCGTGTTTATTTTGTGACAAAGATAACCATCTTAGCCAAAACTGCTTTAAGGCAGCCAAGATGTTGGAATCAGACAGATTAAAGAGGGTACAGGATGCGAAAGTTTGCTTTAAATACTTGAGAAAGAATCATTTGAAGAAGGATTGTAGATCTTTTGTAAGACGCAAGCGTTGCCAAGGACCTCATTTTGAGATAATGTGCAGAGGAACCTCACATAGTCAGGAAAATTTAAATTGGAGGTCAGATAACAGATCTCACAATAGTTTAGCAGAGCAGAATGAGGGGAACAGTGAGCCTGTAACAGCAATGGCGAATCAAGTATGCACAAATAATATCTCTTTAATGACTCTAATTGTAAAAATTAAAGGGCCGAAACGTTCCAAAATGGTAAGAGTGCTTTTAGACTCTGGTAGTCAAAAATCTTACATCAGAAGGTCTCTAGCTAAGGAGTTAAACTTACCCAAGGTAGGAGAAGTCAAATTGAATAAATTTTTGTTTGGAGGGCAAACCACAGGAGAAAAGGCTCATTCAATATTTTATTTCCAGTTGGACAATGTTGATGAGGGAAAGGCTTTTAAAATGGAAGCGTTAGAGGAAACAATAATTTGTGGCAATATTTCACCCGTTGAGACAGGACCCAGGCAATGGGAATTGGATAAGAAAGGAATCACTTTGACCAAGGTAGACAATAATAAAACCGAGATAGACATCCTAATCGGTGGAGACTATTATGGGCAGCTTCTCACAGGAAAAATTGAACAGCTGGCAGGGGGATTGACCGCAATTCAAACAGTTCTTGGTTGGACTTTAATAGGTAATACCTCATCAGAGAGACCAGAAACAAGTGCTCAAATGGTTATCACCTTACTTACAACCCAACAGAGAGTAGCATCCTTATGGGAATTAGAAACAATAGGGATACTAGATCCGACAGAGGTCATCTCTGTGAAAGAGAAAAATGTTCTCATGCAAGAAAAGTTTCGTGAGAAAATCTGTCGAGGCCATGATGGACGTTATCTTGTATCTCTTCCATGGAAGGAAGGAATTGGGACGATACCTAATAACTTGGAAATAGCCAAAAGGCGCTTGGAGGCTCTGACTCAAAAGTTGATGCAAAAGGGTCAGTTTGATCCTTATGATGAAGTCTTCCGATCCTGGTTCAGGGAAAACCTTATAGAAGAATTTAACGGGGAAGACATCAGACCTATTGGACATTATCTGCCACATCGCCCGATATATAAGGTTCAGAGTGAGACTACTCCTATTAGACCCGTTTACGATGCATCATGTAAAGCAAGTAAGAGAAGTTTGTCTCTAAATGAATGTTTAGAGACTGGACCTAATCTGATTGAACTTTTACCTGAAATCCTGATAAGATTTAGGGAAAAGAAAATAGGAGCCATCGCTGACATCCGCAAAGCTTTTCAGACCATAGGTGTAGATGAAAAGGAAAGAGATTATTTGCGATTTTTATGGTGGGATGAACAAGATCCTTCCAAGATACGGACATTGAGACACACCCTAGTGGTCTTCGGTTTAACCTGCAGTCCTTTCATCTTGGCCGCAGTGTTGAAATATCATTTGGAGTCCATTGTGGATGATCGCAAACCTGTTGCAGATGTTCTGAAACGTTCATTCTATGTAGATAACTTGGTGTTTTCAGTCGATGAACCTGATGAATTGGAACGTATCAGAGAGGTCGCTAACGATATAATGGATGAGGCCAAAATGACTTTAAGAGAATGGGAATATGGAGGTAGTAAAATATTAGAAAATAAAGAGGATTCCGGGTGTTAGGACTATATTGGAACAAAGAAAGAGATACCTTGAGGTGCCACATCCCACAAGACACCACTAAATATGGTGAAGTAACCAAAAGAACATTATTGTCCAATCTTCAAAAGTTTTTCGATCCTCTAGGATTTTACGCTCCAATTTTTCTCATCCCCAAACTCTTGATGCAAAGAGCTTGGCTATTGAAACTGGGATGGGATCAACCCCTTCCTACGGATATACAACAGGAATTCAAAAAATGGAGTGAGGAACTAGACCATGTAAAAAAACTTGAATTTCCTAGATATGCGAGGGTGACCCGTTCTGAAAATCTAGAACTCCATGTCTTTGGAGATGCGAGCAAAAGGGCTTATGCAACAGTTGCCTTTTTGAGAAGTGTACAGGATGGAGTCGTTCACATCTCCTTGTTGGCCGCTAAAACTAGAGTTGCACCTTTAAAGTCTATTACCATACCTAGACTAGAGTTGCTGGCCTGTCTCCTAAGCGCTAGACTAACAACTTCCATTGTCAGGGCTCTAGCCAGACGATTCAAGACTATCTTTTGGAGTGACTCTTCAACAGCCTTGAGCTGGATCAGTACAAAGCATGAATGGAGCATTTTTGTTTCCAATCGAGTTAATGAGATCAGAAGCAGTACCAATATAGATGATTGGAGATTTGTACCAGGTACACTCAACCCTGCTGACCTACCCTCGAGAGGTTGCTACGCACCGCAATTCATTTTGTCTAAATGGTGGGAGGGACCCCAGTGGTTGAGAGAATCAGAGGACAAATGGCCACAACAAAAGCCAATTCCAAATGAAGAACAAGTTTTAGAAGAGAAAAAAGGAAAGGTGGTACAAAACACTATTGTACAAATTGAACATTTTTGTATATAAGTAAATTTTCTTCGTATAAGGCGAATCTGAGAGTACTAGCTTGGGTGCTTCGATTCATCAAAATACTTAAAAGAGAAGAGATACAAGATAAAACTTTATCTACGCACGAAGTAGTCCAAGCCGAAAAGGTGCTTATCCGATTAATTCAAAGAGACAGTCTAGGGAAGGGACAGATTAGTCACCTAAAAACCAAGGTACAATCAGATGGGCTTATGTATATAGAGACCAAACTTTTGTACGATCAGAGTCCTGAAGAATTCAGGAAACCAGTGCTCTTACCTTGTGATCATCCAATAACAGAACAACTGATTAGAGAAACGCATTCAAATAATTGCCATGCTGGTGTTCATTTTTTACTTTCCAAATTGAGAGAAAAATTTTGGATTTTAAAAGCGAGAAAGACTATTAAAAGAGTTGTGAGAGGATGCATCATTTGTAGAAGACATGCAGAGAAGGCCAATACTATACCTTGTGCCCCTCTGCCCAAGGACAGGTTATTCATGGGTAGACCCTTTGAGGTAACAGGTGTTGATCTTATGGGTCCTCTCTACCTTAAAAATGGCCAGAAAATTTGGATAACCTTATTCACCTGCGCTGTCTACAGAGCAGTTCATTTGGAGCTGGTGGAAGGTTTGGATGCGACAAACTTTATTATGGCATTGGAACGGTTTATACACAGGAGAGGGAGACCAGTTAAGATTTACAGTGACAATGGAACCATTTTTAAAAGGACCAATAGACTCTTTACCAATTTGAACTGGGACAAAATAGCCAGGTATTCGTGTGACAAACAAATTCGATGGATATTTATTCCTCCTTCTGCACCATGGTGGGGAGGATGGTGGGAACGGTTAGTACGACTGGTGAAAGATCTTTTGAGAAGAACATTAGGCACTAACAGAGTAAATTATGTCCAGTTAGAAACTTTGATTTGTCATGTGGAGGCGATTATAAATACAAGACCTCTCACCTACATTTCTGAAACAGAAGATGATTTGATACCTATCACTCCACAAATGTTTATCCAAAATAATTTTGGCTCATTTGATGAAAGTCATGAACTAAGTCCTGATAATACCAGACAACACTTTCGAAAGTTACAGCAGATTAAGAAAGAACTGAAGGAAAGATTCCACAAGGAATACCTCGCCATGCTCGTACAAAAGGGGAATGAAACAGAGGGTAGAAGGTTTCTTCCAGGCGAAGTTGTGCTGATTGGTCGAGATGATCAAAAAAGAATATTCTGGCCACTAGGCAGAATCTTGGAACTGTACCCCGGGAAGGATGGCAGAGAACGTGTAGCTAGAGTTAGAACTGCTACGGGTGAATTTGTAAGACCGTTAAAGAGACTTTTCTCTTTGGAACTTGGTTCTGATATTTCCAGGGAGGTGAGATTACCCAACACAGAAGGGATCAAAGCCCAGGAGATTCCAACAGATGGAGAACAGTCAATTTTTACTAGGTCTGGAAGAGAAGTGAAAAAACCTACGAGATTGGGGGTGTACACCAATAATCTTTCCTAATTAAGATTTTTTTTTTGTATTCCCATACAAAAAGGTGGGAGTATGTTAAAAATAGATAATTTATAATTGTATGTTTTATAGATTTTCCCCTATTATTATTATGTATATATATTTTATTTTATTTTTGTTGCCTCTTTCTCTTAATGGGTGGAAAGGAATAAAGAATGGAAAGAGCAAAATTTGTAAACAAACAAGTCATCGCCCCCCATCCCATGCGCGAGCACCTATGCGCGGTGACGGGGAGAAAAAAGAAGAAAGGACAACCGGCAGCACTGGTGTATAGGCTCGGGGAAATATGAGCTCCCGCCTCAGAAGGAATGAGTAACCACGTGTTAATGAAACAAAGAAGATAACGAGAAGAGCGTTGTTATAGAATTGCGCACCAATTTAGTGGGTTGCGATATAGTTTCCTGTTATGGAACAGAAGAATTAATCCGGATAATTATCTCAAGTGAAGTCATAATCGGATTTATCGACAGAATTGAAAACAAGATTTGTTTTTTATAAACAGAAGCTTAGATAAGTATTTGTAAACTTTGTTTTGAAAAGGATTTTGCCTTTCCACCCCTAGTTATTTTGCTCTCTACATTATTTGTTTGTATGTATATTTAACTTGTATCACTTGTTTTGTTTATTCTAATTTTAAATATATCTAACCTTTTGGCCAATTTGATTATCACCCTTTTTATCTGTTTATTTATTTTTATTTTTGATGCCCAGTCATTTTTGATAAGCAAAATAAAATATATATTTAGGCCATTTTTGTTAAATTGCATTTCAACAACTCGTGCAAACACAACTGGTGAATCTCTATTTTCAATCTGGGTAAGATTGACCTTCCCCACATTTTTTTTTTCAAATTCAACAGCTGTACTATTAAGGATCTATGGTCTAGGTTATCGATATTTCTTTTATGTTCATGAATTCTTATGTTGACATGTCTCCCGGTTTCGCCTACGTAGATTTTTCGACAGTTCAAACATTCTATGGGGTAAATAACGTTTCGTGGTGTGCTGTGAGGTTCATTAAGTTTCATAATCTGGTTTCGGAGAAGGGATCCAGAGGTAGGTGCGCAGGTGAAGTAGGTTTTGATTCCAAATTTCAATAAGAATCTTGCTATTGTGGAGGATAATGGTGAATACGGCATATTGCAAATTGATCTGTATATTGGAGGCTGTGTCTTTTTAATTGGGTAATAAAAGTGTCGCAATATAAAGGACATTGGGTATGCGCAGTCCCTGAGGTTAGCTATTATGTTCTGTGTTTCAAGGTTCTTGTACTTCTGGAGGGAGCAGTGGGTATGGACTCGTTTTGATAGAGCAATGACTGTGTTGATTTTGTGACTGATAGGACAGAAGGACGAGTATTGAACGTAATTAGGACGGACGGATGGTTTATAATAAACGGTGGTGTGCAATTCTTGTTGGTGCCGGATGATTTTAACGTCGTGAAATGGAAGGGTATTATTGGTTTCTTTTTCAACGGTAAAGTGAAGATCAGGGTGATAATTGTTTAGAGTGTAGAGGATGTCATCGGTTTGGGTGGTGGTGCAGATGCAAAAGATGTCATCGATGTACCTGCGCCAAAAGAATATATCATGGGGGAACTTGGCGATAATCCATCGGTCTATTGCGCGCATTGAGATCTCTGCTATTGTGGTCGATAGAGGGCTTCCCATTGGGGACCCTTTTGCTTGCCTGTATGATTTGGAGTTATATGCGAATATGAAGTTATTTAGACATATGGAAATGAGTTGTGTGATTTTTTGGATGATATCTGTATTAATATGCTGTCCCTGCAGAAGTTCTATTTTATGCCTTATGATCAGAGGATGTGGAAGGCTGGGGTATAAGGCTCGCACGTCAAAAGACACCATGATGCGGTCAGATTCAGGTTTGATCTTTAGGACTTCTCCTATATTGGTTTGGGTGTTGGCTATGGGAAATGGAGCATTCTGTAATTGGAGGAACGGTTTTAGGAATTTGGCTATAAATCTGGAAAGAGGGGCTGTTGGAGAATAAAAAAGGCCACTATAGGACGCAAGGGAGTTTCAGGTTTGTGTGTTTTTGGGAGGCCGTAAATATAGGGCTCATTGTGTGGGCTGGACAGGTTAGATAGGAATTCTTTAAGTTCATCGTCTGTGATCTTGTGGTCGGTATTAATCTTTTTCAGTTCTTTTTTGAATGATTTATACGCAGATTTTTTTTATCACTTTCGGATATGGGATGAAATGTGGTTCGGTCTTCTAGGATTTTGAGCATTTTGCTGTTATAGTCTGATCGATTAAGGATAACTGTCTGTCCTCCCTTGTCTGCTTGGGTGATGACGATTTATTTTTTGTTGCTTAGGTATTGTAACAATTTCCGTTCATGAGGGTTGTAAAGGGGGAGATTCGGAGGTGACACTATTAAACCCCAAATCTGAACCCACGGAACATAACAAGTGCTATAATGAACCTGTCGAATGCCACTTTATCATTAGACCAAAAAATCTTACTGGCAAAAGGAATGAAATATATAACAGTCCAGAAACCAGACCCCATTAGAATCATAAGTGGAATCGAATCAGCCATTACCAGACTCAATCTACAGGAAAGAAACATTATACGATACAAAGTCACCAATTTAATAGTGTCACCTCCCAATCTCACCCTTTACAACCCTCATGAACGGAAATTGTTACAATACCTAAGCAACAAAAAAGAAATCGTCATCACCCAAGTAGACAAGGGAGGACAGACAGTTATCCTTAATCGATCAGACTATAACAGCAAAATGCTCAAAATCCTAGAAGACCGAACCACATTTCATCCCATATCCGAAAGTGATAAAAAAAATCTGCGTATAAATCATTCAAAAAAGAACTGAAAAAGATTAATACCGACCACAAGATCACAGACGATGAACTTCCTATCTAACCTGTCCAGCCCACACAATGAGCCCTATATTTACGGCATCCCAAAAACACACAAACCTGAAAATCCCTTGCGTCCTATAGTGGCCTTTTATTCTTCTCCAACAGCTCCTCTTTCCAGATTTATAGCCAAATTCCTAAAACCGTTCCTCCAATTACAGAATGCTCCATTCCCCATAGCCAACACCCAAACCAATATAGGAGAAGTCCTAAAGATCAAACCTGAATCTGACCGCATCATGGTGTCTTTTGACGTGCAAGCCTTATACCCCAGCCTTCCACATCCTCTGATCATAAGGTATACAATAGAACTTCTGCAGGGACAGCATATTGATACAGATATCATCCAAAAAATCACACAACTCATTTCCATATGTCTAAATAACTGCCTATTCGCATATAACTCCAAATCATACAGGCAAGCAAAAGGGTCCCCAATGGGAAGCCCTCTATCGACCACAATAACAGAGATCTCAATGCGCGCAATAGACCGATGGATTATCGCCAAGTTCCCCCATGATATATTCTTTTGGCGCAGGTACATCGATGACATCTTTTGCATCTGCACCACGACCCAAACCGATGACATCCTCTACAATCTAAACAATTATCACCCTGATCTTCACTTTACCGTTGAAAAAGAAACCAAAAATACCCTTCCATTTCTCGACGTTAAAATCATCCGGCACCAACAAGAATTGCACACCACCGTTTATTATAAACCATCCTTCCGTCCTAATTACGTTCAATACTCGTCCTTCTGTCCTATCAGTCACAAAATCAACACAGTCATTGCTCTATCAAAACGAGTCCATACCCACTGCTCCCTCCAGAAGTACAAGAACCTTGAAACACAGAACATAATAGCTAACCTCAGGGACTGTGCATACCCGATGTCCTTTATATTGCGACACTTTTATGACCCAATTAAAAAGACACAGCCTCCAATATACAGATCAATTTGCGAAATGCCGTATTCACCATTATCCTCCACAATAGCAAGATTCTTATTGAAATTTGGAATCAAAACCTACTTCACCTGCGCACCTACCTCTGGGTCCCTTCTCCGAAACCAGATTATGACACTTAATGAACCTCACAGCACACCACGAAACGTTATTTACTCCATAGAATGTTTGAACTGTCTAAAAATCTACGTAGGCGAAACCGGGAGACATCTCAACATTAGAATTCATGAACATAAAAGAAATATCGATAACCTAGACCATAGATCCTTAATAGTACAGCACATAAACGAAACTGGCCATTCCTTCAACATTACATAACCTAAAATTCATTATTCCAATATTTCCAGCAAACACCAAAGACTAATCATTGAATCCCTCCTGTCAAGCAAATTTCACAGCCTCAAAAGAAAAATTGATTTACCTGAAATTTACAATGTAATATTTCCTGCAGCCACCAAACCCCCCACTGTATCATGAACTCTGAGACCACAATATCAATATGTATTCCTGTGTTTCCAAGATATGCCATATTCCTTGTCCTATTCATATCAGTACATATTTTACACATGCAAATTCTCTCTATATATATTTACAAATAGCAAATTCTAGTTTATTGTGTTCTTCACTATGTAAATCCGTTTTTGCATAACTGTTATTTTCTGCTCATATATATGTATATATATAGATCCGAAAACTTTAGTAGCGTAATATATTTTTCCTGTCGAAGGGCGGTTGTGCCCAAAAGCTTGAAATAAATTTATTTGAAAGATACTTATCTCTCAAGCTCTTATTGATTTGAACATTCTATTAGGGGATTAGCCTATTAATACGTTCTTATGGCGGTGATCAGACTGGAAATCTGCCAATAGTTAAGGTGAATATTAACGGCAATATTTGGCACCTGTTATATGATACAGGAAGCCAAATCAGTATCATTGATTCTGAAAAGTGCAAGGTCTTGAAGGAGAATTGGGACGATGCACTTAAAACTTTACGTATAGTGTCAGTGACAGGCCACGAGCAGACACTTACACGTGTTAAAACCTGTAGAGTTGGTAACGAAAACGGCAGCGAGCTGGGAGAGATAAGGTTCTGGTTAATGTCACTCGGAGATAAGGGCTACAACGGGATTCTGGGAATCAATGATATAAGGAGATTGAATATCCAGATGCCTCCCGTACGGGAACGTTGCAACATGATTTCCTTGAAACCAGAGGACCATGATTATGTAGACCTTAGCTGCATTGTCAGTGCACATAGACCAATGGTTTCAAGCTCCATAGATGAGAAATCACTGAGACGCATTGAAAACGAGGCTGTAAGGTTGCCACCTACTGAGTTTAACAGAAACTCTGAGTGTAGCGCTGGGTCTGTTAATAGTTTTAGAAAGCCTACTTGGGCTGAGAGGTTAAGGGCGATGTGGAAAGCAAAGGAGACTGTCAGACAGTTTATGTCAGGTAATTCTGTTAAAAATGTTATGAATCCTAGGCCCCTTTATACCAAAGGTTTCTACAGAGGAGATCTGATAATGCTAGCTGTTCCTAAGAAGGTTACTCCAACGTCTATGGACCTTTTCGTGCGGAAGCTAGGGTCTCCGATGTTAACTTTAGTGTAAGATGGGTCACTATGAACGATGTGAAAGTTGTACATGTCGATAGGATGAAAACGTTTGAAACTGAAGTTAAGAAGAGTTTTTAGCTCTTTTATTTTTTTTTCGGACTTGAGAGAACTGAATGGATTTGGATCTTTCGGTTTCTCATCAAGCGAGCGTCTGTCAGTTCCCAAAGTCTCTACCTATCATGCTCGGTCGATCCCAGATGAGAGCTTATTGGTCCCCCATTAAACTCTGTCTATTAAAGCATATTATATATGTGTGTGCTTGGTTATCACTCATGGTAACTCACGTAGTTTACGCAGATATTTGGTTATTTTATTTTTGGGAGGAACAAGATGGAAGGCACTTGTATGGAACGACCTGGATGCCTACTTCTCCTCTCTTTAGTTTTTTTTTTTTTTGTATCTTTATAACATGGCTCCCGTGAGCTTTTTTCCCACCCGACAGCGAGAGGTTTTCCTTACGGGACAATGAGAATGTTTGGGAGATTGGTTAGTTCCTTTTTTTTTTCTTTGAAAGGATACCTTTTTTCGAATTATATTGACAAACATTTTCAGTTTTTTTTTCTGATCAGGTTTTAGAGGGAAGAATGTTGTCTTCGTTTGTTGGTGAACCAATCTCTCACGCTTTCACATTGGACGAATGTGGCCATGTCTGTATATAAGAGGGGACTAAGGGAATGCAAGGGGGCCCAGAGCGTGGAGAATTGGTGTGGAGACTTAAAGTGTTTTTCTACGAAGTTTTCCCTGTCTGGCTGTTCTCTTGGCACCCCTGTGTCACCCAAGTCCGATCCCTACCAACGCTACAATAAAGCTAAGTAATTTTTATTTTTATTTTACAAATCGCTAGTTCTTATTTATTTCCTTTTTGTTGTTAGTGTTGTACTCTTGAGTGTACGCTTTTCTGTGTATTAAGGTACATTTAATTTAGGCCCTAGCTTATTCCCTTTTTTGTGTTTTAACCCGCAAAAGTAGTAACTTTTGTCAGAAGAAGGCCTCGACATCGAGGACGCCACCTTAAGGGCCTTCTCCCTGCAGAAAAGAGCCGAACGCATTGTGCTCAGCAATGTTTTCTTTTTCGTAGAGAACGCCGACCTTGTCGCAGCACCTCGGCCCTATGAACAGGTGACATCCATTGTCCAGAAGATAATGGAGATGGGCGACTCCAGCTGGGCTGATGCCCGTCGGGACGCTTTCATCACTCTGAAAGATGGAGTCAAGCTATCCCAGATCCCTGCCCGGCTGGACTTCAAGTCCAAGGGGATTGCCACCCATGTCTACGTGACTTACGGGATCAAGTGTGTAATAGACAAGGTCATAAACGCGCTAACTGCCCACGAAAAACCGGCCTGCAGGAGTGCCACCTGTTGCTCCTCGTGGATGCTCCCCTTGTGCCCACGGCTGTCCCTAGCAAGCCACCCCCCAAGTCGAACCCCCCTCCTCCTCCTGTTGCAGCCTTACCACCGGCTGTTTCTGTCGTCGCAGATCCTCCTCCCAGCGACACAGAGAAAACAGAAGAGGCGGTCGGCCTGAGTACTCCTCCATCCAAAAAGCAGGACAAACCTAAGGCGTCCGAAACTTCACAGGAACGGCGCACTATGGCTGAAATTCAAATGGACGTTCTCCTGGAGAACGACAAGGCGTCTAAAATCATAGATAGTGTCCAGGGGCTGGGCCTGGAGAGAGATCACCTCCTCCAGGCTTTAACGCACAACGGGAAGATGGACCGGCTCCTCGCCCAATCAAACGCCGAACAGAAAGTGGCCATCGACACCTTGGCCACGGCGCTAATGGATCTGACAGGGAACACCAGCGATACCCTGTACAAGAAGCTGTCACGCGCCAGAAACTCTGCTCGGCAGCTAAAATGAGATTCCGGGTTGCAACCCTGAACACCGGCAGTACCTGCCCACCTGGCGACACCAATGAAGCCTTGTGTGGATTTCATTATGTTCATTCATCCTTGTCTTTTTAACTTATTGTTTTTATTTCTTTTTAGTTTACATTTATCATTATAACTTTTTATGAATGAGGTAATAAAAGTAGTTTCAATCAATCTCTCTCTCTCTCTCTGGTGGAATTGTATGCTGCGGTTTATTAATTTGAAGTTCTTTAATGTTTATATGGCTCAAGGATTATTATTTGTGTCTTTAAAGTTTATTCTTATGAATGATTCTGGTTGTGCTGAAATATGTAGTATGGCCTGTTTCTCTCTCACCTATGTGGCTTACAATTCAATCAAAAATATAACAATGTTGCTAAATATTAGAGAGTAGAGTGAAAATTGGTTATGTTTCTCTTTTTGATGTTCCTTGATTCCTATAGAATATAGGCAAAATTGAAACTTTTACAATGTAATTCGCAAAATATATATTTATATAGTTTGTGATAAGGGCTTGCCTGAAAGATTCTTATATTTTTATATATTAAAAGCTATGGCGTAAGCTCCCTTTTTAGAGATTATCTTGTAGCGGTATGATATTTCAATATTTGTAAGGCCAAGCGATAGCCGCTAGACAAGGACGGTGAGATTGATATAAGATAATGAATTCAGAGAAAAAGAATATATAAAAGAGTTTATATTTTAGCGATATTCAGTTTTAGTATTTTTAGCCCCTAACGATAGAGCGCATACAAAGACATTGGTTAGTTCTAAGAAGGTAAGAGGAGACCTAGAGATTTGAAAGGAAGAATAAAATAGTGGGGCGTTTGACAAGCTCACTTGTTTCTATATGGGAGGGGGTATATTTTAAGAGCTTCGATATGTAGATAGAGATATGAAGTCTCGACGCCCATAATTAAAAATCTTTGGATTTCATTAACCAAGCCCTTTAGTGCAATATATGAAGTTTAGAAGTTTAAGGGATCTTATTCGTAAATGACTTTAAACTGGTTGCAAGTCCTCCCTGCCTAACAAAAGGCTTGTCATTTAAAAATATAGCTCAAGCAAAATTGTCGATTGAAAATTTCACCTTTTTAATCAAAATATTGTAACATTTAATTTATTTATCACTAAATTATTTATTTTTAATAATGTTTCGCCCTTGATGATTCAGAAACATCTAGAATCATTCTTTGCATTTGTATATTAATGTGATTATCGTTTTTCAGATTTGGATTTTTAGACTCATAGATAAAATATTTTATCTTATCGATAAGTTTTATTTGTCTAATTAATTACGTTACATTTTGGTGAAAATGCTGGGTAGATTAGGGAAAAAAAATTGAGGATTGCCGAGAAGTCCTTGGCTGCTGTGATTTACATTTTCCAAGACTGACTCCAGGATTCCACCGCCGTTTCAAAGTCAAGGCTTCCTTACAATTAGACTATGTCCCCATTGACGATACGACGCCGAAGTCGCTCTTCACGCCGCAAGAGAAAAGATGACAAGCTACTAACGACAAATTTCAAGACTAATGGAATCCTTGGCAAAAGCACGTTAGATCAATGTCAGTATCTAAAATATTTGCAAGCTGTGGGTCACAGCTCCCATAGGGAAGGAGCTATGTAGCAAAGTATGTATTATATTTTATACTAGCGGATGTGCCCGGCTTCGCCCGGGTTTTACCCGAGTGAATGTTTGTCTAACGAACATTTGTTAAAACAATTCTCTATAACTTATAAAACGTACTCGGCTTCGCCCGGGGTTTTACCCGAGTAAAGGATTGTCTAGCGAACATTTGTTAAAACAATTCTCTAAAAACTTATTTTAAAAAAAAAGATATATTTTGATAATTTGAAACTCGTAAATTTGAATCTCTCGATAAAGTGAACATTTTTTCCCGGTCCCTGTGTGCCGTGTCATCCTGAATTTTGTCTTTCCTAATTTTCTACATTAGAAAATCATAGTTTTATCTAGTGAACATTTTTTCCCGTGTCACATTGCCGTGTCACATTGCCTTTATTCTTCATTGTTGGCTTTTTATATTATATTTACTCTTCATTGTTGGCTTTTTATCTTAAATTTATTCTTCATTGTTGGCTTTTTATATTACATTTACTCTTTATTGTTGGCTTTTTATCTTACATTCATTCTTCATTGTTGGCTTTTTATATCATATTTACTCTTCATTGTTGGCTTTTTATATTATATTCTGACCAAAATCTATCTGTGAACTTCACACAGACAGAATAAGGCAATTATATAAGTAGATTTACTCTTCTTTGTTGGCTTTTTATCTTACATTCATTCTTCATTGTTGGCTTTTTATATTACATTTACTATTCATTGTTGGCTTTTTATCTTACATTCACTCTTCATTGTTGGCTTTTTATCTTACATTCATTCTTCATTGTTGGCTTTTTATATTACATTCACTCTTCATTGTTGGCTTTTTATCTTACATTCATTCTTCATTGTTGGCTTTTTATATTACATTTACTCTTCATTGTTGGCTTTTTATCTTACATTCACTCTTCATCGTTGGCTTTTTATATTATATTTTTAGATTGAGATTATTAGCTAGTATGTAAAAATATTAACTCTGTTGAAATTTAATTTTGTATTTATATATAAATAAAATTAACTCTGTTGATTTTTTTGTATTTAATCGATAACAGCGAAGTTACGCATGTTAATGTTAGGGAAAAATATTTTGACGTTAAGCAAAACCTGCTCCATCTCGTTTTACATAAATGTTGAAAATTTGGTCGAAATTGATGCATTGTAACGAAAGTTTATAGTGATGTCCTCTTATGAAATTTGCATTTTATTAATATAGATACTGATTATTATTATTTTTATATTTATATTTTTTATATTTTGATACTCTCTCTCTGGAAAATTCCATAATTGCTTCTCTCGTATTTTTATAAATTTTAGTTGGTACTTGTCTCGAATAAATAAATTTCAGCGTCATCCTGAAGTATTTGTCTTTCCTAATTTTCTACGCTACAATATTAATCATTATCAGTGAGATCTATGTCAAAAAGGAATGAATAATTTATATATAATCTTATTTTGATTTAATTCTTGATATATATATATATCTTTTTTTTTTTCATTATCTCTAAGGCAAGGCTAGTATTGTCTACTCAGTGTAAAATATGAGCATCCAAATATTGATGCTCGCTTGTGACATTTAGTTCTTCTCAAACATAAATGTGCTTAGAATTTTGTTCGGCATCTCTCAAAATCTATATAGGTTTTTCGTTAATCCCTATATATATAAAAGTCAGTGCATGTATGTATGTGGGTATCTATGTCGGCTATACACGTCCACAATACGTAACTAATCTGACTGAAATTTTAACAGTATACAGTGTAGAATCTGGAAAATTTTATAGTGAAAATTCCAGGTCTCTATCCCGAATATTCTTCGATTTATTTGCAAATTGCGTTGCAAATTTGCCTTTTCGCTCGCAAGCAGCGCCTTTAGCGGTGAAGATGGGAGGTAATATCAGCTGACCTAATGTACATGTAAAACGTGTTTTGACAGGACATGTAGAAAAATCTTGAAAATATATTTATCGGATTTTAAGCCAATAAAAAATAAAATTGACAGTTTCTGGGCAAAAATAGTTGTTTTTTTAGTCAGAAAATGATAATGACAATATTGCTGTATCATGTTTGATTATCAGATACAAAATTATATCGGGAAAAATTGCAAAAAGCTGAGACCACGGGTGAAGCCAGTTAATTTTTAGTGTGCAGGAACAAAATTCTAACATAAAGACATTCATTCGAGCAGAAGACACAAAGCCAGGTCATCTCTTTATAAAAATATCACTTCTCTGACACAAAGTTTGGAGCGGGACGTTTTACAAGAGTGACATCCACGGCGCCAATTTATAATTGTAACGAATAGTACTTGAATAAAAACATTTAATCGGGTAAAACCTGGGCGTTGCCCGGGTCATTCGGCTAGTTATTGATAAGACTCCGAACACAATAGGAAATTGCAATTTGTTTACTAAAATAGAATAAACTCCATAGTGGAAAGAAAGTAACGATAAAATAACCTTTCATAATAAATCAGCAGTATAAATCTTTATCAAATGTATGCCATCACTTTATAACCTTATTTGTTTTGCCATATTTATATTGAAGATTCATCAAGATTTTCTTTCCGCGATTGACAATCAAAGTTATAGATAGCCTTATAAATTCCAAGCACAATATAAGTTTTTTTGTCTTATATAAATAAGCATCATTTAAAAAACTATATATGTATGTGTAAAAATAAATTTACTATGATTTTTTAAATGCGCAAAAATTAAATATTGAGCGAATATTTAGCACATTTTCGGCTATTATAAAAGCTCTTATATCCTCGTTTGATTTTTGTGAAAGGTACTCTTGAGATTTTTTACTTCCTTATAATTCCTATCGCTCGATAAGTTAATCCTTCTTGACTTGGCCAAAAGTCAACCAAGTGTTGAGTCTTCTGATGTAATAGTCGGCGATATGGTTTCTATGGGAAGTCGTGGATTTCAGTAAATATACCAACTATGCAAAACGATTTTTAAAGAGTTGAGTCGGCCTCCATTACCAATTTATATACTGTTTATTCCAAGGCACATTATTTTCAAAATGATAATTAAGGTTCTATGTGTTTCTTGTTTGTTGCGGTGTTAGCAGAGATATATTTTTGCAACTCTCTTTAGTTTTTAAATGGTTAAAAGATTTAATCGCGCGCGCATAAATATTTATTCGTATAGCATATTATGCGCGCGCTATTAAATCTGTTTAACCATTTTAAAACTAACACCGCAACAAACAAGAAACACATAGAACCTTAATATAATAGTTGGTATAGAAAAGTTATGTCTGCAAAATAATATATTACTGAAAATATTCACTCAAGACGAAATGCGCGATAACTTCACTCTACACCTGGCCTTTTAGAAAACACTTCTCGATTTATACATTGAGGACATTAAAAAAAAATCTCTGATTTTTTTAGAAAATAAATAATTAAAGAATGTCGTGGCACTATAAAAATGAAACTATATATTTCCAAACATAAACAAAAATCCTATGGAAATTTTTGAATCGCGCTTACAGGTAGTTTATTAGAAAAATTTTGGAAACTGATGCTCTCTAGTACCATTATGATAACGGATTCCCTCCAAGAAATCGGAGAGAAACTCAACTACCGTAGGTGAGATCATTCCATAGTGCACTCGGACGAAGAGTAATTCAGCTGAAAATATTTGTTTTATCCTTAAGAATCAGTCGATATTTCAAATTGAATAAATGTAGACACAGTTAATTTATATGCGATGTGCTGAAAAGGTTGAAAAATAGGCGGCGCTGGCGCTAGCTTGATCGCGGTCAGGAGTAATATTTAGCGATCAAATGTGAACGGACGCGCGAATGAATGTGAGTAAAGGGTTTAGCAGCTGAAATCATTTGATCTATCATTCCAACTCTCCGCGCTAGCTAACATGCCCGTAGCTCCGAGGAGCTCTCACTCACCTGCCGCCCAGCCGGCCGCCAGCCACATGTGACACGGGGGGATCAATCGGCGCCGGGTGCGACACCTGTGGTCACGTGGCGCAACTTAGCGGACCCGCCTGCTTTGTTTCTTATCTCTTTTTAAAATCTATCAACAAATTCCATCTCACGCATATCCCCTTTGCTTTTTATAACGTCTGAAAAAAAAAATCCCCTTAAATCCCCGATATCAAATCAGAGCTCTAACTTTTTACCCCTTCTTTTGTGGTTAAAAGTTACAAGACATGTATAATTTTCTATTTTTACTTTTGACACAAGAAGTAAATTTATTATGGTTATGGTATATATCTGAATGTTTTTGAGTACACAGATTTATAAAGCATTTGTCTTTTTTTTTCAGGAAAAGTTTTCTGAATCAGGATTCTGAAACATAGTAGAGCCATCTCTGCTTCAGCTAACTTAGCCAATCACGCGGACCTCGTTCTGCTTTGAAGGAGATCGAAGAGTGTCAGTCGCGACAGCGTAACGGGTCTATCGCTCACAACCTCGGCTTATGGTCGACTGGACGACAAACTAGGCTTTTGACAATTATCCTTCAAATGAACTTATTCGGGATCACTTGTGAACGATGGATGGAAACGATGTTTAAGCAGCTTCTTACTCATGGTAATCCTCCTACCTTTAAACACTTGGTATTATAGAAATATTTTCTTCTCGTTTACCTCTGTCTAACTGGAATATTTGTAAGATTTCAACCACACAGAGAGAAGGCTCTGAATGCCCGATGTTCACCGATACTGAACTTCAGCCTTTAAAACAGAAATATACACTCTCGGATAATACATCTTGTATACTTCAGAAAATGTTCAGAAAATTATTCAAAGTTCAACCACATGTAAAACTCGCTATTACAAATGTAAGGGGAAATTTCGACATCAACATATCCTTTATTTAAGGTGGAATTGAACGAAGTGACGGATTGAACGAAGAACTGAACGCCTTATTGCCGATTTGTTATTTTCAAGAAATATTGGATAGAAAACTAGCGTGTTTTGTAAGGTAATATCATGTTTATTTATTTCGAAAAAAAAAGGCAGTGTGTCAAGGCAGCAATAGAAGTTCAAGTAAAGCCCTATTCAGAAAGACAGGGGAGTTGCCAGAGAAGTTTTGGCGGTGACCAAGGAGGCAGTGACCGGCGATCAATCGGCGCCAGGTAATCCGCAGGTGCCGGCCGGCTGTCTGGCCGCGGCGGCATGGCAACCGCCTTGGATACAGCGCGACCTGCATCTGGCTGAATGATACATTCGACTTTCTTCCGGCTTGGGCGCGCCTCTTTAAATTGCCATTTCGGTAGTAGAGGCTTATGGACTAGAATGTTTTGACTATAGTCTCTCTAGCTCTCTCTCAAACAATGAAATGAGAGGTTTGTGACTTCTTGAAGCAAGTAGATAAATGACCTTCGATAGAGAAAACTGCTCAGTTTTGCGACGATAAAAAAATATCGTTTATTTTATAATATTGATTCATTTCCATATATATTCCAAATCTTGAATTATTTTTAATTAGCTATGACTATATATATATTAAGTTAAAGCAGATTGTATAACTTGTGTGAAAAGAATAATTTGGTACATTAAGAAACAATTTTGAGCTTATTATAAAGGATTCGCCCATGTGTATTAACAGCGGTATTAAAGCAAGATAATGTGGCTGACACTCAAGTAGAAAATCCTCTCTTCACTCCCGCGTATATAAGAATGACGAAACAAATTAATTTGTTACGTGTATTAATAATGTTTTTAGCACAAACAAGAATTAAAAGAAGCACACACACGTAGGAGAGCTTCGGAAGAAAGACACATTCACGAATGCGGAAGTGCGCTGACAATCCATCTGCGACCAAAAAAAATCTCTAAAAAGACCGTCAATTCTGAATTATATTAAATTGGCTTGGCCTTGCCAATATGGAAGTTATAGTTGAATCTATGGCCAGAAACAGAATTTATTTATCTCTTTATTTAATTAATTACAAGATAAGAGAGTCGTTCGAATTCAAAAAGGTTTTTACGTTGATGCGAGAATCTTCTCTGTGATTCCCAACATGTATTCTGCCCGCGTGCGGGCACAACCTGCGGGTGAAAGTTTACGTGATAGGCCTGCATTTTTAACGGAAAACGACACTTGAAACTGAACGAGAAAAAAAAAGTAATCTTAGAACGAAATATCTTATGTACACATTTTTTATCACGAAATGATCCTAATATTATATGAACTTGTTTTTTTTTTTTTATTATAAAATATATTTTAAAACATTTTTTATGTTATTTTCTTAGTTTTCCATGCGCCTAAGTATAAAAAAGTGAGATTTAAAGAAAGGCAATGGGTTTATAACTAAATTAGATAATTCATTTATTCATAGAGTTGTGACTATATTACAGAAGAAATATGGATCTTAATGAAAGGAAAGCGCAGCCTGGTCGGGGTTGACTCTGTATCCCACAGTTCCTTGATCCAATATGTACAAGATGTCCTTAGTTTAACATGTATTAAATGAACGTCTTTTGTGATACTCGTTTGTGAATGATGTAATTTACTAAGTTGAATAAATGAGTTTATTAAATAAATATATATATAAATGTGTTTGAAAAAAAATAATATATATAAATATACACTAACGACCAAGTTAAGGAGAGATTATCGAAACCATGCGGGCCATTAACCTGCCACAACATGGGAGATTATCTCATTGATTACATGAGAACTTTTTAATATTTAAAATACTATATAGCGATAAGAGAGCTGTGGTGTGTGAAAAGAGGGCTGATTATTTAAAAAGTGTTGCAATCTTAATTGAATTATTGGAGATTTAAAAATTATCCTTACTCGCACATACACTTCAATTTTCGGAAGAGCTAAATTTCAATTATATGGGAAGGTAAACAATTACAGAGGACCGCAGAGAGATTGATATCGGAAAGATGGAACCAATCCAAACTTTGATGAACAACCCTCGGGAAAAACACAATCTTGAAAAAAAAAATCGGAAAATGCTTTAATATCAGGTGAATTTATGCGCAATGCGCGCTCGTTTAATTGGAAAACTTCTCGCGGCTGATACGATGAGCGTGCTCTGGGAGATCTTCCCAATTAAGTGTATAATGGTCCAACCTTCTGCCTAATTATAAAGCTGAGGCACAGCCGAGGCCAGCATTAAACGCACGTTAGTATCGACTTTTAGGTTGATTAATGTCGCCAGCCTAGGTACGCCGCTGCTCTCGCTACCCAAAAAATGGAGGAAATCAAACAAATCGGCGGAGGGTGCATAATGATTGATACAATGGCTGCCCAGCATTTCCTAATTAGGTGAGAGTGTGGAAAGCCAAACAATTAAATATCGCTAGGACATTTGGATTATTTGTCCGCAAGATAATCAGATAGAGTAGAAGATTTACCTACTGGCTCCAGATAAACGAATTACAAGTTGCAACAAGGTAGAGTTATGTTCTTAGAGAGGATATTAATGTCAGTGAATGACATATAATCTTAGTTTTTGGCCGACGCCACTTTCTTAGATATAGGAGCTATAGCTCCACCATTTATCACAATACACATCTCTCGACTTTTATTATACCATTGCGCAGAGAATTTGTTACAACTCAGGGTTTACCTTTTACTTATCGGAATGGGTAAATGTATATGTCCCATATTTTTTTTCTTGACGTCCTGGATATTTATCTGACCATATTTATCATTTATAACATCAAGTGAATTTATCTTTATATAGCCTTTCATGACGCCATTATTTGTCTCTGTGTGTCTGTTCTATTGGAAATACGTTCTATAATAATCTAAATAGCAGAGCTTACGCATCTTTTGAAAAGATTTTTGATATACACAATACGCAGGTAACTACAGCTCCCGTTAAGTATTTCATTTTTCTTGATATTTTTAGTTTTTGCCTTTCTGCTGAGTTACTCTAATTCTTGTATAGGGAAAGAGGAAATATTTCTCTTTTATTTCTCGAAAGAAAAGAGTGTAGAAAAGGAAAAATGAATATAGGTCTAATATATACATGTATCTTGTTTTTATGCATCACTCATCATGTAAATGAGCGCGTTGGCTGGCTGCTGGATTATTCAAATTTTTATTGTAGCGATGAAAATGAGGCAAATTTCGAAAGGCTGACTGCTTTAGATCAAGTGAAAAAAAAAAGGGCTCTCTACACGTTTTCGTTATAGTAAATCAAATTTGAGAATTATAATACTAGCATTGTTATTGATTTCGGGTATCGAGAGTAACCCAAGCCCTAAAGTTACCAGACAAACAACTCTAGAAACGCCTATGGAGAAAGACCTAAAAGAACTGATTGCGGCACTCTCTACTAAAATGGATGATCGGGGCTCAAAACTCGAATCTAGGCTATCTGCGATTGAACTAGGGATGCAGAAATTTGACACTCGTGTACAACAGCTTGAATCTTCTCTGGAATTAACTGCGAGCGCCGTTGAAGTGAATGTCAAAAAGATTAGAGAACTTGAGAGTCGAGTTAGTTTTATGGAGATGAAAAACAGAGAGAAAATTTTGATTTTTTACGGTATGGAAGGTAATGGAAGTGAAAATCCTGATGAATCCCGCGCCAAAATAAAAAGTTTGATAAAGGACAAGATGCAGATCTCGGATGAGATCGCTATTTCCAGGTGCAGGAGGTTATCCAAAAAGGATAAAGCCCCAATGCTGGTAGAGGTTCCAGAACACAGCGAGAGAATAAAGATATTTAAGAATTCATTTAAATTAAGGGACTTGAAGATCTTTGTAGGCAAGGACTACTCTCCTAGTACCAGAGAACAACGCCGACTGTTGATTCCTAAATGGAAAGAATTTTTAAACAAAGGAATCACGGCAAAACTTAGGGATGATAAATTGATTGTTAATGGAACAGTTTATCGGGTTTTCAATGGTAAAATTACCACCAAGGAAGGTGCGGAGTTATAGCAACTGGATGAAAATACAAACAAAAGAGAATTGGTAATATCACCAGACCTGCAATTGAAACCTACTAAATGTAAAAACTCTATTGACATTTTATACTGGAACATAAATGGATACATGAGAGCTAGTTCATTGTTTGATCTTCTCGATTATGTAAAACATTATCACATTTTTGCACTTGCAGAAACCTGGCTCGACCGCAATATACAAGTTGACATACATGAATTTACTATTTATGAATCGCTGGCTACAAGATGTTGCAAGACTGGAAGACCGTCTGGTGGAATACTGGTCGGAATCAGTAAAATGCTTGCAAATTATATTTACAAAATAGAAATTGAGCCTAACTGGATTTCAATTTGTTTTAAACAAACCTCTATATGTAAACTATGTATACTAGTCGCATATTTACCACCTGGTGATACTTTTAAACTCAACCTAAACAAACTATTTAGGTTTATTGAGGAAAGATTATTATGTGGCTACGAAATAATGCTGGCGGGTGACCTTAACATTCGAACGGGATCTATGGGCGGTTTTCAGAATGTATTTGCGCTCTCTTCAAATATTTTCTCACTGCGTAATTCCTGTGATAAGATGATCTCTCCAAATGCAACCCATTTTGTTGAGTTCCTCCACAATAGTTTACTGACAATATTAAATGGCAGATCGATGGCAGATCAAAATGGCAATTTTACTTACATCTCAGACCGTGGCTCTTCGGTCTTGGATTACTTTGTGGTGACCCCCTTGCTTTTGGATCTAATTGAGAACTTCCAAGTTGAATGTTCTCCATATTCGGACCATCTCCCTATCACCTTGTCTGCCCTTATAGTGCCCGGTTCTGATCGCAGAATTACTTCATTACAGTCGATGGTGAATTACTCGAGACATACAAATCCAGCACCTTTAACAAGTTATAGATGGACACATGATAACTCACAGTTTTTCTCGCAGGCACTAAATGAAATACACCTGAATTGGAATCACTCAATAGATAGTACAATGAGGCTTTTAACTGATAAAATCATTGATACTATGGGCAAAGCGGGGATGCAGAGAAGATCCAAAACATTGAACCCAAATTCAAAGCCCTGGTTTGATCGAGAATGTTATCTAACAAAAAATAATACTAAATCCCATCTTAAAATCTACATGAAATAAAAAAGAAACAGACCGTGTTAACTATATTTCAAAAAAGAAATTCTATGCTGCATTAATTAGAGATAAAAAGAAAAAATACTACCAATCATTGCATGTAAATTTATCGAGCAATACTCATGACTCTAAAAACTTTTGGAAAACAATAAGCATTTATAAAAAAATAAGTTCCATTCAAGGAAACATATCGCTTCAAGAATGGCACCAATTTTACGACAAATACTCTCATCCGAAACATCAACAGAATATATCCTTCCTATACTAAACACGCTTTCAGTGGATACAGGCTTATTGGCGGAAATTACAATGAGGGAGATAACAGAAGAAATCTCGCGTTTAAAGAACTGTAAAGCAGCTGGAATCGACGAGGTACCGAACGAAGCAATCAAGCTCCTTTCCCACAGCTACTTGCTGTTACTCAAGGATCTATACAACAGAATACTAAGATCAGATTAAAAATGGCGATTCTGATAATCCATCCAACTACCGCGGAATCTCACTGCTGAGCAATTTCGCGAAACTATTTATAGCAATACTTAGGTCCCGCCTAGTCAAATGGATTGAAACTAATGATATTATCCCAGAGAACCAAGCGGGCTTTAGATCTGCTCACTCATGTCAAGATCACATTTTCATATTGACATCTGTAATCCAACTTGCCCTAAGGAAGAAAAGAGGCAAATGTTACTCCTTCTTCGTAGACTTAAAAAAAGCTTTTGATACGGTTCCTCACGCATTGCTATGGACAAAACTAGTCAAAATAGGACTGAATCACCGATTTGTAAACTTAATTAAATGTTATTATGAAGACATGACCGCTGCGGTTCGTTGGAACAATTCTATCACTGAATTCATTGAAATTCGTTCGGGGGTGCTCCAAGGTGACCCACTATCCCCATGCCTATTCCTACTCTTTATTAATGATTTGATTAAAATATTTGATGACTCGGGGTTGTCAGGAATATACTTACCCAATTTCGGAAACATACACCTCCTCCTATATGCCGACGATATTGTTTTGATCGCTGATTCTAAAATAAACCTTCAATTGAAAATCAATATACTGAAAACCTATTTAGAAACTAACTTACTAACTCTGAACGAAAACAAGTCAAGAATAATGGTTTTCCGTAATGGAGGAAAGGAGGCGCGTTCAGAAAGATGGTATTGGGGTCAAAGTCCTTTAACTGTTACATCAAAATATACGTACCTGGGCTACCCGCTCACCCCTTCGATTTCTTTCACTCAAGTTGCCTTAAATTATAGAGGCAGAACCATGGCCGCGATGGGTGCTGTGGGGGAGATTATTCTGAAGTCCAAGCTCAAATCCTTCCATGCAAGTATGAGATTGTTGGATTCTATGATCTTGACAGTCCTACTCTATGCGGCCCCAATCTGGGCACATGATCAAGCCTTAATCTTAGATAGAATCCAGGATACCTTTCTCAGACGTTTTCTGTGCCTTCCAAGCTATACTCCGGACTATATTTTGAGGGCCGAAACAGGAAGAAACTCTCTTGATATCACAGTGAAAAAACTAACTTTAAAATTCTGGACTAGAATTCTGAAAATGGACGGCAGCAGGCTACCTTCAATTTGTTTGGCACATTTGTGGGACATTTCAATTTCTTCAAAACAGAATATCGGACTGGTAAAAAGTATAACAGAGCTACTTAATAACACCGACTTCTCATGGCTTGTTGGAAGTACAGACTTCAATATTCTACAGAGATACATCCCCCTAATTATTAGAACGGCAACCGATCAGTCCTTGCAGCTGGATTATGTAAGAATAAGAAAATCAGCACTCTACTCTCACTATAAATACTTTCATTCATCACCTAAAATGGAATGCTATCTGAATGACAATATCCCCCTAACCTTAAAGAGAATCATTGCACAAATAAGAAGCCTTTTTGCAGTACAGAGAATTAATCATGTTTCACTTTTGAAAACTAAGACCATAAAATGCACCTTATGCAACGGTGAATTTAGTCTCGATTTTTCACATTACATGTTCTACTGTACTGCAATGGAAGAAGAAAGAGTAATTCTTCGTCAAGAGACCGGCTATAATAGCAATTCGCCTTATGTTTTAATGGCAAAAGTCGTAAAATCCAGACCCTTTGCATTCGCTTTTTATAAATACTGGAAATCAGCTCAATGAAAATATTTAGCACAGACACCGGATCCAACTCGATAATTGGTCGAGGTCAATACCCAATATTTGTATATAACTATGATGCTAATTTGTTATTTATTTATTTTGTCCTACCGGGAGAATACTGTATGGCACGTGTGCCCAATAAAGGCTATTATTGTTGTTGTTGTTGTTGATACACACAATACAATCTAATTAATTAACTTTGCTCGTAAAAGTGACATATAGTGAGTGGAAATACAAGGTAGTTTGAAAAACATTTAGAGTAACCTTTATGTAAAAACTTTTTGTGTGAACTGAAAATAATAAATGCATTGACGAACAAGTTTGAATTGTAAAATTCCTTCAATGTTCTACCAAATGTACAGGAAGCTTTTCTAAATGTGACTCAAATCTTAATTTCCACAATCATTTGATTAAAATGCCATATATATAAAGAAGGCATCTCCTGACCACGAGCACATGTGCTTTTTAGATGGCAGAGCGCCATCTAGTGGAGAAAAATAAACTAAACGTTTATTTAGCTTGCTCCGTGATATTTGGCCAACCCAATTTCTTGATAAATCAAGAAAAGCCATACACGAACGCGTTTCGCGCTGTTGGCGCTCGTCAGCGTGGAGTAGGCTGTAACCACTGCGACCAAAAAGATTTTTTGGTCCCAATGGCTTCCCGAGAAATCAAGAAATGGGTATTTAAGGCCAAATTTGCGTAAAGACGCTTAACACATGAAAAAACAATAGAAAAAAAATAAAAGATAAGTGGGTCAGGTGTTGATATTAAAAATAAAGAAGGCAACTCCTGACCACGAGCACATGTGCTTTCGCCCTGTTGGCGCTCGTCAGCGTGGAGTAGGCTGTAACCACTGCGACCAAAAATATTTTTTGGTCCCAATGGCTTCCCGAGAAATCATGAAATGGGTATTTAAGGCCAAATTTGCGTAAAGAGAGAGAGATATATTTATAACCCGGGTTCCTTGAGCGCAGAGCGCTAATCACCCGGGGAGTCCAGCTCACTAGTATGGACTAGTATTGAGCGCTTTCACATTCAAATATTAAATACAATATATTATTTCTTGAAAATGAAGATACTTCGGCCAGTAAATCTTTTTATTACCTCGACGTTTCGACAAAAATATTTTAAATATAAAATATTTTCAATGTCGGCAGAAAAATTAAGTCTGTTTTTAATTATCAATCAATTTTGTATGTATTTATTCTCTGTAAACTCAGTTATGCATATTATTTTGTATAGTTTTTTATAAGCGCAAATTATATTTATAATTTAGTTGAATGATGCTTTTTGTAAAAATGCATGATATTACCCTACCTCATAAAAATATACTTCCAGATAAACTTAAGAAGGGTATTACGCTACAAGTGTTTTAGTGAAGAGTATACAGATCTCTCAGAAGACTGAGCATAGGGGAAAGACAAATAATTTGAAAAGAAAAAAAAATCATAACTTTCCTTTAGGTGCTCAAATTTTCACGCCATATTTCGTACGTTAAGTGGATTTTTAAGATTAGTATTTACTGGCTACAAAGAGAAAAAATGTTTAAATAAATTACACAGCACACAAAGTAAGGTGTTTTAATTAAAATATAATTTTACAACTTTTATTTTTAAGTATATATATATATTTTTTCTAAAACATTTTATTAAACTCGAAATAAAATACAGTGCCTCCAATATGTAATTAAAAGATGTTGAGTTCAAAATAATCAGTCTCCAATTGGCTTTATAAACCCGAAACGTCAGCTCCACGCATTCCAGGAAACCAGAGAGGTGTCAAATCCAAGGCAAAAGGAATCTTGAAAAGTTGACAAATCAATAGTTAGTTGGTTATGCAGAGGAATGAAAGAGGCGCCCATCACCTGCCGCCGCTAATCAGTATTATTGAAATACAGTTGCACATGACTGGGCCCCAATGTATTCCGCCGATAAGATGTGACACGTGACGCGACAGATAGGCATGGAAATGGTGGCCTTTTATTTGACTCGGAAACACCCCGCCTCCCACTAAAAATTTACAAATAAATAAATAGATTTCACTATTAGCTTTCTTTCTCTCTCTCTCTTTTCTTTTTTTCCGCGTGTGTCGGGAGGCGCCATTCAAAAACGGATGACAGGCATTCCTACACCCTTTCTCCCCTCGTCGCGAGGTCGATATATGGTTTTTGCTGCCGTGATAGATAGCGGGCGGGGCCATTACTGGGCGCGTATTAATATCGCGGCCAATTAATTGGTCCTGTATGCGCCACAAATGGATTGCTGCCGCGCGTGAAAAACACCAGATTCTCCTTTTAATCGCCTTGGCGCCATCTAAGGAGCAAAAATTTAACTAAAATTAAATGTATCGTCTCTCGCCGTGACGTAGTTTTTATGGCCGATTCCAATCGCCCTGATTTCTTCCACCCCTCCATTTTGGTTATAGTTTACAAATTTTATTATTACGTCTAGCCATTGATATCTTTGACCCTCAATTTTTTGGTATTTTTCTCTCTTTGCTCTTGGAGTATTTAAATGAGATAAATTGTCCATCTTGGCTCCTTTGAAATATTTCTTTGTTTGACGTTTTTATATCCGAAATCAATCTTAAAGTAGTTAGGATAAAAGTCATCTGGGCCACACATAAATTTCCCAAACCAGAATAGTTTTGTTTTAGGTCGCTTTCGTTTTACCCTTTAAAATGCATTTGGTTCCTATATAACATCCTTAATTGCTCGAGCTTTCACAAATTTGTTCAAAATCTGAATTTGCTTGTCCTAGAATTCTCATCGCCCAAACCTCTCAACCGTGGATGAGGATATACGTCGATTCTTGCTGGTATTAAATCAACCAACGGTCCCGGGGGTATACCTCATAGATACATACGGTGTTACATACTTCATTATATTTATTGAATTGAGCTAAATGTCCTCTATTTGTATATATAAATATTTGAAGTATGCGAAAATCATTTTTCAATGTAGCTGGTAAAAAATATACTTGTGGTTAAATTTTGTGTGTGTGTGTGTGTGGTAAGACATTTCTTTAGTCCAGCATTAGTTTTTTATATTTTGATTTGTATTATATTCAAATAATCAAAAATTTGTTACTTGGTATGTATTATTTTAGATATTGAGTACGCATATGACACTCATTTACAAATCCAAGAGTGAAAATCGTTATTTTATTCAGAACATACTATTTATGAATCATTATACTTATATTATACTCATATACACTATATACTTATTAAACTTATACTCATTATATAATAATTCCTAGTATTGTTTTCCTCACAAGTGTGTTCGCACATCTGCCGGGGTAAAAATACTCCTGTGGCTGCTCGTGGAAGAGACGTGGGAAAGCACCTGGGGACCTCCGAGAATAGGCCGCGCTCGGCCAGGCGGTCGGCCGGCCGGCTCAGGTGACGTCCTAAATCTTCGTCAGGAGTCGAGTGTCAGCCTCCCGGTTAGAGCTTCGCAGAAGTGGCTGGCCGCTTCTTCTTCCCGCAGGATGGCGTCTCTCGGTAGCTTATACCTTTTAGAATGACAGCCAATACGTCTCTTTAGCAAACGCAGATTTCGAATAATTTCCCTCCATTATACATTTTTGAATATATATTTTTTTATTTAAGTAACCCAGGTTCCTGAAGCGTACAGAAGTCGCCAACTACCCGTTTTTGAATATGATATTTTGTTTAATATTGTAAAAGAATAAATATCTATATATATAAAAATCAATGTTTGTATGTTTGTTTGTTTGTATGTTTGTTTGTTTTGTATGTCCGGTATACAAATTCGCAGTAGTTCACTAATTCAAACCAAAATTTCCATACATAGGTAAAAAAATTACGGGGAAGACGATAGGCTATTTAAAAATTTATATAAATCAATTATTAAAACTATATATTCAAATTATTCTACTTAGCTCACGAACATCGCCCTCTATCAAAGATTAGATTAAATTATGCTGATGCAAACAAATAGATAATGCTAATAACAAACAATTATAAAAAATATCTTATCTAAATACGTATATATCACTCGGGTAGATATGCACACGGGTCAATCCCGGAGCGAAGCCCGGGTCACCCCTCTAGTATTAAAAAAAAAAAAAAGATTATCTATTTATGTTGATTATTACTTTTATCCTAGAAAAAAATGGAAAATAGCGCCAAAACAAATTTATATGGTTCTGTGGCTTAAGTTCAGGGTAAAATTTAAGAAAACAAAATTGTGTGTGTGTCTAGAATTATAATATCTATAATAATAATCATTTGTGTCTTTATGTTAAGCTTGGAAAAGAGGCTTATGTCTAGAATAATCCCATCACTTGAGAACCACCCACCATATCTTACCTACCCACCTCCGCGTGAACGTGCGCGAAGACTGTGAGAATTATCTGTCCGCGCGTTCCTCCGAGGCCAGTCGTATATCAGGCCGCAAGGTTATGATTTAAGTCTGCCGTGGGGAGAGCCGGGCAGGTTTATGGGCCGTATTTCAGGGGAAGTGGTCCCTGGAGGGGCGGACCTAATTAAAAGAGGCGCTACCTGCTCTGCTCACCTGTCATCTGGCGCTGCGGCCCCTAAATCTCTCGACGTGACCGGCCGCTGCCGGCAGAGAAAAGCGTTTACTTCATTTTGGGAATTGCGAACCAGCGATTTGATCAAATATCGGCAGCGTATACAGGCAATCTTTAAGCTCACGCTACCAATCTTATCCGACTATATAGTTTCTAAGTGGGCTATAGCTAGTTTTTCTGCGAATGTAATTTTTAATTTCTTAGCGCTGATCATAAAACAATATGAAAATCTCATTATGCTAAAAAAAAATGCATATAAAAAAAAGAATGTGAGCACGTTTATCAAATTTAAACTTTGCGGCGAATCCAGGTTCCAGCCCTGGATTTTCTCGACAAGTGCTAGAGTTTATTGGCATGCACGTAGTCTGGTCACTGACATATCATATACAAGGGTCACTCCCATATACAAGTACATGGTTGTGATATAAAATATACAAATGCACAACGAATACACATGCATTATGATAATTATGATCTTTATATAAAAGAAGAGCTACTATATATATATAAATTTCCGTGGACTCTATGGGAAAAATGGACAAGGGGCGCCTTGAAGCCAACTGAAGCGCAATGTTCCGAGTCGTGCCTCACCGAACAACGACCAACAAGGGAAAAAGCTCAAACATTAAAAATCAATCGCAAGTTCCGCCGATGGTCGCCTTTTAATAAAACGCGGCGGTGCGGCGGGGATAATCTTGTTAGGTTGAAAGAGGTGGTCTCATTACGTAATTGCCCCAGCTCCAATCGGAGCTCCTGAATAATGCTGCGGAAGTCTACCTCGGCCAGTCACAGCGGCGGGTGACGCCATTTCCTGTGGTGACGTCAGACGACCACGGTTCATTAGGCGGGGCTGAGGGACAAATGACGGCCGAGCGAGTGACCCCCTATTGTCCACTGCCCGCCCGATAACGAATCTGCTGCCGCAACCTTATCATCTCCCCCCAACAAATGGATTCCAAATTTTTCCTATCTTTTCGGTGCCTTTTTTGTTGCCATTCTTCTCGCTATCTCTCCCTGGTGACCTCCAGTAATAGCGCCGTCGCGAGAACTCCTCCGGGACTTGCGGGTAATAGGAAGGCCGGCGATTTGGAAATTGGGCTCCTTTCTATCTAAATGTAATTAAGTTGGCATAGCATGTCATGGTGAGATATGGGAGCTGACCGCACTTGACATCACGTAGGATGAGTCCATTCCTGACAGGGATTGGATCGTACACTCTCTCTTCTGCATTTCTTCCATTTCATTCTTCTTTTTCCCCCGCTCTCTGTTGTTGCCTTACGGGATAAACAAGTCTAACTCCACGCTGTCATCTTGAATAAAAAAATATCTTCATAAATGAAGAAGAGAAATAATAAAACTTTTCTCCAAGAAAAATGGATTGAACTCGAAATACTTTTTTTTTTTTTTTTAATCTTCCAAATTTTAAACTTTTTATTTACCAAACAAAACATTTATTAAAAAACAAACTCTATATTTTATAAAGATAAATCTTTCCTTTAATATCATGTGTGATGAAATTTAAACAAGATTAAAATAAATATTCTCTTTTCTCTAAATTATCGTCCTTTTGTTATTTGTCCAGGCAAATGGAAGGACGTATCAACAATGGTTAGACTAGTAGTAACTTCTTGTGGTGGTTGTTATTACATTTACGCAATGGCTGAGAATACTCTCAAACTTTGTTCTCTGCCTACACTTAATTCTCGAAGAGCAGGATTGCTCCTACCTCTTCGAGAATCTAATCCACGTGTAGGTCAACTACAAATGTTAATTCAAATTAAATAGAATTTTAGAGAACTATTTTCAATATAAATTTTTAAAATCTCCATTTTGTGATCATGCTTATTCGTTTTGCGTTTTAAAAACATACAGTCAATATAGAGCGGCTTTTAGTTAAATTAAAATATGATTCTCCGCTAGGAGGCGGTACGAATAGGCAGCACGCAACGTCGCTCTCGGTAAGTGAACTGTCTGACCAAATTATTTTCTCTATTTTTACTAAAGTGCAAATTCAATCTATCTGAAATGAAACCTACATATCCAATATATTTTACCATAATAATTTTATGTCTATTAGACAAGAATTCTGAGCCAAATCTACATACTTTAAAGCCGGATACATACGGCGGCAAAGCGATTTGCTTATCACGTGTGAATCCTTCACTCTCAAAATATTTCCGAAACTTTCACCTTATATGTGTAGTTTTAATGCTCTTAATATTAGCCGACATTGAACAAAACCCAGGCCCTAAGATGTCCAAACAAACGACGTTGGAAACAAGTTTAGATAGGGATAAAGAGATCAAAGATCTGATAAATGCACTCTCCAAAAGGCTGGATAGCTGGGGTGAGAGGCAGGAATCCCGGCTTTCGGCAATCGACGATAGAGTAGAAAATATAAACCAAAGACTGCAACAAATAGAGGAATATTCTGCCGTTACAAAGGTAGCACTCTCTCGAAACTAAAAAAAAAAGACTTAGAAGACCAACTTGAACACTTGGATGCAAAGAGCAGAGAAAGGAACCTCATTTTTTACGGAATAGAACAAGATAATAACGAGGACTGCCGAGAACGGATACGGAAGGCTATCGAAAAAAAAAATATGCAAACAACGGAGAAGATAAACATCACGCGATGCCACCGTTTATCCAGAAAACCCGGTGCACCGATCCTGATTGAAGTCCCAGAACAAAACGATAGATCAACTCTATTTAAAGCTGCTTTCAATTTAAGAGGAACTAAGATATC
Source organism: Cordylochernes scorpioides (assembly GCA_030710605.1). NCBI lineage: Eukaryota > Metazoa > Arthropoda > Arachnida > Pseudoscorpiones > Chernetidae > Cordylochernes > Cordylochernes scorpioides. Next base: position 98,255,835 of record CP092886.1, read on the forward strand.
ACTATCGAAAGACTATAGCGTGAAGATGAGAGAACAACGGCGCGTTTTGAATGTTAAAAGAACTCGCCGAAAAAGGTACTCTAGCTAAGCTAAGAGACAACAAATTAATAATTAATGACATAGCATATAAGGTCTGTGATGGACAAATTGTAGATGCCAATGGACATTCATTGTAGCAAGCAGCTAGGAAACAATCACTTGTAAATAGTCAGCCCAACGATACCTTTTCACTGACCTTCTGGAACGTTAACGGGCTGTATAGACTCAATTCAGTTTTTCCTCTTCTTTATAGTCACTTAGAGAGATAGGAAATATTTGCTTTGACCGAATACTGGTGTGACCATCACTTAAAAAACGGCCCCAGAGGATTCCACTTACTCGAATCACTGGCAACTAGAAGCTCCAAACGTCCCCATACCTCCATACCTTTCAAACGTGGTTTCAATATACAAATTTGTTATATATTTACATATCTTTCTCCAAACGAATATCAACTGTCAAACTTCATTACTTTATCCAAACATGTCGAAGATAGGTTGGCTAACGGCTATGAAATATTTCTAGCGGGTGACATAAACATTCGTACCGGCACCTATGGATATTTACACAACCAGTTGGAACGTCCCTTACTTCTTTCACCTGAACGCAAATCTAGGGACCCAGTGCTTTCCAAACATTGGGAACAACTCATAAACTTCCTAGATAATAATCTACTGACAATAATTAATGGCAGAACTATAAGTGACAAAACTGGAAACTGTACCTTTATCTCAAGTCGTGGCTCATCTGTTGTCGATTATTTTATTATCTCATATTCCCTGCTGGAGCACGTTGTTGACCTTAAAGTAGATAATAACCCATACTCGGACCACCTTCCACTAACAATAAACATGTCTAACTTATCTAATCTCAAACGAACGAAAGAAACCGTCTATCCCTGCTTTGAAAGATACAGATGGGCACCTGATAACACATCCCTCTTTTCTCAGAATCTTGACAACAATCAAGTCTCTACCGACCAGATTCTTGACAGCCTAGTTAATACATTTTCTAAACAAATACAAAACGCAATGCTTGTTGCAGTTGGGCAAGCGATTTGGAAAATATGCAGAACGCTCATTGGTCGGTTAATTCGCCTGGTGTTGTCACTTCGCCTCGTATTTACTGCCGCGCAAAAAATAGTTCTGGAGATTTTACACTTTATTAAAACAATATCGAACTTTCGAGTATTTCTGCCTTCCTGCAGGAGTACATAAAAACGAATAAACGCCGTTAAGATGCTAATAATATGTACATTTAAATATAAGGAGAGTTTTGCATATTGCTTGATATTAGAATATTTTATTAAGTTAGTTTTTTTTTGCATATTGACTATTGTTTGTTTAATTTTAAGAATTATCATATTGACTGTAACTTTTATTTATTATATAAAAAAAAAACAAAGGCCAGAACAAAAATTAATAAAATACGAAAGCCATTGTTTACATACAGTAACGCTAATTTTGTGAAGTTTTTTTTTTAATTGCATTGTGTGCACTTACCGTAACTTAGTAATATAAATTTCTCTCACAATACTTTTGTAAAAAAAAGTGACACTCGTATAAAAAGGTATTTAAAAAAAAGTACGCAAGCAACTTGGAAAGAAATGCAGAACGCTCATTGGTCGCTTAATTGGCCTCGTGTTGTTACTTCGCCTCGTACTTACTCCGCGTAAAAAAAGTTCTTCAAATGATAAAGAAAAAGAAAATAGCCAAAAATACTAATCAAAATGTAGCCGAAAATTTTCCTCAGGTTTATAAAAAGCGACATGCAAAATTTGGTACCAATTGGTTCAGTAGTTTTTGAGTTTATCGCGAAACAGACAGACATTGACTTTTATATATATAGAGAAATAGGAAAAGATACACGACCTTAATAAACTTCAACAAGAAAAAATATCTTCAGGAAAAACAAGAACTTCTTAAAAATGCCCGTGACTCCGCAAATTTTGGAAAACTATAGCTACCTTGAAAGACAAAAGCTATATACAAGGGAATATAACAATTTTAGAGTGGCAGTGCTTTTACAACAAACTGCTCTCTGCTGAGACGACGATAGGAAGCGACCTATCTACTCTCTCACCAATTGATCCTGAACTCTACTGTGAAATCTCTATAACAGAAATAACTAGAGAAATCTCCAGTCTGGCAAATGAAAAAGCTTGTAGAGCTGACGAAATTCCGAATGAAGCATTAAAGACTCTACCTTTGGAAAACCTTGTTACTCTAAAAAATATATTCAATAGAATCATTAATCCTGGTTCATATCCCTTAATATGGTCTAAATCTATCATCCATCCTATTTTTAAAAGCGGTGACCGGGATAATCCATCAAACTACCGCGAAATTGCCCTTATTAGTAATCTGTAAAAACTTTTCACATCAATACTAATATCGCGATTACGCAACTGGATTGAAGGTAGATCAATTATTCCAGAGAACCAGGCCGGATTCAGAAAAGGCTACTCCTGTCAAGATCACATATTCACACTGTTGTCCTTGATACAGCTGACTCTCAGACGTAAAAGAAGAAAACTTTATGCTTTTTTTGTGGACCTAAAAAAGGCTTTTGACACTGTTCCCTACTCACTTCTGTGGTCAAAATTGGATGAATTAGGTCTGGATTTCCGCTTTGTTAACCTTATTAGGAACTACTTCAAACAAATCACAACGACGGTGAGATGGAACGGACTATATGCTGAATCCATCAAAATCCGATAGGGAGTGTTACAAGGAGAACCCTTATCACCCTATCTAATTATACTCTTTGTAAGTGATCTAATCAACATTTTTAATAATTCTACTCTACCAGGCATATACCTCCCTAATTTTGGAACGGTCCACCTTTTGATGTATGCCGACAACATAATTCTCATAGGAGAATCAAAGATCAATCTACAAATAAAAATTAACATGTTGAATAAAAATACTTCGAAACAAATCATCTAACACTAAACGAATCAAAATCCAAGATGATGGTTTTCCGAAACGGTGGCCGCCCTGCAAAATCGGACAAATGGTTCTGGGGAGACCAACTGTTGACAGTGACATCGAAATATCTCTATCTTGGCTATCCCCTCACAACAACAATCTCGTTTAGTCAAGTGGTTTCATACTTTAAAGGCAAAGCGCTTGCAGCTACCGGCGAAGTATGGGAAAATACGGAGAAATCCAGGTTGAATTCATTTGGTTCATCAATGAAACTATTAGACTCGATTATCCTATCAACTCTGCTGTATTCTGCTCCAATTTGGGCGAACGAAAAGAGCAAAATCTTGGACCAAATTCAGAATAACTATCTCCGACGATTATTGAACTTGCTGAGTAACACACCAGGCTACATACTACGCATGGAAACCGGACGCTTCTCACTAGGAGTCACAGCAACCAAACTAATTCTAAAGTTCTGGTTAAGAATATAAAAAATGGAAAAATCCAGATTGCCGGCAATCTGTCTAGCCCAATTATGGGAAACGTCCACTCTAAGGAATATTTTTATAGGTTTTACAGAAAATTTAATGAAAATCCTAAACTCAACTGGATTCATGTGGTTAAAGAACTGTTCAGAACCCAATATTCTACAGAAAGCAATACCTCAAATTATCAGAATCACTATAGAACAGTCTATTCAAACCGATCAATCAAGAATAACCAATTCGAAGCTGCACACACACTACAAATATTTACATAAAACATTCGAGCAGAGAACTATCTACTAAGTGAACTCCCACTGCCGACTAAACGCCTCATTGCGCAATTGAGAATTCTATTTGTTTTATATCGAGAAGATCATATAAAATATCTAAAGACAGAAGACTTGTATTGCCAACTATGCAAAAATAGAACCGAAAATGAATTAGAACATTATATATTTGAATGCATGCCTCTTGACACGGAAAGAAAAATACTTACCTCTAAGATAGGCCATACACACCTCACACTATATTCTTTATTATCCAACTTTATAGACAATAGTTCAGTAGCTTTGAATCTATATGACTTCCATAAAAATGCTGTAAAAAAGAAAGACTTAACCGAACATCCAAACATACCGAAAATTTCTGTTTGATGAGGAGGACAGAGCCAATATTCTAATTTTTGTTTGTGGGCAGGTACGATAAGCTAACCCCCCACACCGATAAAACGGTGTTTACCTTACAACTCTGAACACTCGGATTTTCCTGAAAAATCTCTTTAAAAATTTTTGAAAAAAGCCATGGTCCACCTGTGCTGTGTGAGCAGAAGAGCTTAAATTTACTTGTTCAATTATATGTATGTTCCATGTGTAAATACCTGTTTTTTTTTCCTCTTTTCGCTCTCCACTTCTTCCATCCATATTTCCAATTTTTTTTCTTTTTTTTTTCTTCCAAATCCATATTCCTATTTTCCATAGGATCATTCAAATAATAATCTGTATATATCTATCATGTGTATATAATCTTTCTCCATTTTTACCCCTTTGTATATTTCCCATTTTCATAGGTTTCTCCGTCTTGTAACCCCAAGGAGAATCCTCTGTAAGACCTGTGTGTCGTAATAAAGGTTTTTATGTATGTGTTGTGTGTGTTAAATTAAAATATTTAAGAGAGATAGAGAGTTTTAAAATGTATATAAATTAATCATTTATATATATATATATATATAAAATTGAATGTCTGTCTGTCTGTTTGTTTGTTTGTTTGTACTCTATAGATTCAAAAACCATACATCCAATCGCCGTGGAATTTTGGGATATCGTTAGGTATATCACCGGTAAGGTTTTTGATAAATAGTTTCATGAATATCTTGAATATCCTTAGAGTTATTTGCAGATTTGTAGATTTATAACTCGCAAGCAGCGCCCCCATTGTGACGATGATAACAAGTTTTCTTATCATTAAGTTTGTTATCTTAAATATTATTTATCAAAAGTAAGATTATCTCAGGATGACACGGCAATTTATTTGCGACAAGAATAATGATACAATTCCAAGGCGAAGATACTATTCCTTTAACTTCCAATTACCGAGGGAACCAATTAATATTGATTTTATTCAACTTATCGAGTATTTCTCAAGGGACCGGGAAAAAATGTTCACTAGACAAAAATATGATTTTCTAATGTAGAAAATTAGGAAAGACAAAATTCAGGATGACAAGGCACACAGGGACCGGGAAAAAATGTTCACTTTATCGAGAGATTCAAATTTACGAGTTTCAAATTATCAAAATATATCTTTTTTATTTTTTAAATAAGTTTTTAGAGATTTGTTTTAACAAATGTTCGCTAGACAAACCTTTACTCGGGTAAAACCCCGGGCGAAGCCGAGTACGTTTTATAAGTTTAAAGAGAATTGTTTTAACGAATGTTCGTTAGACAAACATTCACTCGGGTAAAACCCGGGCGAAGCCGGGCACATCCGCTAGTATATTATATAATCTAAAAATATTATATAATCTAAAAACTCAAATATTCCTATATTTTAAAAAAATATATATTTTATTTTATTCATTGATCATTTTACTTTTGTTATCATCGTTTTTAAAAAGACTTTCAGTTTTGTTGTAAATATGCGTAGTTAACCAATCAATCCTTTTAAATCACTAATATAGGATTAACTTATAAATTCTATATAATGTGAAAACTAACAAATGTGTAATCTTTCCTCAAGTAATTGAAAATAAAAGCTACTTGACGGTAAATAATTATCTTTTTTTTATCACGACCGCACCTCAACCCTTTATCTTCCTTATCTAACCACAACAACCAAAATATTCATAACAATAAGTCGACAGGATTACCTGAATTTTCAACCCAATTGCTCTATATATTATTCAAATTTCATAAAACTATTTTTACAAAATGTCTCGCAAACAAAGGAATGTAGAATATGCCATGACGCCAAATCCAAATACTATAGAAATACCGAAATTTAATGTCAAAATTTAGACATAACATCTTGGGTCAAATTCTTTAACAAAAAATGCCAACAAAACCATTTTGATGAAGACTATAAGCTAAAGAATATTTCAAATTATCTTGATGGAGAAGCTTTTAATTTTTATATAGAACAATTACAAGATATAGATAATTGGGGGGAACTAGAACAAAAAGTACTTTCATATTTTACAGTTAAAGACTCTAATCTATTTAGTAAATTCTTAAATTTAAAATATAATGATAAAGATGATCTTGATATTTATTTTAAATAAAAATCTTCATTAGCAAAAAAACTTAATTTAGATACACCCCTATTATTAGAAGCTCTTACAGATGGGATGCCAAATTACCTAAAGAAATATTTAATTGCAGCAAGAGTTAAGGAAACCTCAGATTGGATTAAAATAACCACTCAATTAAAATACTCTACCAATCAAGAAAAACAGGAACCACAATGTAAATATAACTCAGATAATCAGCAACCATCCACAAGTAATGATAATAGGCAGAATTTTCAAACTAGATCATATTACCCAGCAAGGTCAAGATTCAACCCCAACTCTTCTCCAAGTCTACAACCCCAGCCACCTCCAAGATCATCTCCAAGGTCAATCACAGCTCATCACCAGGAAGCATCCAGTAGAACAATCAATTTACCACCCTACCCCTGCAAGATCTGCTCTTCCCATCAACTGCCCAATCAATACCATTTCCACAGAGATTGTCCACTCAACAAACATGAAAAAGAACTGCCAACTAACACCCATTCAGAACCTCTAAACCCAGGTAGAACTTTATTATTATTCTCTGTACTCATAAACTATGTATCACTGCCTTGTGTACTTGATACGGCATCATCTATCTCCATCATGCCCTTAAAATATTTAAATCACATTCATTACAAAATATTAGATAATTCCCCAAATGAAAGAATAGGTCAGGTAGAAGGATTTAGTTACCCATTATACAAAATATTAGTTAGGCGTACTTTAGGAAAAATCACTAAATATCAAGAATTCTTTGTTTGCAATAGTTCAATAGAATATCTTATTTTAGGTTTACCAACATTTTATTTATTTAAGTTACAAATAGATTTCTCAAAAAACCTTCTTTTCCAAAATTATAAATTCTTGTATTCTTTTAATCCAAAAACTGATAATCAGAAGTCATATGCCACTACCCTATGTATTCCAGACCCATACTATGTTAAAAATTCATCTCTTTTAAATATTAACCCATTGTGTAATTTCAATTCTTTTGATATACCAAATACAAATGTTAAACTTATAGATCCTAATTCAAATCCCATTATTGATTTTAACTCATTTCACAGTATGCGACAACCGGACTCTATAACAAATTATAATTCATATTTAGACTTTAGTAAAGTAAATATTATTCCAAATTTCTCTGATCAAACAATTTCAGATATATTGCATAAATATAAGAATGTTTTCTCTAAGCACAATTTTGATATAGGACACATAAAGACTAACCCAATTTGCATATCTCTTTTAGATAATATTCCCATAGCACAAAAGCCATATAGGACATCTTTTTACAATAATGCTGAAATACAAAAACAAATAACTGAATTATTAAAATATGATATTATTAGGCCCTCATCTAGCCCCTATAGTTCTCCTGCATTATTAGTGAATAAAAAATCTGATGCCCCAAATCACCCCACAAGACTCTGTATAGATTATAGGAAACTTAATCAAAAAACAGTTCCAGAACATACCCCAATTCCATTTATAGAACAAATTATAGATAGGTTATCACAGTCAAAAATATACACTATTCTAGATGTTAAAAATGCATACTGGCATATACCCATTGGTGAAAAGGATAGACATAAAACTTCCTTTGTAACACAATTAGGATGTTATGAATGGAACAGACTTCCATATGGTCTAAAAAATGCACCTTCACAATTTGAAAGGATTATGAAATCAGTTTTCACTAAACATAACATACACTATGCCTTAAATTATTTTGATGATATTATTATACACTCTAAAACTTATGAAGAACACATTAAGCATTTAGATGACATATTAGGTATATTCGAACAAGAGGATATAAAGCTGAATCTCAATAAATGCAAATTTTTACAAAAAGAAATACAATTCTTAGGATACACTATTAACTCAGGAATATATACACCAAATAACACAAATATTGAAGCAATTTTAAAATTAAATAGACCATATAATATTAAAACCTTACAGAGATTTTTAGGCACCATAAATATTTATAATAAATTTATTCCCCATTATGCGCAAATTAGGGCACCTTTGAATGAACTTTTGTTAAAAAATGCTCCTTGGCTATGGAGTGCGAAACATGAACAAGCCTTCCAAACACTTAAAAATTCACTCATATCACAACCTGTACTATATATTTATGACCCTTCAAAACCTTGCCATTTATTCACAGACGCGTCAAGTCTAGGAGTAGCAGGAGTTCTTAAACAACCAGATGAACAAGGCATTTTACACCCCATAGGTTACTTTTCAAGAAAACTTCACCCTTATGAACAGAATTATACTGCCTCAGAAATTCAAACATTAGCTATCATTAATTCAGTACAAAGATTTCACACATATCTACACAACATACATTTTACATTACACACAGATCACTTACCTTTAAAATGGATCAAAAATGTAAAAAACCCACAAGGTAGATTATTTAGATGGTCCTTAATCCTATCTCAATATAGCTTTGACATTAAACATATTAAAGGATTAAATAATATAGAAGCAGACATGCTGTCAAGAGCACCTGTCTCATTTTACCTAACATATAATTAGTTAAAAGAACACCAATCCACAGAACAAATTAGTAGTGGTAAAATTAAAATACAAAATGGCCTTTATATGATTAACAAGAAGGGTTTTAAAAGAGTTATGTACCACAGACACTAAGACAGAAATTATTAAGCAAAGTACATACAAAGCATGGGCATATTGGAACAACTCAAATGACTAAAATAATTTCTCCACACTATTATTGGCCACATATGACTAGGGATATTGCTAATTACACCAAACATTGTGAAACTTGCCAGTTTAACAAGTCTAGGGATAACAGAATTGTTTATGGACCACTACAACAGATGCCAATAGCTACACACCCAAATCACATTTTTTCTCTAGATACATTGGGCGGGTTACATAATTATGGGACAACAAGACACAGTATCCATATGATAGTAGATCACCATAGTAGATTCCTTTGGGCTTTTCCAACAAAATCTGTATCAACTGATTCCTATATAACTTGTTTAAGAAATTTATTCCAAATTAATAAACCTGAAATATTAATAACTGACAGAAATGCAGCTTTTCTTAGCAATAAATTTAAACACTTTTTAGATAGAAATAATGTTAAGCATCTACTCACCAGTGCCCATCATCCAGAAACAAATGCAAAAGTATAAAGACTAAATTCCACTATCATTAATAGGTTAAGATGTGAATATAATGCTAATTTAAAGATTCCTTGGACAAAATATATTCCTAAAATTACTGAAAGCTATAATGAAACAGTACATACCACAACAGGTTTTACTCCTAAATTCTTATACTATGGAATACAACCACAGTATATAGAACATGACACAGAAACACATACACCAATAGAAAAGGCAAGAAAATTAGCCATTGAAAGAACCATAAAATCCCATGAACACAGCAAACAACTTTATGATATTAAACACCCAGAACCCATTTTTAAAGAAGGAGATCAGGTATTAGTAAAAACCTTTATTTATCCAAACACTGGTTAATTAACACAAAGATATATAGGCCCATTTACTATTTTAAAACAACTTTCTCCAGTCACATATGAAATTAATAAACCCAATTTACCCCAAAGAAAACAAACAGAAATTATACACTCTAATAAGCTTAAATTATTTTACCCAGGAGCAGATTTTCTACTTCACTATAGCACTAACATAGAAAATGACTTTATAGTAAACCAAAATTCTAACACAAAGTTAATAGATATTGATGATAAACCATGTTTTTTACAGGAAGGCCATATTTTGGACATGGACAATGAAGAACAAATATCAGCACCAATTCTTAAGCCTTCACAAATAACTTAATGTCACTCCATACATCTATTAGCGTTTCATTACTCAACCATGTAAAAATAACATTTTCTACTGCTTTTGATACTTTGAAGTGTAACTAGCATAATGTCATAATTACTCAAATTTTAAATACCTTTTTTGCTTCATATACATTTTTGATATATTTCACTCATTAATATTTCTTATATATACTTTTATTATAATTTCATAATTATATAAATTATTTGTAAACAAACTTTCTTTTGTTTATTTTGAAAAAATGTGCGTATTGATTTTTATTGTTTCATTTTTAATTATTTCTAAAGATTTATTGATTTCGTTTAATTAATTATTTTAATTACCAATTTTATTTTAAAATTTTATTTTTTTAGAATCTTTTCACAGGGGGGAAATATATAATCTAAAAATATTATATAATCTAAAAACTCAAATATTCCTATATTTTTAAAAAATATATATTTTATTTTATTCATTGATAATTTTACTTTTGTTATCATCGTTTTTAAAAAGACTTTCAGTTTTGTTGTATAGTTTTGTTGTAAATATGCGTAGTTAACCAATCAATCCTTTTAAATCACTAATATAGGATTAACTTATAAATTCTATATAATGTGAAAACTAACAAATGTGTAATCTTTCCTCAAGTAATTGAAAATAAAAGCTACTTGACGGTAAATAATTATCTTTTTTTATCACGACTGCACCTCAACCCTTTATCTTCCTTATATAACCACAACAACCAAAATATTCATAACAAATATATATATATATTAAAAAATCAACGAGAATAGTTGATATTTATTCCGATAGATGGCGCCAGCCATCAGCAACTTTCAGTTGCACGATAAGGAGATGCCTTTTTCTTAATTTACGCACCTTATCCAAGTACAATGTTACATTTGTACTATTTTTTCATATATATATATATATAACTTAAGAAAAAGGCATCTCCTTATCGTGCAACTGAAAGTTGCTGATGGCAGGCGCCATCTATCGGAATAAATATCAACTATTCTCGTTGATTTTTAATTATTCCAGAATTGGCCAAATACCCATTCTTGATTAATTAAGAAAAGCTAACCACGGACGCGTTTCGGGCTGTTGGCCCTCATCAGCGTGGTGCAAGCTGTACCTCAACGACCAAAAAAAAATTGGTCATTAAGGCATCCTGAAAAATCATGAAACGGGTAGTTAAGGCCAGAATTGCGTGAGAACGCTACATATATATATATACTAGCGGATGTACCCGGCTTCGCCCGTGTTTTACCCGAGTAAAGGTTTGTCTAACGAATCTCTCGATAAAGTGAACATTTTTTCCCGGTCCCTTGAAAAATACTCGATAAGTTGAATAAAATCAATATTAATCGGTACCCGAGTAAAGATCTGTCTAACGAACATTTGTTAAAACAATTCTCTATAAACTTATAAAAAGAAATAGATATATTTTGATAATTTGAAACTGATAAAGTGATCATTTTTTCCCGGTCCCTGTGTGCCGTGTCATTCTGAATTTTGTCTTTCCTAATTTTCTACATTACTAAATCATCGTTTTATCTAGTGAACATTTTTTCCCGGTCCCTTGAAAAATACTCGATAAGGTTGAATAAATTCATGGTCGTTTATGGAAGATGGACGAAGTTCCCCGAGGTCATCTTGGGCAAGCTCCCGCGAGGCTTTTTTTCTTGTCTACTTGGCATAGCTGTGACACCAACTCTGCCCTGATTGGTCGGTGGGTACTGGCGGCCGGGCGAATCCATTCTCTCACGGGGTGGGGCAGACCCAAGGTCATCAGGAGCAGCAAACCTAAGCCTATCTCCGTCTCAATGGTGCTTGCGAGTTAAAGCTACAAATCTGCAAATAACTTTAAGGATATTAAAGATATTCAAGATATTATTTTTCGTAAACCTTTCCGGGGATACACCTAATAATATCCCAAATTTTCACGGCGATTGGATGTATGGTTTTTGAATCCATAGAGGACACACACACACACACACAGACAGACAGACAGACAGACAGACAGACAGACATTCAATTTTATATATATAGATATATATATATTTCCTTTTTGTTAGTTATTTTAGTTTTTTTTTTATCAAGCATTTTTATTCATTTTGATTTTTTGTCTCTCTCTCTCTCATTTATTTTTCAAAATGAAACTTTTTAGCTTTACCTAAAAAGACCTATGTCCATTGAGTCGAAAACTACTTTTACCAATTTTATATTTTTCAAAGGAAGCTTAACAAAGATTCTAAAATATAGTGACGATTAAGCCGTTAGGAAGGTACATTGCTGATGTTCCCCTATTCGTTGCTATCTTGGTAGTGATTGTAGAGTGCCTGTTTTAAGAATAAATAAAAGGGATAAACTGTGTTCTTCATTCCCTCTGATATAACAATAAAACATGGTACTGGCGACCCTTTTACTGTAAGTGCACTACATGTATACAAAGCCCAATGTGTGGTTGGGAAATATACAGTCACATATGACAGAGCTTACAATATAGTAATAGTAGATAAAAATATATGATAATTAGAGAGCTTACACTAACGTAATAATAATATCATATTTATATTGGATCGCAATATATTTGAAAAAGAAAAGGAAAAAGTAAGAGGTCAGATAGTAAAAGTAATTAATGGACATATTCTGCTGGCTCAAATTATCATTTCTAGATGACACAGCGCCATTTAGCGGAATAAAAATAAACTTAACATTGATATAGTTATGTAGCTCATTTCACTATATTGGCCAACTCATTTTCTAGCTAATTCAAAAAGGCCAACCACGTACGCGTTTCAGGCTATACCTTAACAATTACCAAAGCGGCCAAAGAGGCGTCCTAAAAATGAAATAAATAATTATTTTGCGTCAAATTTGTTTGAGTCCGCTAAAATATTTGAAAATATATTTTTTTAATGTAAAAAAAAAGAAAAGATGGCGCTTAGATGCCAATCTAAGATGTCGTTTGAGCCATAAAGGTATGTCATTACATTTTTATTACCTTTTTTGCTGTCTGACTACTTCTCTTCATCTTTATTAATTTTATTTTTAACGAATTTTCAGGAAGCATTTTGACCACTATGGCGGGTCGTTGGCTAAGACAAAAGAGAAAGCGAGAAATATCAATTTCGATCATTTTAATCAAACAAGGTTTTCTCTTTTAACATTTCCTGGAAGACAAGACGTGGATTAGGATGATAATCCGAGAATTCTTTCTTAAAATAACATCACTAGAATTTGTCAAAATGCTTTTTAAGTTTCAGGCTTCAAATTTTGCTTACTTCTGGTGTATATATGAAGCGTTCTTGTCCCGAACTAGGACTATAACAGCCGAACTGGGAAATTTCCAGGCTCGGGACGAATTGATGTTGCCCAGCCTCATGACAGTTGGGATTATCCCGACTTCACCTTACTCGACAGCCTTAACATTAGCCATAATTGTATGGCTTATCAAGCCATCTTCTAATGGCTTCCTCCCCCCTTACCCACCCTCTAAACAACGAGACACAAAAAACATTTAAAATCCAATTAAAAGCGGATCGCGCTAATTGGCCAGACTAATTAAGAGAATGCTGTCGATACGGCTGGCAAAAAAAGACCTGACCTTTCCAAATTGAGAGATCTTTCCAGAAAGTATACACAGATAATTACTCCAGACACCAAATTACCAAAACTTATCACATTCCTATACAATTCTTAGGCTGACCCGCAAAACGGCTCTCTAATTAAAGTTGCAGGCGTAGAGTCGAGGAAAGCAGAGCGGCAGAGTTGCTATGTGGTTAATACATCTTGATTGAAATGGCATCTTATGCTAGATTTCAACTTGGATAAGACCTTTTTCTCCACAATCTTAAATATATAGTTGAGAACATTTTATCTAGTGGTGTAATATTGGAAGTCCCACACAGAAATGGCTCTTTTCCAAGATGTTATTTAAGTTAGATGAATACAACATCGAATGAGATATATATGTATATATATATATTAATTCCAAAAGACAAAAAACAAAAAACTTCTCGCAATCAGTATCTTTTATTATTACAAATAACAGACGCTAGCTTTCGAACAATTAGTTCTTCAACGGGCGTTCTTCTGAAGAACGCCCGTTGAAGAACTAATTGTTCGAAAGCTAGCGTCTGTTATTTGTAATAATAAAAGATACTGATTGCGAGAGGTTTTTTGTCTTTTGGATTTAATTTTATGCGCAAGTTCTTTGATCTTTTAATATATATATTAATAGTCTTTTTTATATATTTGGAAAATAGAGGAAAGTAAACTATTAAGAACAACAGATTTTGAATTAATTTTGAGTCAGAACAGCAAGCTAATTCTGTATCAAATAGTATAGTTATGAAAAATTTTAAGATTAATAATTTTTTTTATTTAATTTAAATGTGTGAGGTTTGTTTTTTTTATTTTTTTTTGTAATAAATAATTAGTTAGATTATATTTTTTAAAAAAGAAAAAAAAGGTAACACCAGCAAAGCATCGGCAGTTACGCGTCATATCTGTCTTTGCTCTTCTCTTTAAAACTTTCTCTTCGCTTATTCCTTTTTTCACCCAGCCTATGACGCGTAACTGCCGATGCTTTGCTGGTGTTACCTTTTTTTTTCTATTTTAAAAAATATAATCTAACTAATTATTTATTACAAAAAAAAATAAAAAAACAAACCTCACACATTTAAATTAAATTAAAAAATAATATTAATCTTAAAATTTTTCATTACTATACTATATATAAAAAACAATAGAAAAAATAAAAGATAAGTGGGTCAGGTGTTGATATTAAAAATAAAAAAATGGCTTTTCTTGATAAATCAAGAAATTGGGTTGGCCAAATATCACGGGGCAAGCTAAATAAACGTTTAGTTTATTTTTGCTCCACTAGATGGCGCTCTGCCATCTAAAAAGCACATGTGCTCGTGGCCAGGAGATGCCTTTTTTATTTTTAATATATATATGAAAAAACAATAGAAAAAAAATTAAAGATAAGTGGGTCAGGTGTTGATATTAAAAATAAATAAGGCATCTCCTGACCACGAGCAAATGTGCTTTTTAAATGGCAGAGCGCCATCTAGTTGAGCAAAAATAAACTAAACGTTTATTTAGCTTGCTCCGTGATATTTGGCCAACCCAATTTCTTGATAAATCAAGAAAAGCCATCCACGAACGCGTTAATTAAAAAATAAAATTTTTAGTTTTTTCTATTGTTTTTTCATGTGTTAAGCGTCTTTACGCAAATTTGGCCTTAAATACCCATTTCTTGATTTCTCGGGAAGCCATTGGGACCAAAAAATCTTTTTGGTCGCAGTGGTTACAGCCTACTCCACGCTGACGAGCGCCAACAGCGCGAAACGCGTTCGTGGATGGCTTTTCTTGATTTATCAAGAAATTGGGTTGGCCAAATATCACGGAGCAAGCTAAATAAACATTTAGTTTATTTTTGCTCCACTAGATGGCGCTCTGCCATCTAAAAAGCACATGTGCTCGTGGTCAGGAGATGCCTTATTTATTTTTAATATATATATATATATATGTCATAATATATACTCTTCCTGGAATAATAAAACAAACCTACAGTCAACCCAGAGAGAGATGGACAGCTAAAGGGTGTCACTTGAGACATCAGCGACATTCCAATGGGGCTCCTGGGGTCCGTCACTTAACACCTCGGGACTTTGGAGACAGTTGGGTGATTGTGTGCGACTCGAACGGACGCCCGGCGGTTGCCGGGCCCGTCTCTCTCGCTGGGTGCCTGGAATTCTTCTTCCAAACTTGTGGTTTCCTTATTTCTCTCTCCCCACATCATTATTATATTGCCACATAAAAAGTCGACAGGATAAGACCTAGCGGGGAAACAATAGTAGAATATGAAGAAAACAAGAAGCAAGACCACGACTCACCCCTTCCTCGCGAACTTTTGAACCGTTACCCTGAAGAAGCGATTACCTACGACGGAGATGAAGCTGCCGCCCACTTCTTTCAGCTCTAGATCTGCCCAAGAACGATCACCGTGCTAGAGCAGGACATCTTCCACCATCATGGACAAGACTCCACCATATCCCTGCCGCTACTGTGGCGGACAACACTGGCCCGTACAGCAGACAGAACCCTCCCTCAATGAACTCTATGAATCTACTTCGCCCTAAACCAGCATAACCTGTGAGTTTAATTGTTTTACACCCCTACCATTCATTCTTCAAAAAAGTCATTCCTTGTAAACTCTGATGCCAATATTTTCTATAATTAGTTTAGTTCAATTTATTCTCTCCACGCCTATTAACATTGATTTTATTCTCTAAACTGTTTATCTAGATATTTGTAATCCATTTAATTAGTTACCTTACCAATAGAATTTAACAATCGTCATTTTAATTAAATAATTTCCATTTTAACGTAAACCTTAAAAAATGGAATTCTACCTATTAATACTTTACGATTTTTACTATCAACAATAGAATTTTCATAATCAATTTATCTATAAAAATAGTCCTCCAGCACCTAAACATTTGTATACTTATTTGTATATGACCTTCTCTCCTACTTTTAAGCACGGCTCACGAAATATAATTTCTTGCCCTAAACAACTCAAAATTCACTCTGTAATTCAGGCGTCGCGAAGAATTCCAACCACCACGTGAGCCTTGCTTACAACCAACCCTTGGTGACTCTTATCTATCTTCCCCTTAATGTCCCACTCATTCTTACAACTTTGTCAACCTTATACCAGCTCATGACCTTCTATAGAATTATTGATTAATCAATTATCGAACTTCTATATTGCCATTTCAAAATTCTAATCTTCGCCCTTCATTTACGATAATATATGTCGTAGAATTTCTCTCTAGCATATCCACCGACCTACACCATCTAGCCACTGGTGTGTTCGTCTCAGGATGCAGATTGACTAACTGCTAGATGTTTATCAACTCCTTTTTGTTCGCACTTGAACAATCTGCATCGAGCGGCACAGCTTCGCTCCTTCTTCTCGCGCCACACGTTCGCCACACGGACCCTGTCTTCAAATCTATGTTTGTCCCTTGTCCAAACCAGCACGATATAACCTACTTCCGATATTTCCCACGGATGTACGTTAAACATCGTCGCTGATTTTGTCCGGTCCGTCATTATTTCGCGCAGACATGGGTTTTACGTTCGACCCATCGCGAAATCATCGCCTCGCACAAGCTCCCACGACGGTTCAAACACCTCGTGTCCGAGCAGCTTGTCACTTGTAAAGGACAACGCCGTCCTCGTCCCAATTTTTGGCACTGTGCGCGCACACTTTCCTTCAATTAGCTAAAACTACTAAAGTCTCATGGTATCGAAATAATTAAGGTGGAAAGGCCCAAAGCAAGTTTCCCCTCGCTCTGTTCGCCTATATATTCTACCTTTGTATCTCGAACTATTTTATCTTCTCCAATTAACTATAAGTCCATGCGACTTCCTCACCTACACACGGGATTTTCCCCTCGGACTCGCTACACGAGTAACTGCATAGATAAGGTAGAATAGCCCAAAGCAAGTTTCCCCTCGCTCTGTTCGCCAAAATTCTAACATTGTATGTAGTTCTATATTTACCTCAGTCTTGAGCTCACGCAATTTCCAGCCTCAACCTCATTTCTCGTACTCTACCTCTAGAGCATAGAAAGCCCATGCCAAGTTTCCTCTTGCCATGTCCGCCTGAAAAATATCTTAAAGTGTAGAGTTCCCCAGTCTTAATGACCTTCAGAATTTCACCATGTGTATGTGACTCCCCTTCTCGTTGTTCACACTCCTCAATATAATTTCCCTTATAATACATTAGATGTTATTGTATATAGCCTTTTATAGCTTTGATATTAGCAAAAATTCCCTTAAATATCAAACTCTCCGGTGTTGTAAAATTGCTTGTAAATAATATTTACTTGTGTAATATACAATATTTTATTTACATAAAACTATATCACCATAACCTTAATTAATTACAACTGTAAAATTATTTTCTCTATTCCTGGCTTCTCCAGCTTTAAGTATACTCAAACCATGTTCAGCCTTCTTCAACGGGGGCCTTATATCATAATATATACTCTTCCTGGAATAATAAAACAAACCTACAGTCAACCCAGAGAGAGATGGGCAGCTAAAGGGTGTCACTTTAGACATCAGCGACATTCCAATGGGGCTCCTGGGGTCCGTCACTTAACACCTCGGGACTTTGGAGACAGTTGGGTGATTGTGTGCGACTCGAACGGATGCCCGGCGGTTGCCGGGCCCGTCTCTCTCGCTGGGTGCCTGGAATTCCTCTTCCAAACTTGTGGTTTCCTTATTTCTCTCTCCCCACATTATTATTATATTGCCATATATATATATTAAGTCCTTTTTTTTCAACTCTTTCTTCTAATTTAATCCAAATATTCAATGGTCGATATTCGCATTGGCTACTTGGGTGCTTTCCACAACCTGTTCCAGATCCCAGTTATGCTTTCCGTCTACCGTACCTCCAGAGATCCAACCGTGTCCCCCCTGGCTGAGACTCTTGTCGATTTCCTTGATGATAACTCCTTCACTATACTAAACGGAAGATCTATTAGTGATAAAAACGGATGCTATACTTTTATCTCACATCAGGGGTCTTCAGTTTTGGACTTATTCATGGTTTCTCCTGCACTACTGGAACTTGTTCTTGACCTAAGTATAGAAAGTTTGCCTTACTCCGATCATTTGCCACTTCTTCTAAAACTAAACGGATCAGACAATACAAAAGCGAAAAGCCTACCTCTAGAGTATATTCCTGTAAAAAAAAATTACCTGGTCATTAAATAAAGCTTCGACATATGAACTTTGTCTCGAAGACCTAAATGCTCTCCAACTACCGGAAGACGCCTCAATAGACCTATGTGCCGACACTCTTACTAGCAGGATTCAAACATCAATGGTGAGAGCAGGAATGCTAACAAAGGGAAAAGCGGATAGTTCGCGGTCTAAGCCATGGTTTGATGGAGAATGTTATACAGCAAAAACATATATGAAAAAAAATCTTAAGTTATATTTGACTCTCAATACTCCTATTTATAAAGATTTGTTTATTACGAGTAAACGCAAATACTTATCATTGCTCAAATACAAAAAGAACAAATATTCTGATTCTGTTCAAGCTGCCCTTAGCAATGTTAGGGACTCTGCCGAATTTTGGAAAATAATTGCGTCCTTTAAGAAACGGAATAGCACAAAAGGAAATATTGACATCTCAGAGTGGGAATCCTTTTATCACGGTTTATTGTCGCCTCCTCAAAGAATTGTGGCTGATATACCTACTCTACTAATTCCTACTGACTCCGAGCTGGACGCCGAAATTTCACCTTTGGAAATTGCGAGGGAAATCGCTAGCTTGAAAAACAATAAAGCAGCAGGTTACGATAGTATACCAAATGAAGCTATCAAAGCCCTACCTGAGAATGGTTTAATCATTTTATATAACTTATTCAATAAAATATTAACTAAATCCCAAGTTCCTTCACAGTGGTCAAAAACCATAATCCAACCAATATTCAAAAATGGTGATTCTAATGCACCATCAAATTATAGGGGCATTGCGCTTATAAGCAACTTGTCAAAACTTTTTACATCCATATTAAAAAATAGACTAATTAATTGGATTGAGAATAGAAAACTCATAGCGGAAAACCAGGCAGGATTCAGAAGGGGCTACTCGTGCCAAGACCATATCTTCACGCTTACATCACTAATCCAAATGACATTAAACCGCAAAAGAAGGAAACTTTACGCATTCTTTGTTGATCTTAAAAAAAGCGTTTGATACAGTTCCACATTTACTATTATGGAGAAAGCTTGCGCTTGTTGGTTTAAGTGGGCGATTTATCAAACTCATAAAGAACTACTATGCTCAAATGATGGCAGCGGTCAGATGGAACGGCTCCTTTACAGAATTCATCAAAATACAATCAGGTGTTCTTCAGGGTGAACCTCTTTCACCGTATTTATTTATTATTTTCATTAACGATCTGGTTGCTACACTGGATGATTCTGACCTGCCAGGTATATACTTACCGGGCCATGGAACTATACACCTCCTCCTGTTCGCGGATGATATAGTCCTCTTTGGTGAATCCAAGATAAATCTTCAAATAAAGATTAATCTAATAAAAAGATATTTTGAGGAAAATGGTTTAACTCTGAACCAATCCAAGTCTAAAATCGTAGTGTTTCGAAATGGAGGCCGCTTGGCCAGATCTGACGTTTGGTTTTGGGGCCAACAACCCTTGACAGTATCTTCAAAATATACATATCTTGGCTACCCCTTAACTACCAAGAATACAACTGCTTACGTGGCGCAGCACTTTAAAAGCAAAGCATTGGTTGGTACAAACGCAGTATGGAGAATACTATCTAAGTCAAGAACCAAATCGTTCGGAGCAGTGATGAAATTACTTGACTCCATAGTTTTATCCACTTGTTATACTCGGCCCCCATGTGGGCGACAAATCAGATAGTAGTTGTAAACCAGATCCAGGATATTTTCCTACGGCGATTTCTTGACCTACCCAAATATACTCCGGGCTACATCTTACGAACAGAAACCGGAAGGATGTCCCTTTAATTAAACATTACGAAATTGATTCTAAAGTTCTGGATACGGATTTTAAAAATGGACAGGACAAGATTACCCTATGTTTGCTTGTCCCAGCTCTGGAAAGTTTCAATTGTGGGAAAAGCGGGAAACAACTTTATTCATAACTTGAATAGCATCATTGACTCTAGGGGTTTTTCTTTTCATAAGAACTGTGAAGATTATATGCTTGTGCGAGGAGAAATGCCTAGAATTATTCAAACCACAGTGGACCTGCTACTCCAATTTGACCGAGCTAAGATACAAGGCTCAACTCATTTTATTCACTACCAATCTCTAAGTAGCTCCTTTATGACGGAGGACTACTTACTATCAAACCTCCCTTTGAAAATTAAACGATTTATAGCCCGTCAAAGGATTCTATGGCTACTTTTCCGCGAGGATATCACGGGATTTTGGAACAGCGACTCTTTAAATTGCTACTTCTGCAATGTTGGCATCCAAGATAATTTGGTCCACTATCTATTCCATTGCCCATTCCTACATGAAAAGAGACTGGAAATTCGCGAAATTTCGGAGCTATCTCACTACAATGAACAACATGTATATAAAATATTTACTGCTCTCCTGCTGGATAAAACATTTGTTTATAAATATTTTAAATTTTTCAAGGCGATTGATAAAATGAGAGAAGAGGTGCTCAACTCCACAGACAATGGCTGATTGCTCCCCCTCCCCTCTAAATTGCTTTTCCTCCTCACTAATGTACATATATAACCTTTAAGGGAATCCCCTTGTAAGACAATAGTGTCTTAATAAAGGTTTTTGTTGTTGTTGTATATTCATTGGTCGAAGAGATTGGTAGGTGAGTCAATTAGCAGGGACGAAACTCCCGCCGGGTTTAATTTTGACAACTCCCGGCCCGGTACCAATCTCTTTCCATCCTGGTCGAACCATTATGGTTTCCAACAAAACAACACAAAAAATTTTACTCCATCTTACAATAAAATTTTGATATTTTTAAAAGTGCTTTCCACACAAAAAAATATTTTAAAAAATTATAAAATTACACAAAATATAACTTTAAAAAAAAATTAATTTTCTTTCTTAATAAATTTAAATTGTTTGATAAAAAGATTACATGGTTCTGTCTGTGCTCTTTTTCCTACTCTAATATCTTCAATTCTTCCTTTTTTTATTTTTCTATGTTCTGCTTCAATGACGTGTAACCACCGAAGTAATAATCGTGAACTTGTTATAGCCCTATATTGTTACTTAAAGAATAAAAACTTTTTTGTTACCCTAATAATAATATTTAATAATTTGCTTTAATCATCATTAATTTACAACTACTTTTCACACATATAAATTATTTTTAATTCTACTTATATATATATATATATATATCATTTCAACCGCACAATACAATCCATAACGTCCCTTTTTTACACACGAGCTTCAATATTTAATGTGAATACATTTTGAAAATATCAAACATCTTTTAAAAATAATCTAATATTTTTACACTATAACCTTTATTAGCGGACATCTCTATTCAAAGTACAGTTTTCAGAGCCAAAATTATCATTTTTACCAATTAGCAACTTTCCAGTAAAAGGACACCTCTCTCTAAAAAATAATTTGGCTCTGAAACTAGGTGTCCTTTAAAAAATGATTTTGATTGCATTTATAAATTTTTAATTAATCAAAAATTTTTGCATAGTGACTAAGAATAATCTATAACAGTCACCCCTTTCCCCTCATTAAATATAAGCAAGCGTATGTGTGTGTGTGTGTTAAGATATATTTTATGTAAAACATGTTAAATATACGTATAATATAATGTATACCGAGAGGGACACCTCTCGAATACCCCTGTCCTCCCGCAATCTTGTATTATAATATAGTGTGTAAATTAATATATTACTTGTGTGTGTGGGAGAGAGCAAATTTTTCTTACGTAATATATCTGTAAAGTCAACGGATGTATATTTATTTATTTGTTCCCTATACATTTCCTCAATATTTAACCAATCTAGCTGAAATTTCAACAGTATATAGAGTTAAGTCTGCAAGAGAGATTTTGGCGCATTTTTTTTTCAACGAGGCAAAATTTAAGTTAACTAAGTACTAGACTAATTTATTTATTTTAATCAGAAAATTATAATAATAATATTGATGCATCATGTTTGATGGGAAGAAACAAGTTTCTTTCTGTGAAACATACCATTCAGGCAGCATGTGTAGATAGGGAAGGTTCCAAAATGGTACTTAACCCTTTTCCAATAAATATTCTAAGAAATGATTATAAAAGGTATCATGTATATATATTTTATAATCTAAAAACTCAAATATATTTTGCCAATATTTCGGCTGGCTGAACGCCAACCTTTATCGAGGCATTACATTTTTGTATACACAAACTCAGCGCCGCATAGTGTTATAATATCACAGTTGAAATCAATTAAAATACAGAGTAGGTGGGAGAGATTTGTGCATGAAAAAATTATTATAAAAAATGCATTCAAAAATGTAAAATATCTTAAAATATAAAAGGAAAAAATAGTTCTATCTTATATTTAAAAAAATTGTAATAAGTACATAAAAATAATTCATTAATAACTCATAAAGAGATAAATGTAAAAATATATGTATCTATTAAAACATTTAAAATAAATTTAAAATGATTTAAACAATAAACTGTAAGAACCTTTTAAAAAAGTTTTGAAAAATGTGGGTATTTAAAAAATTCATTTCAAAATTTAGGAGATCGATTTATAAATAAGTAAAAAATATTTTATAAAAATGCATTAAAAAATTTAATATTTATATATTATAATTTTAATGCATTTTTATAAAATATTTTTTACTTATTTATAAATCGATCTCCTAAATTTTGAAATGAATTTTTTAAATACCCACATTTTTCAAAACTTTTTAAAAAGGTTCTTACAGTTTATTGTTTAAATCATTTTAAATTTATTTTCAAATGTTTTAATAGATACATATATTTTTACATTTATCTCTTTATGAGTTATTAATGAATTATTTTTATGTACTTATTACAATTTTTTTAAATATAAGATAGAACTCTTTTTTCCTTTTATATTTTAAGATATTTTACATTTTTGATTGCATTTTTTATAATAATTTTTTCATGCACAAATTTCTCCCACCTACTCTGTATTTTAATTGATTTCAACTGTGATATTATAACACTATGCGGCGCTGAGTTTGTGTATACAAAAATGTAATGCCTCGATAAAGGTTGGCGTTCAGCCAGCCGAAATATTGGCAAAATAAATATTTTGTTAAATCCAATATATGCCTTTTATTATCTAATGAATTAAATATGAATTGCTCTATTTTCAAAAATCAAATATATATTTTTTAAAATATTATTTTATTTTTATTCATTGATAATTCTACTTTTTTTTACCATCGTTTTAGAAATACTTTCAGAATTGTTGTGAATATACCTATTTAACTTACCCTTTTTTTTTTTTAATTCACTAATATAGAATTAATTTCATAAATTCTATATATTTGTGAAAATATTTAATGTGTAATTTTCTTCAGGTAATTAAAAATAAAAACTCCTAGATAGTAATTAATATCACGACTGCCTATATTCAATTCTTCATCTTTATTATAATACTAGCGGACTACCCGATTTTACCCTAGTAAAGGTTTGTCTAACGAATCTCTCGATAAAGTGAAAAAATTTTCCCGGTCCCTTGAAAAATACTCGATAAGTTGATTAAAATCAATATTAATTGGTTCCCTCGGTAATTGGAAGTTAAAGGAATAGTATCTTGCCTTGGAATTGTATCATTATTCTTGTCTCAAATAAATTGCCGTGTCATCCTGAATTTTGTCTTTCCTAATTTTCTACATTACAAAATCATCGTATCATCATGATAATATTTAGAGCAGATTGTTGAATTATAACAGATAAATTAGAATATTTATCTTGATTATTTTTAGGCTAAAAGTTATTTCAAAAATTGTATTTGCTAGAAACCTTTCCAGTACTATACTAAATAACTTCCCAAAGATTCATGGCGTTCCAATGAGTGGTTTGGTCAGG
The DNA here is from genome assembly GCA_030710605.1 of Cordylochernes scorpioides. Lineage (NCBI taxonomy): Eukaryota > Metazoa > Arthropoda > Arachnida > Pseudoscorpiones > Chernetidae > Cordylochernes > Cordylochernes scorpioides. The sequence goes on from CP092886.1 coordinate 98,280,564, forward strand.
CATAACAACAACAACAAAAGCCTTTATTTAGGGTCACTGACCCTATACAGGATTCACCAGAGGTATGCATAAGAACAAGGCAGTGAGACAAATGAAACAACGATATAGACAGAAGAAAAAGAAAAAAAAACAAGAAAGAGAAAGAGGGAAGCAAGAAAAACAACACAAAAAGAGTAGCAGTAAGAAAGTGAGGAGTGAGTGTCACTTGGCCTTCTTCTGAGATATGGACTTGTGGAAACCATAAAACGCCGTAGCAATATACTTATTCTGGGTCATATAGTCAATTATTGATGGAAGTGAAGCACAGAGTTGCACAGTTTTGAGCATAAGGGTTCTTCTTTCTTCTTTCAGAGCAGAGCAATCAAAAATATAGTGAGTGATTTCATTTTTTAGTTTTGAATTACAGAAGGTACAAATCGGGTCCTCACCGCAGAGCATCTTGTGTGGTTTTCTCTAAAAAAAAACTTGAAAGTATTCTAACTTGTGCGAGTAGTCTTACAACCGGGAAAGGAAAATCCCCTAAAATGTATCCCTCCGTCATGAAAGATGTGTGAATGTCTTTGTAGTGAGAGTATAGCTTAGATTTATCCATTCTTGTAAGGTCGTTTTGTATAGATTGGTCTGCCGCTGTTTTTATGAGCCCTGTAATCGCGCTCCTCAGCGTTTCAGGATCATCACAGGAAACAAGTGCAGGGGATCCATTATTGTTAAGCAGATTGGTGAGCTTTTTAATGAAACCGATGGGTGTGCCCGAAGCATTAGACAGTTCCCGTGTTCTATTAAAACATATACGCGGCAATCTGTCACTGCTCATATTCAACACCCGCAGCCAATACTTCAGGGTTAATTTTAAAGCTGTTACACTCAATGAGATACGACCGGTTTCTAATCTGATTATGTAGCCTGGAGTGTATCTGGGCAGATTCAGGAACCTACGGATAAATATGTCTTGTATACTGTCCAGTAAGTCTTCATGCTCTGTTGCCCACAATGGAGCGGCATACATCAGGACAGCTCTCACTATTGTATTAAAGAGTTTGATTGATAAATTTATTGACTTTGCTTTTGATTATTTTAATATTGGGTGTGTGACGTTAATTGCTGTGAGTGCTTTTCCATTAAAGTAATTTTCCGGGTGAGTAGTTGTTATTGTTGGTGTCAGAAGGAATCCCAAGTATGTATATCTTGAAGTTATTGTTATGGGTTTATCATTCCAGAACCATCTATCCTTATTTGAGGGTTTACCTCCATTACGGAACACCATAATCTTTGACTTGGACTCATTTAGTGTCATTAAGTTCTCATCGAGATATTCTTTCAGTATTTTGATCTTCTTTTGGAGGTTCATCCTGGACTCACCTATAATTGCTATGTCGTCGGCGTACAGCAATAAATGGATAGCTCCAAATTCTGGCAAATTTACACTCGTCAGGTCTGAATTATTATAAATTTCGATTAAGTCCGTGATAAATAATATAAAGAGCAGTGGGGAAAGTGGTTCTCCCTGGAGGACTCCCGAGTTTATCTTAATACTTTCCGTAAATGATTCCCTTCCATCTGATAGCTATAGTTGCTTGTTCGTAGTAACTTCTGATCGTACTTATGAATTGGTAACTTATGCCTAGGTTGTAAAGTTTTTTCCAAAGTATTGAGTGAGGTACAGTATCAAATGCCTTCCTTAGATCGACAAAAAAGACATATAGTTTTCCCCTATTTTTTCTTAATGATAGTTGGATCAAAGTAGTTAGTGTAAATATATGTCAATACATGATCTTCCTTTTCTAAATCCCGCTTGGTTTTCCGGTATAACCCTTCTTCCCTCGACCCATTCCTCCAGTCTTGATCTTAGGATTGAAGTGAAAAGCTTTGATACATTGCTAATCAGTGCAATACCTCGGTAGTTGGAAGGGCTGTTCTTATAACCATTTTTAAAGATTGGGTGTATAGTGGAATTAGTCCAAATTGCTGGGTATTTTCCAGCCGTCATAACACTATTGTAGAGTTGTTTCAACAGCAGTGTGTACGAATCAGGGAGTATTTTTAATACTTCATTGGGGATGCCATCGGGCCCGCATGCCTTGTTACTCTTCAAACCAGCTTTCTCCTTGTATATGTCCGCATTGGTTATCTCCGAGTCCAATATAGGATCACTGAAAAATGATATTATGTAAATTACAATTTTTTTCTCAAATTTTTCTCTGTAGTCATTAGTTCGCGGTAAAAGTTCAGCCAGTCCTGTATAGCTATTTCTCCTTGGATTATAGATGTGCTTTTGTAGAGCACAATAGTTTTCCAGAAGGTCTTTGAGTCTTTAGCATTTCTGAGTATTTCCTGTTTTTCATTATCAAAGCCTCTCCTTTTTAGATCCAATAAAGCGAGATATTTCTTGCTGGAAGAAGCATAACATTCCCTGTCTTCCAAGCTATTTGTTTTACGATATTTCTTCAGACTTTCTTTTGCCAGTTTTTTCATATCATAGCAGTCCTTATCGAACCACGGCTTAGATTTCCTGGGGCCGCCCTTAATTGAGTACGTTATTTTTGCAGATGACATTGCTTCCAAAATTCGCTGATTGAAAGTATATACAAGGTCATCGGAGGCTGGTATGTTTTTTTCCCCGCAATTCTTCCATTTTCATTTAAACATTGCGAGTCCCTCGGCTGACCATCTATATCTCGTGATATTATAATCTTCCCGTTTGGTTTTTTTCTCATTGAAGTTTTGGCCTTTTATCGTTAAAACCAAAGGGTGGTGGTCAGAGTACAGTTGGTCATCGACTTTGAAGTCCAATAAAATTTGTAGTGAACCCTGTGAGAGTATGCAATAGTCAATAGTCGAAGAGCCTCTTTCAGATATGTATGTAAAATCTCCATCTTTATCCCCTCTAGATCTTCCATTAACTATTGTCAAAGAATTATCTTCCAGGAAATCAAGAAGTTTATCAGACAGAGATGCTATTATATGATCTTTGGCCCTTCTTTCCGATGTTAGAGGGAGCTGTAAATTAAGTGGATTTGGAAGTCCTCCCAACTTCCCAGTTCTGATGTTTAAATCTCCAAGTAAAATTATTGCCTTTCCATCTGCTATTTGCTTTTGAATGTATGTAGACAGTTTATCTAAGTTATGCAGCTGTATTTGGTTCGGAGGAAGGTATACAAATATCAAACAGATAACATGTTGGAGGGCTCTTGTGTTTGTTGATAAGAAAATAGATAACCAAGTGCCATCCTTTTCTGAACTGTCTACTCTATATTGCCCGCCTTCCCTAAAACCGACAATCATGCCCCCTGTTGGTCAGGCATAAAGGACAGACAGACACACATACATTCATTTATATATATATATATATATTAATTGATGCTTGTTAAAGCAAATTCCGCCTGACAAACACTCACTAGGAGAGAAGCCGGGCGAAGTCGGGTCTCTCATTCAGAGTCAGTATATAAATAATTATTATAATATTGTAACTCCAAAATATATGCGAATTGGTTTGTTTAGTGCCTAATTCTAGTCATTGGATAGCTAATATGTTAATATATATATTCATCTACTTATGCATGCAAAATTTATCAATAGTCATTGAGTAAGTTTGGTGGAGAAGAGTAATAATCATTAAATCATCTTTAAAGAATAGATTCAGTAGGAAGTGGATGTTTGCCCCGAAAATATTGTATCAACAAATGTTCCTTAGACGAAATCTCACACACCTGGGTAAAAACCAGGCGAAGCCGGGTACATACGCTATTACATACTAAAAGGCACCTTTCCTGTTAAAATGCAATGCATTTTGGTTTATCACCCCAGCACAGATGGTTAAGGTGGTGATGAAATATGCTACAGCAACAGTTTTGGCAAATTCAGGCAAAATACAATCTGTAAACCATGGTTTCGGGCTATGGCCCCCTAAGAGAAGAGTTGTTAAATTGGTCGAATTTTCCAAAAAGGCATTTAAACTCGTAAAGTGGCAGGGCCGATTTTGAGGCTAGAATACAACATATAGTTGCGGGAGAGAGGCATTCATGTACTAAGCGAGGCATCTCTCCGGTTACAAATGCATTAAAATAATGCAAATTGGTGTTGTGTCGCATTTTTCTTCAGTACCTTAACCTTCTGTACTGGGTGATGAACCGATATTACTATAATGCATTTTTAACGGAAGAGGTCTCACTTTTGGTAGAAGAATACTATCCTCCCGCAACTTTATGTTGTAATATGTTTGAAAGAAAAATATACATTTACCCGTGTGTTCAAACAGAGTCCTAAACACAATATTTATATATACTTAAATAATGATTATACTAATAGAATAAGAGACATATATTATAAAGTTTACAGAGTTGATTTTATTTATAATTAACCTTGAAAAGTGTACTTCATCCGACGCCTGAATGTATGAGTAGAACCGTTAGCTAGAGGGACAAAACTTCACGAGGGATTGTCCAAGAAACGAGTAAAATTGACCAGTTCTACAAAACTAATCATCAGCTCCTCCATCATTAGGGTTTAGAGCAGACGTGTAAGATTCACACGAGTAGCGGGTGGTAAGTAAAGAAGGTTTAATTGAGTGGCAAACAGATGCGGCGACGAGCGCCCAATAAAAGCGAAGATGCTCAGGCACACGGCTCACGTGCCTGTCATCGCAGGAAATCAGCCGGCGCGCAAATAATGGTCGGCGGTGGTGGCAGAAGTGCGAGATTTTTGGCGGGTAATATAGACAAATTGGAGGCGGGAGGCCGAGGAATTCAAATGTAGGTAAACACGACCGTGATTGAGTGAGGACTCCCCACCGCCAATATCTCGGACATTTTTCTTCGCCTGAATATTGTTCCGAAGCCCCTTTCCCATTTTATTTTTGGAAGCCATTGTCGTCAATAAATTAGTAATATGTGGTTTAAATGTCGAATGGAATAACAAATGGAAACTGTTGTGGCCTCATGCTCTTGTTTTAAATGGAAGCGATAGACTATGGACATGATTGGTGATATGTGGTTGTAAATACCATTAATAAATGTAGTGATGGATTGAAATCATCTGATATATTCTAGAATCGCTATCGTGTAGGAAATAACAAGCAGATAATATCAAGAAAAAGTATCTTCTGATCGTGCAACTAAACGTTGCTGATAGCTTGCGTCATCTGTCGGAAAGGAAAGATATTAGTTTCTCTTGTAGGAAATGGGAAACCAACGTTTTCATCACAAGTTACAAAGGTTCTACTACTATTTATAAATTTAAACTTTTCACATCCCAAGTCCAGATTATATATATGGACGCGTAATCTCTACGTTACAGTAAAAAATAGTGGCCCATTAAATGTATACACTCTCGAACACTATTACCAAGAGTAAACACACTTTGTTTACTTTCACTAATGTTATTACTTGACCTGTATATTTTACCTTCAAAGTTGAAGTTGATCTCTTCTTCAAGGTGCATTGCTGCAATTTTCATCTATAAAAGTTGTATATTTACATATTTTTTATTCTAACGAATAATTGTAAAATACTTCATTTATGGCTTAATAGGCATTTTTATTACTGTTGAAAATATGTTGCTTAAAATATACTTTTAAAGATTAACACTTTTTCAATCTGCTATATTACATTTTGAAATAAATAATTACAGCATTTAGTAAGAAAAGATGTTTGAAAAAAATAGAGTTATTGTCGCTAAAATTCCAAGATGATCCTTTGTAAAATTTGGATAGCCATTTTATTAATTTGTAAAATCTTGTTAAAACCCCTGAATTGTATATGTTTTACTTTTAACTTGTTGTTTACTCTGTTTGTTTTATTTAAATAGTTTTATCTCCTCCTTTCCCTTCCAGGAAGTCCTATGACTGTACATATATGGTTAGTAGCCCGTAAAAAAAACACATTCTCTCTCAGCCCGGTATCGGCAGTCTGCTTATCAGCATGTGAACAGGCACTTTATTTTCTTTTTTTTTTTTATGACACTCAAAAATAATTTTTTTAAATTTTACCGCTCGCCCACTGTTCCCCCCCACTTTTTTTTTTTCGAGAACACTTTTCAAACGTTGGGGAATAGTTCTGTAACAAGACTTGTAATAGACGGCAGGACAGTTAAACCTGCCGCACGAGAAAAGGAGCTGGCCAATTCAACGCCTCTAGTTCTTATCATCTAATTTTTCATCTCAAAAGCTGCTAACCACGTCTCGATCAAGAAGTCAGTTCGCCGTCATGATCTAGGCTTCTGCTTCGTGGCGATTCTCCACCAAACTCTACAGCCGTAGCAGAGGCGCCATATTCATTTTACATAGTGTTATGTATATATATATATACAGTGTACTCCGCTTATAACAAAGTCGGTTATAGCGAAATTCCGCATATAGCGAATGAAATTGTCTGCACGAAAGAAAAGAAGGGCTTAAACCATTAAAAGAACTCTGGATATTGCGAAGTCGGATATAAAGAATTTTCGCTTATAACGAAGTGATTTGCATGTATGAATTTTTATTTTATCCGTTTATAACGAAGTTTTCTCATTTACCATTATAATTGACTAATATATTATGCATAATATATATCAAATTACAACGTGTGAATGACACAAATTTAATGATACACAACAAATAAGTTAATAATATACAATTTTAAAATATGCAAATGTCATAATTTGTATATAACTGTATGCACCTCCGACCTACTATGTATGTACAATGTATGTTTTAAAAAGATTTAATAAAAGAACAAAGGTAACTGGAGGATAGAACGCCTTAGAGAAAAACCTAGGAAGTAGGCTTAGAAGAGAACTCAACTATTAATAAAGTCACAGTCAACCTTCTGACCCCGGAAATCATAAAAGCTAAGTTTAACGACCAGTATTTCCTGGGCAAGGCCGGTTATATCTTCCGCCAAAGAGATTGGCAAGGGCCAATTAGAAAGTATCACCTAAATAGGTCAACCAATCGAAAACGGTCAGGTGACAGCTTCTCGCCAATGGGAAAGAAGATAAGTCTTGGTGTTAAATCGAGAAGCAAGAATTGTCAGTAGTGGCTTCGCTCCCACCGAGTTCGGATCGAGTCTTCGACTGGCTCTCACCAAGGTAACATCTGCTCTAGAGATCTCTCTCTCAACTCATCCCATAGTCAAGTCGGTCATCACCATGTGATCCGATAGCTAATAGTCAAAAATCGCTCCGCTTTCTCAAGCTTTCTTCCCTCCAAACCAGTTGCCTTTTATTTTCAAACCCCATCACGTGTCCTGATTATTCCTAACTGTATGCTTCACTTGCCACTCAAACGACTGCGTTTCAACCAATCCTCACCATTCTCACCGAACAACAAGAAATTCCGCAACGATATTGTGACACAAACATATTATAAGTATTTTTTTTACATTATTTAAACAAAATTAAATTGTTTAATAAACGCTTATATTTTATTAACGTTTACCATGGCAGGAGAACGAAAACAAACAAGAAACTCACTATCTCTGTCAGTCAAGCTGCAAATCCTAAGAGAGATTGAAGTGGAGAAGAAGAAAAAGACAGATGTTGCCCAGAAACATAATATCCCACAGTCGTCGCTCAGCACCATAATAAAGAACTCTGAGAAGATCCACCAACAAGCTCTGCATGCGGGAGAAAGCAGTCGGAAACGAGCACGTGGATCTACATATGCTGATGTTGATGAGGCTCTGCTGCAGTGGTTCAAGCAGGCAAGAAGTGCAGCGCTTCCAGTTAATGGTCCATTGCTTTCCGAAAAGGCGAAGACCCTGGCTCTTGAATTTGGATTAAAGGATTTTACTGGGAGTGGTGGATGGATCGAGTGTTGGAAGGCAAGGCATGGCATCAAGCTGCGCAACATTTGTGGAGAATCAGCTGATGTCAATCGTGAGACAATGACGAACTGGTTGACCGATGTAATGCCTAATATAATTAGTAACTATGCTTGCAAAGACATCTTCAACGCCAAAAGAGGTCTTGGAGAGCATTCAAACTCTGCGATTGTTTCTTCAATGTCAGGATGAGTCCAAGTCTCTTCATAGGCATCTGTCAGACTTGGACAACATCGAAAAGAGTGTTCAGCACTTGTTACTGACTTCTAAATGTCAAAAGAAAATCACAAACTACTTCTCCAAAAACACCTGATGAGGTTGTTATTGATCTTTGTGTTGCTCTTTTGAGTTGAATAGTAAATAAAATTATTGGTACAAAACATTTTTTTTTCCAACTGCGGATATAACAAACTTCGGATATAACAAAGTGATTGTCATGGATAATGCGACTTCGTTATAAGCGGAGTACACTGTATATATATATATATACTGCGTGACATTGAAAATGGAACACCAAGAAATAGTGGCCAGAAAATTATGCAAATTTCAGGGTAGACGCGCCTAACCGAGTTATGCAAATGATGTAAAATGCGCAGCTCTCGTGCGCACATGGAGTAAGATATAAGGGAAGGAACTTGCAGAAAGGACAGTATTCGTGTCGTTATTTCTTCAAGGAAAATCATTGTAGAAATTTTGTTCTTGTGTCAAAAGACACGTGTAATAAAACAGAATGCCAGGTCATCGTAAACGGAGACAGTTCAAGCAGACAGACGCTTTTACGAGGGGCATGGTGATCGGACTGAAAAGGGCAGGTTGGTCCATACGTCAAATCGCAGCTGATACACACCTTGGTGCGTCCACGGTGCACCGACTGTGGAGAAGATGGTTAGAACAAGGAAATGTGGCAATTTATAGGAATGTCGGTGCAACCAGAGTGACGTCAGCACGTGTGGATCGGCGTATCCTTCGACAAGCAGTGGCGGCCCCACAAGCCACTTGTACCGCCATCCTGCAACATGTGCAAGACACCCTAGATCATTCCATCTCGACCAGAACCATTTCCCGTCGATTGGTTGCTAATGGCTTGCACTCATGCCGTCCGCTAAGAAGACTCCCATTGATCCCACCGAATAGGCGCTAACGTTTGGAATGGTGCCTGGCTAGATCGACGTGGATGACGGAATGGCACAGGGTCTTGTTCTCAGATGAGTCGCGTTTCTGCTTGTCCAGTGATAGTCGTGGAACGCCCCACCGTGCGACAACGTGGAATCTTGGTTTGGGGCGCAATCGCGTATGATTCCAGGTCACCTTTACTTCGTATTCAGGGCACTATGACGGCCCAACGATACGTTGATGATGTGCTGCGACCGGTGACACTCCCCTACCTTCAGGGTTAGGTACCCAATGCCCTTTATCAGCAGGATAACGCCCGACCGCACACTGCTCGGATTAGCCAACAAGCTCTGCAAGATGTACAGATGCTTCCCTGGCCACCGTACTCTCCTGATCTCTCACCAATCGAGCACGTCTGGGACATCATTGGACGCCGTTTGCATGCCTTGCCACAGCCGCGTTCAGAAGACGAACTGTGGCAAATGGTTGAGAGGGAATGGAGAGCCATCCCTCAAGACGCCATCCGTACTCTGATTGACTCTCTACCTAGACGTGTTGCTGCGTGCATCGCCGTCCGCGGCTTCGCCCGGGTTTTACCCGAGTAAAGGTTTGTCTAACGAATATCTCGATAAAGTGAACATTTTTTCCCGGTCCCTTGAAAAATACTCGATAAGTTGAATAAAATCAATATTAATTGGTTCCCTCGGTAATTGGAAGTTAAAGGAATAGTATCTTGCCTTGGAATTGTATCATTATTCTTGTCTCATTTTGTCTTTCCTAATTTTATACATTACAAAATCATCGTATCATCATGATAATATTTAGAGCAGATTGTTGAATTATAACAGATAAATTAGAATATTTATCTTGATTATTTTTAGGCGAAAAGTTATTTCAAAAATTTTATTTGCTAGAAACCTTCCCAGTACTATACTAAATAACTTCCCAAAGTTTCATGGCGTTCCAATGAGTGGTTTGGTCAGGCATAAAGGACAGACACACACACACACACATACATTTATTTTTTTATATATAGATTAACAGAATTGAACATTGGGAAGCATGAAAATTAAACGTTCGATGTCAAATTTTGCATATAGTAATTAGAAATAGTAGCTTGAAATATGTACAGTCAACACTTTCGCCTCAAAATATACATCCTGCAGAATCTATTAAACTTAATGTATTGGTCTTTATTGCAAACAACTTGTTTTGTATTAGTCAGGTAAAGTTGGTTTTCTTCCCTTAGATCAGAAGTTAATGGACAGTTTATCAGAAGGTGTTCAGGGGTTTGTTATTCGTTTCCACAAGTGCATGCAGGTGAACCAATTTTGCCAATTCTAAAAAAATATGTGTTGAAGTCACCATGTCAAGTAAAAAAATTGAACGTTATAGAAGTTGGGTTGAACATAGTTAGGAATTCTTGAAGTATCAAAGAATCCCTTGAAATTATCATTGGCACCTCCATAGTATTCCTCAAATTTCTGGTTTATAAAATTAGATATAATTTTTCTTTTAGTTGGATCTGAATTTTTGTATCCAATATTTTAAGTATATTTGTTTCAATAAAATCCGTGAGCTTTGGTGTTCTAGCAACAATATGAGTACAGTTTGAAGATGTTGAATTATAAACCTGTGTACTGTGCTTCAAAATTTTGTACTGCAGAGAGTTTAATTTATCTTTGACTTTTTTGGGTATAAAGTTGTACCAGATCGTGGAACCATAAGTTAGTGAACTTCGAAACAGTATCTTATAGAGTTCTATTCTTCTTTTACTGTCCAGTCCCCATGCTTTCCCCGTTAATCCAATTAGGTATCCACTAGCTCTATTTGTCTTAGTAATAATCTCATCAATATGGGGCTCAAAATCCAATTTGTTTTTATTTCTATTATTTTTAAAAGTTATTCCCATAAGCTTCAGTTTTTCCACCCGATTGGCAGTGATAGTGTTTGGAATTTTTGCAGCTATTTTGCTATTAAACAAGTATAAGATTTTCGTTTTCTCTTCAGATACGGTTAACTTATTGTTCCCACACCAGTCTAATATTCTCCCCATGACCTTTCCTGTTGTATTCCAAAGTTCTGTCAAGTTGTTTCCCCAACATATCACAGTTATATCATCCGCATAAGCAATGATTTCACTGTTTGATTCTGAATAGTTATCCAATAAATCGTTTAGAATATTCCATATTGTAGGGGATATAGGCCCACCCTGTGGACATTCCTTGCTTAATTTTTTATGGGTTTCATTTGATGAGTATCTAAATCTCACTCTTCTATTATTAAAAAAAAGGCTGTAGTAGTTTTATTATTGAAGCTTGAACGTTGTCCTCATCTAGGCTTTTCAGCACCATCGGCCACCATGCATTGTCGAACTCTCCACTTATATCAACTGCGATTATAGCTGTATATTCTTTGTTTTTATGTTCTAAAGCTATTTTAACAATTTCATAAATGCAGAGATGGTAGATCTTGATCTTCTAAATCCATGTTGACGATTGTTAAGAAGATTCGAGTCTTCATAAAATTTTATTAGTTTGTTGTTAATTATTTTTTCAAATATTTTGGAAATGTTTGAGTTGAGACAAATGGGTCTGTAGGTTTTATAACTTTTCATGTCTGTTTTACCTGGTTTGGGAATAATTATTACCTCAGATTTTTTCCATTCATTCGGATAATAATTTAAATCTAAGCATTTTTGAAAAGTTTCACCAGTATTGGAACTATTAGTTGTTTAGTATGTTTTATCATATTGTTAGAAATATTGTAATACGCATAGAATCAAAAAGGATGAGTTTCTTTTATTGGGAAAAACGTTTCTAGCTTTCGGGCGTAAGCGGCCCTTCCACAGGAAAAAATGGTACAATTTCAAGTAAAGATGTATATACATATATATAACAGGTAATTTTTTGCATATCTAGGATTAACTATGAAATATTATATTTTATTATTTAAGAAAAATTATTGTTATGTAAATTAGTTAATTTGCTGATATTATTAAATGCAAAATTGCAAAATGGTGTGATGAAGAGAAAACCGAAAATTCTATTTGAGTTTTTGGACCAGCCTATCATATGTCTCCGGAATATCTATATGTCTGTTCATACTATTATATTTTGATGATATCAATGCTTCTAGTATTAATCTTTTGTATTTACTGTTTATGTTTGTGTAATGAATATTGGGGTTTGCTAGATTGAATTCATGATCTGTGTGTCTGATATGTTGCACTATTAGAGATTTGGGGTCTTTGTTTTTAATGTTTCTTCTGTGTTCGTCTATTCTGTCTTTTATCTGTCTTCCTGTTTCACCTACATAGACATTATTACATTGGGTGCATGGTATGGAATATACTGCTTTGCTATTGTATAGTTTTGATATAGGAATACTGTTTCTGGTAATGGGGTTTCTTAAAATGGTTAATATACTCGGGTTGCTTTCATAATATGTTCTGATACCGTGTTTGTTTAAAATTCTGGCTATGTGGGAACTACTGTGGGAATATGGGATTGTACATATCGATTTATAGACCTGATTATTTCTTATGAGAGAGGGATTATAGAAATGTCTTAAAATAAAGTTTTTCGGATAGCCTATAGAAGTGAGTTTGTTGATCAAAAATTGGGTTTCTGTATCTTTTGAGGGTTGGGTGGTGCAATGTGTATATATTCGTTTGGAAAGGGTTTTAACGGTGTTTATCTTGTGACTGATGGGGCAATAAGAGGAATAATGTATATAATCTGGAGTGGAATTTGGCTTGTGGTATATTTCTGTTGTGTATTGGTTTTGCGTTTTTAGTATAAGTACATCTAAAAATGGTAAGGTGTTATTGTTTTCTGTTTCTATGGTGAAATCTATGTCAGTATGTATGGACTTTAGTTGGGTAAAAATGGAGTCTATTTTGTTAGATTTGGATATACAAAAGATGTCGTCTATGTATCTCTGCCAGATGATGATTTCTGTGGGAAACAGGTTGGTTATTGTTTTATCTATTTTTCTCATGACTATTTCTGCCAAAGGTGATGAGAGAGGACTTCCCATGGGGGAGCCCTTGGTTTGTTTATAAAATTGGCTATTGAAGGAAAATATATTGTGTTGTAGGCTGAGCTTAATTAATGAAATAATTTTAGAGGAGGTATCTGGAGGAATATTATTTAATGCTAAAATTTCTATTGTGTTATCTATTATTAGATGGTGTGGTAAGCTTGGGTACATATTAACTACGTCAAAAGAAATCATGGTGCTGTTAGGAGAGGGGGGGAGGCTGTGTATATTTTCTATAAATTTTGGTATGGATGTGATGGATGTGGTGGTAGGATTGTCTTTTAGAATGGGGATAAGGAAGTTTGCTAGAAATTTGGCTAATGGGGCTATAGGAGACATATGATATGCTATGATAGGGCGAATAGGAATACCTGGTTTATGGGTCTTGGGTTGGCCGTAGATATAAGCGGTACTTTTTATGTTTCCTAGGAATAATTTCAAGTCTTCTGCAGTAATAGTATTGCCTCTGTATAACTTCCTTAGATCTTTTGTATATTGGGCAGATGATTGAGATTTTTCATTGGAGGTTATAGGTTTGAATACTATGGAGTTGTTTAGGATTTCATTCATTTTTGATATATAATCTAGAGTGTTCATAATAACTGTTTGGGAACCTTTATCTGCTTTTGTAATTACAATTTCTTTCTTATTTCTTAGTGAATTGGCTATATGTTGATTATTGGGCTCAAAGATAGGCGTTCTTGATGATTCTTCTAAGGAGGTAGTAACTAAGTTTCTGATTTTTGATTGTTCATTATGTGTTAGGGTAGTTATGGCCGATTCGACTCCTGCAATGATTTTATAATGATCTGTTTTCGTGGGGAATATATGTTTGGTGCCCTTTGATAAATAGTCAATTTCATCAGTTGAGAGATCATAGCTGGATAAATTGAGAATATTAGGCTGGTTTTCAGGTGGTATGAGTTGGGTGTTGTATTTTCTTGACCAGAATTGAAGTTTCTTTTGGTGTTTCCTCTCTATGGCGGAGTTTAAGGTTTTGATTTCTTTAGTGGTGCTGATGATAAGCTGTAGCATTTCTGTTGGGGGGATTCTTTGAGATACGATACTTATTAGATCTTTTATGGTTTTTGAAATGAGTCTTATGTTTGAGTAACATCCTTTTGTTCTAGATCTGAGTAGTTTAAATTGGGTATCTTTTATTATTGAATTTGAAAAATGGTTTTTAACGGGATCTTTTATTCTGAGGGTAGGTGGAATAAAACTGTTAACTTCACAAATCCTATTAAATATGAGATGCTTTCTCCACTTTGCAAGTTTGATGGAATATCTTCGTATTAGATTCATGTATTGACGGGTTTCGGAATCATAAGTTTCTATATTCATTTTGATAGAGCGGAATAAAACTTTTTTAAGATTTAATACGATTAATCCTTTTAATATATTGTAATACGCATAGAATCAAAAAGGATGAGTTTCTTTTATTGGGAAAAACGTTTCTAGCTTTCGGGCGTAAGCGGCCCTTCCACAGGAAAAAATGGTACAATTTCAAGTAAAGATGTATATACATATATATAACAGGTAATTTTTTGCATATCTAGGATTAACTATGAAATATTATATTTTATTATTTAAGAAAAATTATTGTTATGTAAATTAGTTAATTTGCTGATATTATTAAATGCAAAATTGCAAAATGGTGTGATGAAGAGAAAACCGAAAATTCTATTTGAGTTTTTGGACCAGCCTATCATATGTCTCCGGAATATCTATATGTCTGTTCATACTATTATATTTTGATGATATCAATGCTTCTAGTATTAATCTTTTGTATTTACTGTTTATGTTTGTGTAAATGTTAGAAATATTATCAATTCCAGGCGTTTTCTTTGAGTTTAGCTCATCAATTATTCTATTAACTTCATTGGGCGTTATTATTATATTTTCTTTATTATGAAATCCTAGAGTATAGTTCCTTATGTTTTTGTGGAAGGTTGTGTCTTCATTATCTCTATCATCGGGGAAAAGGTTGTTCAAAAGTTCCGCTGTCTTCTGGAATCGTTCTTCATCTTTATTCACTTCTAAAATTTCCGAAAATCTCTTTCGATTAGAACCGTTTTGAATATTTTTGTATGCCCTGTATAAATTTCCATATGTTTTTTTTTATATGATGTCCTCTAAGAAAAACCTCCAAGACATTCTTTTAGCGTTATTTATTTCCCTGACGTATTTGTTTCTTGCACTTTTATACTGTTGTTGAATATGGATAGAGGGTTTTTTCGCCCGATAATAGGAGTCACGGAGGTATTTACAATAGCTCTAAAGGCGTGTCAAGTCCGCGTTCCACCATCTGTTTATGTTGTTTTTTATTGTTTTTTTTCTTAGTTTAAGAGTATTATATGCTGCTTCAATGAGCGTGTTCGAAAGTTCTTTTACCGTGCTATCGACATATTTCCTTGTATTTGCTGTATCTAAAAGGTTTTCAATATTTGGGTGAAAAATCCTAATTTTCACCCTTTTGTTATTTTGAATACATTCTTCGATTTTGCTTATGTTCTGATCAATTTCAAGTGATTCTGTTATATTATCCTTTATCTGTTTTATTGTTCCCCTTAAATATCCTATATCTTGTTTATATTTGATGTTTTCTGACCGTTATCAAATTTATCCGTTAATATTTGCATAGTTCATCCAATCGTTCTACAATTAGAGCATTCATTTCCAAATTTTTACATATTTGATAATAAACCTTCGAAAATTCAAACAGCAATTGCCGATCAAAATTCAATATTATTTTCGATTTAAGCTATTTATATATAAAATTTTAGTTTTATAACAGGCAAGGAAGAAATTTTATAAACAAAGCTTACCGGAGTTAGCAGAGCCAAGCGACGCACGTCTTTGGTTTAAACTAAACCACGTGGGTATGTGATCCACTCATGCTATACAAGATCAAAGTAAGAAACTATCTGATGAAAATTTCACTGTATATAAAATATTTATACAATGGTTATATTAATAATAATAAGTAAAGGAGTATATAATTAAATAAACATTTGATTAGTTAAATGAAGAGAGAGACTGATAAATATTATAGAAATAAAATGAGTAAGGATTATGATTCAATATGTTGTGTTGAAGAATATAAATAAAAATATATTACAAGTATAAATATATACAAAAAATAATAGAATAAAATAATGAATAAATAATTTAGGAATATATAAATTCTCTATAGATTTCTGGTTGGTCAATTTTCCTATTTATGCTTTCCGTATCTTTTATAGAGGCCCAGCTTTCTAAAAATAATCTGCAGTGTTTTTCTTTAATATTCTGGTATAAAATAGATGCTTTGTCAAATTCGGGTATATGACTATTGTTTAGCGCATGGTCTACTAGGATAGATAATGGTTTATGGATACGTAGAGCTGCTTTGTGTTGGTTAATGCGTTCTTTTAAGGCTTTGCTGGTTTCTCCAATGTAAGTGGCTGGACAGGTTTTGCATGGAATTTTGTAAATAATATTGCTTTTGATTTCCATTTTACTATTATTCTTTGTGTATAAGTGGCGTAGAATTTGTTTTAAATTTGGGGCAGATTGATATGTGGTAATTATATTATATTTCTTCAATATTTTCTGGCGATTCTTTCTGATCCGTAACTGTATGGGAGAGAGCAATACCTTTTATCGGATTGATCATTGCTATTGTTTGGAGATGGAAATCTGGGAGTGTAAAAATGCTTCTTGATGAATTTCTTCGGATAATTGTTGTCGATCAACTCTTTAAAAATTATATCTTTCTCTTCTTTTCTTTCAATATTTCTATTTGAGCAATTAAGGATGATCTATTTGTTAAATTGAATAACTATATAGACAATAAATGTCAAAATAAATAAATCGTTATTCGCAATATTTAATCGCAAAAGCTAAATAAATGGATAAAAAAACTCTTCCCCAGACATGTCAAAATAATGTTGTAAATATCTCTAATCTGTCTCTTTCTCCTGAAACCGTCACACTTTTATCAAAAGGTTTAAATTTTGTTCCTTCCCAGAATATTGATACTCCAAGAACTATAGCCGCGATCGAAAATTCTATAAAACATTTACAGGATGATAATAAGGCTAAAATTAGAACAGAAATAGCACCAGTAATTAAAAAATTAAGAAGACAAAACAAAACAAATTCAAACCAACAAGAAAGAAAAGCAATAAATTCATTGAAGAATAACCAAGAAATAGTAATAACACCTTCAGATAAAGGAAGAAACACAGTAATCATGGACACAACTGAATATAATTATAAAACAGAAAAATTATTACAAGATAAATAAGTTTATGAAGAATTAACTAAAGGCCCATTAACTAACATCACCAAAGAATTCAATAGAAAATTAAACAAAATTATACGCACATATAGACTCAATAAGAAAGCTTTCGAAAATTTGAAAGCAGAAGAAAATAATCTTCCCAACTTTTACGGCTTACCAAAGGTCCATAAGCCTAACACACCATTACGTCCCATAGTTAGCTATGCTGGCTCTCCTCTCTATCCTCTCACGAAATATTTGTCGTCAATAATTTCTCCATTCCAGAAGCAACTTCTTCATACAGTCCCCAATCCCAAAGTAGCTGTTGAAACTATCAAAAATCTACAATTTTCCAGTGATAGTCGAATGGTTTCATTTGATGTAGAATCTCTCTACACATCAATCCCATACGACGAAGCTCTCCTAGCCCTCAAGTCTTTTCTAGAACTCCATCCTGAAATAGTCTTTCCTGTTGCCAAAGAAGCCCTGATAGATTTAATGAAGCTTTGTCTAGAATGTAGCTATTTTAACTTCAAAAACAGATTTTTTAGGCAAATAAGAGGCTTGCCTATGGGCACCCCTATTTCAGCAGCATTGGCAAATATTTTCATGAATGAAATAGACAAAATTATTACTGAAGCAAATAATTTAAAAGTTTTATTATGGATGAGATATATTGACGATGTATTTTGCATAACTGAAACAGAAATTGATACTTTCCTATATTTTCTGAATAATCTCAAACCGTATTTAAAGTTCACACACGAAATAGAAAACAATAATTCTTTAGCATTTTTAGACATTCAACTAGTAAGAAAAGAATTTCATATAGAAACCACCATATACAGAAAAACTACGCACACAGGAAACTATTTGAATTTTAGCTCTTTTGGTCCGATTCATAATAAAATCGCCGTAGTAAAAATACTTTTCAAAAGATTAACTACACATTGCTCAAATAGAAATATTGAAAGAAAAGAAGAAAATTATATAATTTTTAAAGAGTTAATCGACAATAATTATCCGAAGAAATTCATCGAGAAGCATTTTTACACTCCCAGATTTCCATCTCCAAACAATAGCAATGATCAATCCGATAAAAGGTATTGCTCTCTCCCATACAGTTACGGATCAGAAAGAATCGCCAGAAAATATTGAAGAAATATAATATAATTACCACATATCAATCTGCCCCAAATTTAAAACAAATTCTATGCCACTTATACACCAAGAATAATAGTAAAATGGAAAACAAAAGCAATATTATTTACAAAATTCCATGCAAAACCTGTCCAGCCACTTACATTGGAGAAACCAGTAAAGCCTTAAAAGAACGCATTAACACCAACACAAAGCAGCTCTACGCGCGTATCCATTAACCATTATCTATCCTAGTAGACCATGCGCTAAACAAGTCATATACCCGAATTTGACAAAACATCTATTTTATACCAGAATATTAAAGAAAAACACTGCAGATTATTTTTAGAATGTCGGGCTTCTACAAATATAAAAGATACGGAAAGCATAAATAGGAAAATTGACCTACCAGAAATCTATAGAGAATTCATACCTTCCTAAATTATTTATTTATTATTTTATTTTATTATTCTTTGTATATCTTTATACTTGTAATATATTTTTATTTATATTCTTCAACACAACATATTGAATCATAATCCTTACTTATTTTATTTCTATAATATTTATCAACCTCTCTCTTCATTTATCTAATCAAATGTTTATTTAATTATATACTCCTTTACTTATTATTATTAATATAACCATTGTATAAATATTTTATATACAGTGAAATTTTCATCAGATAGTTTCTTACTTTGATCTTGTATAGCATGAGTGGATCACATACCCACGTGATTTAGTTTAAATCAAAGAAAGCCTTGATAAAGAGAGGCGTTTCCCCCCTAGAAATATTGGTTAAATAATAAATTTAGATACAATATATGCCTTTTATTCATTTATAGATATTATTATGGATTGCTCAATCTTTAATATATATATATATATTTTTTTTTAATAGTGAAGACTGTGCATTTTCGCATGTATTGACAAGATGTCAATAAAATTATGCTAATTGTCAAATGTCTCTAGGCTTCTGCAGTCAATCCTTCCAGCTATCCTCCGCGACGAACTTCTTTGTGTGGATGGCACTGCATATATATATTATTTTCTACAGATGCGGCGTTAAAAATGTCCATTGAGCTATATTTTAGTTTGTGTGTGTGCATTTATACTAGTTAACAATTAAAACAGTTTTGAAATTAGAGGTTGCCTTGCCGGCATTCATAGTTCACTTCTGGTCGAAGTGTCTCTTATATTCAAGAAATTAAACCAGTGTTTTAATCAAGTAATATTTAAGAATAAATATATTTTAGGAAAAGGGCAAATATAACAATTTTTAGTTTAGAGATAGCTTTCTATGAGCGTGATATATTTTACACCTATTCCCTCTCTTAGAGAGAGAGATTGAAGCTACTTTATTTCAATGTTCATATAAGATTATATAAGGTTGAATACATAATAAATAAAAATATGAATAAATTAGATTATATAATGATAAATATGTAAAAAATAGATAAAAATATATGAAATAATTGATAAATATATTAAAAATGGCATATCCTGACCAGGAGCACATGTGCTTTACAGAAGGCAGAGCGCCATCTGGTGGAACAGAAATCAACTAAACATTGATTTAGCCTGTTCCCTGATATAATGTATGATTATTTACATCAGACACGATCCCTCTCTGAAGGGACATCTGAATCATCTCAAATGCTTAAAGCCGCCCTGAGTTCGGAAAGGCCCGTGCTTATAAAGGGTTTTTTTTTTTTGTCCTTAACGTGCTCAATTGCACCGCCGAGGAATTCGTACAGATTTTTTTTTCTTTTTCCAGGCGAGAGATCATCGAGGAGTGGTTTTCTGTCAGAGCGGAGTAGAACCGCGGACATCACTAAATCATCATCAACCTCAAACCCATAGAGAGGGGCTAGAATTGAGTTCGAAATTTTTATTTTCCAGCTGCTTCCTCTCCTGAATGGCCTTAGAGATAGATATGTCTTGGTCCGCGGGGGGTAGTAGACTGGATGGATGATTGAGTCATGGCTTGGATCTCTTTTGCAGGAGCCGCTAATGGCTCAGTATTGGTCGAGAAGGGCTCTGGTCGTTATGCAATTTGGCTGGTGCTCGGCGCCGGAACAGGAAGCTCGGGGGCTGGAGTCACGTAGGAACGGGCAGGGAAGTTCGCCCCGAGCGAAGGCGCGGCAGGGCTTGAGACTGTTGAGGGGGTCTGCTTAATGGGTGCAGACATTTCCGCAGCTGGTATTGAGAGGACGGAGTTGTTGGAGGACATGGGCTTGGATGAGGGAGGCCTCGACACCGGGCCCTGCCTTCTTTTCCTTGTCGTTATGGAGATTGGCTTGGGGGTCAGGTCCTCCTGCTGAGCATTGGATGTCCTTGATGGAGGTGAGGCTGTGTCCACAGCAGCAGGTGTATGATTTGCAGGTGGGGCTGCTGATGCAGCTGGAGTTGGTGCTGCAGCCGGCACGGTGTTCGAGGTGGAGGGCGGCCTGGTCCATCCCTGTGTGCGTGCCGCAGGAGCATCCACAGGGAGAACCAGCTTGTCCTCCTGGAGACCAGTCTTGCGAGGACAGTTGGCACGCTTGTGTCCCTGCTTGTAGCACAGGGAACACTTAATGCCGTAGGTCACGTAGACGTGCGTGACCACTCCTTTAGCCTTGACGTCCAGCCGGGCAGGGATCTGGGAGAGCTTTACTCCGTCGCGCAGAGTTATAAAGGCTTCCCGGCGAGCATCAACCCAGCAGGAGCCCTCCAGTTGCATCATCTTCTAGATGATGGACGTGACCTATCCATATGGTCGCATCGCAGTGTCGAGGTCAGAGTCTTCTACGAAGAAGAGCACGTTGCCGAGGACAATTCTCTCGGCCCTCTTCCTGAGGGGGAAGGGACGCAGGGTGACGTCTTCGATGTCGAGTCCCTCCTCTTTCAGATTGTCAGCGAGCTGTACGCGTGAGAGGCAGACCAGGATGTTATTCTTCCATCTTTTTCAGTTGGTAGATGGTTCCCTTACCCAGCTTGGTTTCCAACGCCCGGAAATACTCCTCTTGCGTGAAGTCTGGGCAGAATTCCAGGTAGATACACTGATCCGCCTGCCCCGCTGCCGAGTTGCTCGGAAGGTAGCCTGCTTCTGCCTGGTGGTCTGGCACTCGTGCACCTTGCTGGGTCTCGGTGTGGCTCGTGGCCTGCTGCTGTTCAGAGGGATTCCTGGCGCCTGAACTCAGCACTTTTTGGTCGCCGACTTGGCGTGGTCAGGATCATGCGACCTCTTCTTGGAGCCGCCCACTTTGGTGAAGATCACATCTTGTCTTTCGATAAGATGGTCTTCCTGTTCCGGGCAATCAGCTCAATTGCGGCAAAATTTTGCATGTCCGCCGCCGGCTTGGTATTTGCATTTTTGCCATTAGTTAATTCTCAATGACTTTCAGTCGTTTCAGAATATTTTGGCGATTTCTCGTCGGATACTTGGCCGTTTTGGATGAAATTCATATGGGCTTGCAGCCCATTCTTTTGGCTTTCAGCCAATAATACCCCGTAGGGGTTACAAATCTTCATCGCCTCAATCTCTATCCCATAAGAACGCGGAGCCCGCGCGCCGCGTGGCCGCACGGCCGAGAGAGAGAGTAATCTGATAATTTATAAATAAATCTAAAGTAATTTTTCCTCGGAGCGTATAGAAAAAAATTAAATGTTGTATATATGTATGGAACTGTTTCAAAACGCACCAAGCCACCTAGGAGGAAGCCAACACTTTTTTTTTTTACTTCCAAAATCTACCAAAAGATGGCAGGCAGATCAATACTCGGGGAGGAGAAAGACAAACGGGAGGGAACTCAATTGATCAACTGTTGTCAAATATGTGTGGCTAAGCCGAAAACCATTTTATATATTTAGTTTTTGTATTTAGATAAATAATTGAGCGCCCCTATTTTTAGCACATTTTGACAGTTATAATAATAATTCTAAAAAATCACGGAGTGTTATTAAAGATAATTTCAAAAATTTAATTGTATAGAGAAATAGAGAAATGCCGTTCATGCACGCACACATTTAAATGTGATAATTATTAGTGATTCCCTTTCTAAAAATCACACTTAAGACAATGTCTCATACATGGATTCACCATGGAGTCTACCAAGGAACAAAGTAAAAATAGTTAGTGTTATTTTTCCATTTAATGATAATAATGTAGATAATACAAAATGTAGTTTAATATTAATAATTCCTGGATTTTGAAAATTAAAAATAATACAAGATTGAAAAAAAAAATTATTTAGTAATATTCAAAATAATTTCCTTCTTGCTTCCCAATTTTCGCAGAATTGTTATGGTCTTCTTTCAAATCTCTTGAGTTCCAGAAGTTTCCTTTTTTGATTTTATATAGATATTATTTTACTTCATGTGGGAGAATTACTTAGATATCATGTAATTTTAATGTTTCTTCATTTGTTTTGTTTTCCTTTTTATTGAGTATTTCACTTGGTTGTTACTTATTTAATTAATTATATTAACAAATTTCTCATCCGAGTATTCCAGAATTGTGGAAATTTATGTAAACTATTTCGATTGTTACTCTCTTGCCGACGTGATATTTCTGAGAGGTGGAAAAATAAACATGTGAAGGCTATTATAAAGTGAGAAATGTATCAAAAGGTAAATATTATTACTCTATTAATAATCATAATCGTTTATATATATAACCCAGTTCCTGTGGTGCAGATAATGCTTTGAAGTAATATAGAAATATAGAAAAAAGATGCACTGAATTAATAATTTTATCACCATGTTTTTTCAATTATAATATAATAATTATTGTTTTGAAGCAAGGTTAACAAAACTTTTATATGCCTCAAATGTTTACATATTTTGCTTTGTGAAATTTTCGTGAACCCATTCTTACATTTTTAAAAAATATGGGTGATACTATTTATATATAGTATATATATAGTATTGTTAAATCCTGTGCATATATAATTTACTAGATATTTTTATTTTGATGTTCAAAGCATGCTATATATAAAACGAAAGTAAATTTATTGATGTAAGGAAAAATGCTTTTTAATAAATATTTTTTAAAATAATTTTACCTAAATATATTTGTAGATATAAATGTAGAAAAAACGTTATTTTACAAAAAAAAAGAACTAAATCAATCCCAAAAGTGACTTGAAAGCAAATCTTATATATAAAAGTCAATGTCTGTTGTCTGTTTCGCGATAAACTCAAAAACTACTGAACCAAGTGCCACCAAATTTTGCATGTCGCTTTTTATAATCCTAAGGAAAATTTTCGGCTACATTTTGATTTGTATTTTTGGCTATTTATTTTTTTTTTTTCATTTGAAGAACTTTTTTTTTTTACGCGAAGTAAAAACACAAAGCCAATTAAGCGACCAATGAGCGTTCTGCTTTTTTTTTTCAAGTTATTTGCGTACTTTTTTTTAATATCTTTTTATACACACACGAGAGTATTACTTTTATTTTACAAAAGTATGAGTATTGAGAGAGAAATTTATATTTATAAGTATTATATTCATTTATATTGTCAGTGCACACAATGTAATTAAAAAAAAAACTTTACAAAATTAGCGTTACTGTATGTAAATAATGGCTTTCGTATTTTTATTAATTTTGTTCTGGCCTTTTTTTTTATCTCTTAAAAAAACCCTTTAAAATGCAGTCGCAGTCATTAGCAAACACATATGTTTGCCTAATTTCCATGTGCTCTTTTATTTTTTTACAGAAAAATATTTACATGCCAGTATTTTGGATTAATTTTTTTATAAACCTATTTTTTCTTATTCTTACTGAGAAGATGGGCATCGCAGTCACGATCCATCGCAGTCACTCACTCAACTCAGGCAATTTCAAGGGTTAATGCGCTGGGCCGGTTCCTCGGGGGTTGGGTGGAAAAGCTGCCATCTATTTAAACTATATTGATTTTGAAACAACCAAATGGATTGCAAAAAATAATTAAAACAAATACCTAAACACTAATATAATACAATTCTTGCCATTACACAAACTTTTTAACCTATAGTTTATGTGTTACTTCTGTATTGCTATTCTATGGCACTTCTACTATTTATTATTGATGTACTTTCAGTATGAAGGAAATTGCACTCGGGTGAATTCTCGGGAGAAGCCAGGTCATTCGTCTAGTTGGCTATATAAAGGAAGATATTCTTTGGGTACTTCTTAATAATTCCCTTCAGTCATGTAACTTCCTTTTCTGGCTCTGTAAAAAAAAAAAAAACACCGTTCCATTATTTAACATATCTTTGATACTATACCGTAATTTTAAAGTTTTCAATAAAATATAAAAATAGGTATACTGATGAAAAATAAAAAAGCTTAGTAATAAAGATAACTTTTAATCATTTTCTCGGAGTTTTGGAAATAAAATTGAAAAGGAAAAAATAAATCTTCCAATAAACAGCCCTATAACTTTCGCCATGGTTCTAAATGGTCACATGGCAAGTATCTACTTAGTCTAGCCATAAATATTGCTACAAAACCAAATCAGTGATAAAAAATTAAATTTGACCGCGTAAAGTATTCAAAATACAGTAGTTGTTATTTGAATAACTCGTGCACACGTGTTTAGAATAAAAAAATCGAAATATATTTGGGTTTTGATAATGGATTGGGGTGTTAAAGAAAACCGTATAGCCTTACAGAAGGTAGGCCAAAGTCCTTCATCCATTTTTAAACTTTTACAAAATTTGAATATTACGCGTCAATTTGTTTATCGAACCATTGAAAGGTTTAACAAGGCTGGCACTATTAATGACCTTGAAATATCTGGTCGACCGCGCGTGCAACGAACGCAAGCAGCTATAAAAGCCATTCGCGAAAGAATTCGTCGAAATCCACGCCGCAAACAAAAGATCTTAGCAAAGCAAATGAATTTAGCTCCAAGAACCGTTTCCAGGATAATCAACGAAGACCTTGGACTGAGAGCTTTCAAATGACGCACAGGTTATTTGATAACCCCTGCTCTTAGAGATATTAGAAGGGTTAGATAAAAAATGTTGTTGGCGCGGCATGATGGTCGGTGGCATGAGAGAATCCTTTTTACAGACGAGAAAATGTTCACTGTCGAGAAAAAGATTAATCGCCAGAATGATAGGATATATGCTCGTAGCTCTCTATAAGCTTCTTTGAAAGTCAGAAGACTTGAAAAAAGTCACCATCCTTCTTCTGTCATGGTTTGGTGGGGAGTTAGCTACCAAGGTGTAACAGATCTCCACTTCTGTGCCAAAGGGGTAAAAACTACAGCTAAAAACTATCAAGAAGATATTTTGGAACAAATAGTAAAGCCTCTGAATACAAAAATGTTTAATGGAGGACATAGGATATTTCAACAAGATTCAGTTCCTGCTCACAAAGCTAAGTCAACTCAACAATGGTTGGAGACGAATGTTCCGGAGTTCATAAAAGCCTGGATTACAATTTGTGGGCATATTTAGAGGAGAAGGTGTGCTATAAAAGCCATCATAATTTGGATCAATTCAAATCAGCATTGGTGAGAGCAATGCAAGAAATACTCTTAGAAAAGGTGAGTGCCGCCATAGATCAGTGGCCCGAACGTTTGAGATCCTGTGTCAAAAATAAGGGAGGACATTTTGAATGATTGTATATATTTAAAATCTATATATATGTCCTATTGTCTAATAAAATATAAATTTATATTCCAATAGTTTTTGTTCTTAATAATTTAATTTATAAAATTGTTTGTAACAGAATTTATGGCTAGACTGTGTATATATATAGAAGAGAGAGAGAGACAAAGAAGAAATATAGATTTAAAAGTAAAATTTATTGACTCATTACATTTTTATACTTGATTTTTTTTTGTAAACAAAATTGAAACTAAAGTATTTTCTAATAAAAATTAGTTTAAAGCACCATTCTCAGGGTCAAAAGGGGCTACATTGAAAATGTGTCGATATTTGCAAATTAGTTTAGGGGAAATATTTATCGATATATAAACAGAAAAACAAATTATGATATTTATATATAGAGAGAGATAAATTGAACATTCGTATAATTTTTTCTATTTTCGAAATTGTGCAGCCATACATTGAAAATAAATAAAATTCAACAAATTGAACATATATTCTTAAGAATAGAAATCAAAATGTGACATATTAAAATTAAAAAAAAAAATTACCCTCTTAGGGCTAAATTTATATTAATAACCCACACGAAATTATAGTTTTATACAGAAACAGAACATTGCTGACTGAGAATTAGGGTAGTCATCAAAGGTACCAACTAGTAAAGGAATTGAACTTCCCTAACCAGTCCCACTTATATATTTATCGTGGCTTGTAGGATATCGTACATATTGGTATTGCCTATAATAAGTGATGCTTGTTTCAAAATGTTACATTTAATTTAGTGGAATTGATGTCTATTGATTTAGAGATAATCTCCAAATTTGTCTGTATGCTTTAAACTCCATTACTAGTTCAGGTTTTTACTATTTTCCTCCGATATATGTAGAAACTGAGATCTAAGACCGAACGTTCTTCGTATCTCCTTTCCCACATATGGAAAGTTCGCCGAAAACATGTACGTGTCATTGGACATAGGCGCTGACAAGTCAGCTAGGCACATCGCCTATTTCCGAGAACAAAGGATGAGAAATAGATCGGTTCCTGGCTATACGATGATGTAGGTGCAGAAACTTACGACCTTCCACATACAAATGCTCATAAACACTTCCATCTATTTTTATAGCGCCGGCTTTCTCTGCTTTTAAGTTCTTTGTTTCGCGCAGTACATTCCTGTGTGTGTCTGGAAGATTCAGCAGGCAGATTTATTGCGCCGCATTTTAAAACATATTCTATATTCAGTCTTTGTCTGGGGGTGGGATTTATGAGGGATTTTTGGAGAATACGGTCCCTTCTCTAGTTAGGGAGAGAGAGATGTGAAAGGAAAGAATTATACAGGTAAACTAAGCAGTCTCAATCTGTTTAATGTTCAGAGTAAAATCTTAGATATTGTTTGTGTGTGGCTTCTTTCAAACCCCCTCCCCCTTCCAGATGGAATTAATAAAGTAGCATATTTACCTTGACGGTAGACTTAGAATCAGAGGATATATTGTCTAGGGAAAGTTTTGACGGTAAATAGAGCAAGCTAAGCAGCCAGACACCTGTCTCTGCCATTGTATGATAAGATCTAGTTTACATGGCCTCACCCAACGATGCTGTAGTGCAGCATTTATATAGTGTAACTCAATAACGTTAGCTCTTCAAGCCTATCCTTCGGGTTTTTTAAAATTGATATGTCATATATATGTTACAAATGGCAAACCTAATAAATAAAGTGATATATTATAAGTTAGAGCGATACAGCTGAGATAACCCACGGCGTAAAAAAAATCTATGATCTATATTTGCAATAGAAATTTGATAAAAATATTCCCTGAATATAAATACCATGAACAATGAGCCACAACACCAGTTTTGGCAAACTCAAAAAAGCCTACCTATAAACCATGGTTTCGAGGAATAGCTCTCATCAGTACCGGGGCGGCTTCGATTTCATATCATCCTCCGAAAGGAGTTATGAAATCGGTCGAATTTTCCAAAAAGGTGTTTGAACTTGTGAAGTGACAAGACCGATCTTCAGGCTAGAATACAATAAAAAGTTGCGGGAGGATGTCATTCATGTACCAAAAGAAGTAGCTCTCTCTTTAATTATGCATTGTGTTTATCACCCCAGTAAAAAGTTTAAAGGTGGTGATAATACATTGTTGAAAAGATTCAGAGAGTTTATATCCACAATTTTATAGGAAAGCTCCAACAATTATATGTCTATATATCCACAACGCCATTCGACCGAATGTATTATTAAGAGTATTCTTGATTACGAAATCGGCTCCAATTGCCGTCCCGGCGCTATTTACAATAAAAAGCAATTGTAAGAGACACTGTTTTGGTAAACTCGCCACGCCCTCTTGGGTCCTATTTACCTTGCTTAATTAACACGTGAAATTACCTTCCTTAATTAGGAGGAAAAGGTTAATTGGCCTCATTAATTTGACGCCACTTTGGTTTTTCCCAGCTCGGGACGCCCCTAGGGCCCGAGCCAACCTATCCTAATTGTTTCACCAGGCGATACTAACTTATGATCGTTGTCCCTTCGACGCAGCGTCTCTATTTATGTGCCGCTCGTAACTCCTCGGCGTGATTTGACGGGGTGCGGGAGTTGGATTGTCTATGATTAATGTTTGGTGTTGGTCCATTTTACCTTTTTTTAGCGATTTATATTGATATAGAGTGATATATATATATTTAAATTCGAAATTATTGCTCAATATTGAATCAATATATTTCCCACTGATTTGTTCAACAATTTCCTGTGCGCGTTATAAAAATTTAGCGGACTAAAAACAAATAAATATGGGCTGTATTAGGATTTAAAAATATCGTTAACTAATAAGGGCAATTTAAATAAATGATTGCATGAGCAATAAAGTGTTATTATAATAGATTATTATTTACACAATGTTTACCTAACTAAATAATGTTAGTCTAAAAGCACAAATGAAGTGTGTGACGAAGTTTTCACCCCAATGCAATTATTTAGTCGCCAAAAAGGGCCGAAAATTTAATAGATGCTTCAACAGAAGGTTAAAAGCATCACTCTACGAACTAATGCAATAAAGTCAAATTTGGGGTTAAAAGAGCCATAAATCTGCAGCAACATTTAGCGGAGTGACCACTCGCGACCTTCATATTTCATTTAGAAACAATATCGCCCGTCAATCCATCAGGCCAACCTGCCCGACACGCTGGCCTCTAATAGTTGTGTTCCTGCCTGCCTATCGACCTCCTTTTTATTTCTAGGTTTGTTTGATCAGCATTGGGCCTCGCGTCCCTTTGATTTCCTTGAGTGTTTATTTAGACAATAATTTCATGGTGTTCATATATCTATATACTGTATATCTCGACTGTTAAACCGTGTACTAGAACTGTTTTTAGATTAACAGTAATCTTACAGCAAAATAAAGAAAGATAAATGTTGTAATTACTTTCCTTCTACTAAGAGGCTTTCAAGGAAAAAAGCAGCAATATGAGGCGTTTACGTGAAGGAGTTATTTTTTGTGCGCCAGAGCCGAGCGGTAAATTGATCTGAAGTCGCAATTTTCATAAAATATTCATGGCGCCAAGAGCAGCAGCAAGAGTTCCTGGGATTAAGATAGCGGCGGCACCTGTCAAATGGAGCGGGTTGGCCCACCAGTTGACAGCGCATTTGTCTTGGGTCTTTAATTAGAGGCTCGTTAAGAAATTCTTTTGTCTCGCGCACTCGTTAGAGACTGCTGCGCTTTTTACACCGACAACGCTTTCTTCTAATTGGACGAGACGGGTTTCTCTGACGTCACATCCGCTTCCCTGCGCAACAGGACCCAGTAAAATAATTGGATTAAGCTCGCTGGCGATTGTCGCCAACGCTAGCTCTAAACAATGATCATCCATTACTGTGCCAGCGCTTCAAAGGGCACCCCTGACAATAAGGAGGAAAAAAACTGCAGTTTGCTGAAGATGATCAAAGATGATTGGTTGAGTGGTTCGCTTGCATTTAATAGAAGTTATTTAGATCCTTCCAAGCAGAAGATTCTTCTGAGCATCTCCATTTGGCCAACAAAATAAATTATTTTTTAACGATGGTCACGAACGCTAATCAGGTAGCAAATATTCTAAGTAATGGAAGGTGCTGAATGGAGAAACTCTACCCCTTGAATATTGAAAAAAAAAAACATATTTTATTTTTAAAACGTCTCTTTTGTTACGAACTCTTTTGAAATTTACATTCATCTTGGAATGCAGTCAAACAGATCACGCGAAAATATTCATTTTTAGCCAATTTTTTTCATTTATAAGGTCATGGGTCAACACAAACGAGAAGATCGCGTATCGGCTTATTTATATATGCTGTTCTATTATTTTATGTCCACAGTATCTCTAAATATTCAGAAAATGTAATAAAAATAGTCAACATACAAACAACAACGTAGAGCGGTGTAGAGGTAAATTTGGATAGAGCGTTGAAAGGGTTCATCACTGATTAGTTTTAACCCTTCTCGTCTATTTTTCTAAAATCGTAGTAATGTGTCTGTATATATATTTCATATATATGAAAAAATGATTAAAAATAAAATAATTTTAAAAAATATTTTATTTATTATTATTATTATTTCACATTTTTAGTGTATTTACGTAAGTAGGCTTCTTGAGAAATCAAGAAATGTGTATTGAACACATTACTACGATTTTAGAAAAATAGACGAGAAGGGATCGCCAAATTCACCTCTAGATCAGTAAAAGTAGTCGCCTTCTGCCCATCATGATTATCATAGCCTGTACCACGTGTACTAAGGATAAGCAAAAAAAAAACCTCAAGACCGCTCTACGTTGTTGTGTGTATGTTGACTATTTTTATTACATTTTCTAAGGAAGACATGTTAGAAATATTTAGAGAATCTGTGGGCATAAAATAATAATATATATATATATATATTTATCATTAATTAATATGATAAAATTCATATATATAAAATACATGCAATGTCTTCATTAGAAACCGAAGCTAAATACAACAATCAGGATAAGCTCAAACCTCCTTCCGCAATGCTTTCTAAAGATTGGCTATCAGAAATTAAATGTGAATGTCCCAAACCAATGTTTATAACTCAATCTCTTCTGAAATTTAAAACATTTTATAATGATAATATATATATTTAAAATGTGCATTTTCTAATAAACTTTTTTTTCAACCCCTTAACACATATACTAAATTTGTATAAAAGGGTTATGGAAAAGTTCCCAATAAAATCCCCCATTATACATGACTAAAGTGTCGCTCAAAATTTTTCAATTTCTACCAATCTAATTTTTCCCGGTAATAGGAAGAGGAGCCAATAAATTTCATCCCGATCTATTTACTCAAGGCGCATAAAGCAATCTAAACGAATAAAACAGGATCCAAGTGTGATATTAAGGACCACAAAAATGCAAATTGAAGTGAGAAAGATAAATTAGAGGGCAGTATGGGATGAGGTCAGATGACTGTGCAACATGAGAAGGCAAACAAACCTGGGGGCACCTGGAATGCGGATGATATTGGGCGGTTGAGCGATTGTTCCAATATCTCCTGTCAGAGGCTGTCTGCTTTATTTAAAAGGGCGCCGCATTCCTGGCAGATGACCCGCCGCCGCACCCAGAATTTAGAATGGTTTTATTTAATGTGCGTGTACAATTAGACCCGCCGAGCCTCATTTTTATTTTGCCACCAAATTTGTGCCAACCTTATCGAATCATTTAATGAATGATCACTAGCGAGATGAATAGGGAGTTAATAGGAACGACACTACACCTCTTTCTTACTATTTTATCATATTAGGTAAAATTCAGCACATGCTGATTTTCTTTAGGCACACAATGAGTAAATCAGAATTCTATTAAATATCTCTTTGAATCTTATTACGCTTGAGTTTTTAAGACGCACATAGCGTCGAGTTATCTCAGATTGACATTAAAGAAAGAAAAGCAAGAAAATATGAGCCTTTATGGATTTGTTTCAAAAAAAAATTTTTTTTAAAATTATTTTAATGGTTTAATTTATGATAACGCATTCTAAATAGCTTTGTTTACACATTACTATAATATCTCTGTCCACACATTTCCATAATATTTTTTACAGATCAGGAAATACCTGGACCGAGGAAATGAGCCACCCCTTTGACTAGAGAACGCTTCACGATTTTGCGTGTCATTCTTGCGCATTCATTCTGTATCGTTCCAATTTTAGTATATGTACTTGTTTGGTTAAAAAAATGTATGTTTCATTCTTATTTGTCATTCATTGCTAATTATTGTAGAAATTGTTGGTAAATATATTTCATTATTTTACATAATTAATTATTTATTTTATTTTTAATCTGTATATATTTTTATTGATTCGGCAACACTGTGTTGTCTTTTGTGTTTTGCTTAGTTTTTAGTTAGTCTAGTTTAAATCAGCCATCAAATTCATGTAGCTTATTCAAAGATAATTAAATTCAGATGTTCCTTGATCAATTTGCGTGGAGTTCCCTTACTCAAGTCTACAGAACCAATTCAGGTTGATCATCGCTGTACCGTAGCTCATAGAATTTGAGCTCGATAGACCACGCGAATACAGTACTGCCGAACAACTGAATAGAAAAGGGATGCTCAATTGTCATTCAGGAGCCACAGCTCTGCTTCATGCACATCCATTATAACTAGCAGGAAGAGCTCTCTTTTAGCATCATAGTATATAACGTGCGCTTGATGTTTCCCAAGGATATAACTTATACATATATAAATAATAAATCAATTATATATAAATTCTTAAATCTTGATTCTAATACAATATACGATTCCACATATTATAAGAGTGTTAGAGGAAACCCTTTCACGCTCTTTTCCCCACCAGACTTATCGATGCCATACGTGGTCAGTGCAGTGTGTAATGCACAAATCTCTTTTATATTATTCTAAAATGGCAAAAAAAAAATTGCGTTTATTTTGACGAAAAGAGGATCATTTACTTTTTGAAAATGAAAATACTTCTCTTTCCATCAAAATCTATTATTGTTATAGATTATAAATATGAAAATTAAACACACACATAAAAATTATTACAAATATAAAATATAATTATGAATGAATAATAACCATGTAGTCAAACGACTGTATTTATATATAAGAAAAAGAGTGCGCTGAGTAATGTAATTGGGATGTAATCGCTCAAGAGCAGAAAATATTTACGAAAATGAGCCTAAATCTACCGCAAGAGTAGCAGCAACTAGGCGGAACTTACCAACCAGAAAGGCGTTTGAACTAGAATCAATAACCAGAGAATCTCTATAAAAATACTCAAAAATAAATGTAATTATTGTCATTGCACTCTAATTCATATGTTTATAGAAAATATTCGATTTTAGAAGCGCGCCTAAACCAATATTTAAAATATCTGAATTAATCGCAAATGGCTGATCAAAGACGAAATGTCAAAACTGGTTTGAAATCCACTTAATAAACCTGAGTGAGAAATACCACATAAATAAATGTAAAGATAAAATAACTCTCGGAGAGAACGCAGGCTGCAGCATTTCTTTCGGGGCTGCGCATTAAAACTCCCAACACAATTCAATTAACACTTCTCCCAATGTTTGCATCTGCGGACAAATTGGATTTACGGACTAATGCCTATTTGATAAATGGAGATGAAACCCATTACCAAGATAGAGCGGCGGTGGTGGCGGCAACCAGACCGGATTTTGCATACAACCACCACGCCAAATATGGTTTATGTACCTCTGGAATGGCAGACGGAAAATATTTGAAGCCGAGCTAATCGGTGAAAAACCCCTCGAGAGAAACCAGATCAGTCATTGCTCTAGACAATAGCGCGAATAGAGGCAAAAAGTGTGAGGTAGAACAGCTCGTGGCATCCGTCGCCGACCGAAGCAATCACAAAAAACGCTCCCAGACGAAAACAAAGAATCAACTTAAAAATTGAAATGTAATTCATCAAAATATATATACAAAAAAAAAAAAAAAAATCTAGGGAGGTTTGGAACTTATAAATTTTAACGAGGACGATTTCTCAAGGAATTTTTTCTTCAAAAGCTAGCTGATGGATTTCATCGAATACTTGAGGAAAGAATACCGAAATTATAATCTCATTTTAAAATCTGTTGTGACTGCTCAGAAATGTGACGCGCTTCATAAACTTGGATGGCGCGTAGGAAATTAAAGATTGAGATTAAATATTTTGTTTTTATTTATGTTTCATGGATACATTTTTAATACGAAAGCAGAAACTTATTTTGATGTTTGTTTACTTTTTTAAAAATGAAAATTTAGTTTTTAATTGCCTGGAAATGTTATTTGTTTTTAATTTATTTTTAAGAAGTCGACCCGAAATTCTATATCTATATTAAATAGAATAAACATATTTGTGAAACCTATTATATGTGTTTTATTATCTTTATTTATTTCTTTTTTTTTTTTTTTCTAAAGCTTGTTTGTGGATCATCTGTGGTGTTAGGGCACACCTTTTGTTCACACCGGCTTTGAGGCCGCATCATGTTTCATGTTTATCATTAGCCAAAGTTTTCAACGAATTAAACAGTATTTCAAATATTATCGATAATAAATTTGAGCACTTGTGGAAAACGTTTTATGAGCATGCGTGATTTTTTTGCTATCCATATTTATACTTATAATTAAATATATATAGAGAGAATAAATCTATAGAATAATCTCTGTATGAATAGGCATAACATATGAACATTAGGACAAATTTTATTGCAAAGGCATAATATATCCTCTAATTGTGTTTAAGAGGGTGTACAAAAAGGTTCGTAAGTAGAATAGAAAAAAAAAGATAAAGCAGCCTGGAGGGAGAGATCAACACCAGTCAACTCTGTGCGAGGGTACCAAGTCACTGCCGCCCGCCCGTGAAAAGATCGTTTCTCTACAAGGTGTTGCATGAATATTTTGTTCAGCAAGAGATCTCTATCGTCATATTTTGTAGAGTTTTAATGGGCTAGGTGTTCCTTTGATAAATTCAGAAGATGTCAGGGCCTCTGGTGACGAGAAATCCACTGGCGACCCCCGTCTCCTTTAAACAGTTCTCAGCCTTTCTTCCTACTCTCTTGAAGCATCGTTTCCATGGCCATTATCCCTGACTTGATTAGTCTTTCCCAAGCTACGCCGAAGTGTGGTTCGTCACTTAATTTTTTTTACATTGTCAGTTCCTCTCTGATGGCATCTCGATTCAATTGTCATAGCGCTTCTTTCAACTTCCTGTCAGCACCTCTGAGGTTGGTGCCGTTATCGCTCCATATCTCGGCAGGATGACCACATCTTACCGCTTTCCTCCGTATCACCAGGATACAGCTGTCGGCTGAAAAACTATGAGCCAGTTCTAGGCATATGGCTCTGTTATCATGAGCGTAAATATGACTCCGTATATCTTTTCACACCTCCCGACAGATAGCTACAGTGGACCGAATAAATCCATTCATTTAAGAAACTTCCCGAATGATTTTCTCGACATTTTCGATAGTGCCACTCGAATCCAAGTAGTCGTCAAAATTGTGCGGTTTACAATTGCAGCTGCAGCATCAAGAAACCCTTTTTCGTGTTCTCGTGCATTAAGGTTCCTTATATAGTGCGCACAGAACGGGGAACAGATACTTCCGAGTATCATTACCTCTAGTTGGCATATAGCTAGGATTCTTTGGAGTCTTCTCTCCCCCATAATTCCTATGAAGGACCATCTTCTTTGCGGATTTAGACTTGGTTAAACATTTGCTCGATATGCCGATAAAGGTAATCTTCCTTTGTTGAAACTCCAGTAGTAAGTCCGGTAAAGAGTTCCGGTCAGGAGGAAATTGTTCATTGATATCCTCTACATCTATATATGTGTTATTTATTAATAAAACCTGATGGGATTTACACCTCTAAGATGATCTCTTGTCCTGTACATAGCTTAAACACATTAAACGTTATTTTTTATCAAAGTGTTATGTGATAAATGTGTCGCGCACGACACACCAAACACGGGTTTAAACCAATGTATATGGAAGCAAATCTTTAATCGAATTTCTCCCATTGTACTTACATTCCCCTAGTGGGTGCTCATGTAATCACATAGAGCCCTGGAAGGGCGATGGCGAACTGATTCTTAAATACGGAGACATGTGATGCACTTACAGTCCCTCTCTCTCTTTCTGCCCCCTCTAATTACAATTCATGTGATTCCTGTACGAATAGCATTTTTAAATTAGTAAAATAATGTTTTCTGGCGACCATTCACATAAAAAAAAAAAGAAATAAAAATTATAATTATTAACCAAACTCTATGTTAAGGGAAATATACTATCAAATATGTATTTAAATATATTTCCTCCTCATCTCTCTATATATAAAAGTCAATGTATATATCTAGATATTAATTAAATGGCATATTTTGGATCTAAAATAAAACAAAAATTTCATTTAATACAAAATGCCAATATTTCAATAGGCTGTACGCCTAACTTCATCAGGGCGTTTCTTGTTTTAAACTGCTTTGGATGATCACGTGATGCCTTTACGCGACGATATATAAAATATTTACAACTCTGGGGCTAACTTTTAAAATATATACACACACAAATATCAATAAGAATAGAATATATATACATGGTTCATAATAAGTATAATAAAATAATTTTAAATCGATTTGAACTGTAAATATAACGGAGGGATGTCAATTTTTCTATTAATACTCTTGGTATCTTTCATTGAGGTCCAACTTTCTAAAAATAGTCTTGAGTGTTTATCCTGTGAATGTTGTGTTATATAATATCTGTATTTTCAAAATTTGGTATATGGTCCTGTTTATATATATATATATATATATTGATGGAAAATTTGCCGGGAGGAAATTAATCCATAGAAGCAATGGGCGCCTCTCCCGTCAAAACAAACGTCAAAAACTGACGCCATCTATTGACCGTCGCCGCAACTAGCGGCCTCGGGTCGGTGACAAAGCCACAACACCAACTTTGGCAAACTGAGAAGCGTCCACCTAGAGACCATGGTTTCGGGCTAATGGCCCTCGTCAGTCTAGGGCGGACTTTATTCCATGAGATCCACACGGGATCTAATGGAATCTTCACAATCTACCAAAGAGGTGTTTTGCTGGCAATGTGGCTGGGCCAAATCTATGGCTAGAATATTGATGGAAAATTTGCCGGGAGGAAATTAATCCATAGAAGCAATGGGCGCCTCTCCCGTCAAAACAAACGTCAAAAACTGACGCCATCTATTGACCGTCGCCGCAACTAGCGGCCTCGGGTCGGTGACAAAGCCACAACACCAACTTTGGCAAACTGAGAAGCGTCCACCTAGAGACCATGGTTTCGGGCTAATGGCCCTCGTCAGTCTAGGGCGGACTTTATTCCATGAGATCCACACGGGATCTAATGGAATCTTCACAATCTACCAAAGAGGTGTTTTGCTGGCAATGTGGCTGGGCCAAATCTATGGCTAGAATATTGATGGAAAATTTGCCGGGAGGAAATTCTAGGTGGACGCTTCTCAGTTTGCCAAAGTTGGTGTTGTGGCTTTGTCACCGACCCGAGGCCGCTAGTTGCGGCGACGGTCAATAGATGGCGTCAGTTTTTGACGTTTGTTTTGACGGGAGAGGCGCCCATTGCTTCTATGGATTAATTTCCTCCCGGCAAATTTTCCATCAATATTCTAGCCATAGATTTGGCCCAGCCACATTGCCAGCAAAACACCTCTTTGGTAGATTGTGAAGATTCCATTAGATCCCGTGTGGATCTCATGGAATAAAGTCCGCCCTAGACTGACGAGGGCCATTAGCCCGAAACCATGGTCTCTAGGTGGACGCTTCTCAGTTTGCCAAAGTTGGTGTTGTGGCTTTGTCACCGACCCGAGGCCGCTAGTTGCGGCGACGGTCAATAGATGGCGTCAGTTTTTGACGTTTGTTTTGACGGGAGAGGCGCCCATTGCTTCTATATATATATATCTATATATTATATTATATACCGGTTTTGCCGGTTAGTGTTTAATTAAATTTTGTTGAATTAAATTCTATTTTCTATTTTTTTAGAAACAATTTTTAAAAATTTGTCTGTTTATCGGAAACAAATTAAATTAAAAAATGAAGTTAGTACTATTTTTGATGAAACTCAGCCATGAAACAGTCACCATCGAACTTAAAAATGGCACCCAAGTACATGGTACAATTACTGGTGTAGATGTTGCGATGAATACACATCTTGAAACTGTCAAATTGACACTCAAGAACAGAGATCCAATTCAATTGGAGACTCTCAGCATTCGAGGTAACAATATTCGCTATTTCATTCTTCCAGATAGTCTTCCCCTGGAAACATTGCTTATTGATGATGCGCCAAAATCAAGGGGAAAGAGACGTGATTTCGGTGGTATGAGCCGAGGAGGCAGTGGAAGAGGCAGGGGTGGCCGGGGTCGTGGAAGAGGCCGTGGAATCCGTGGCAGAAGATTAAAAAAAAGTTCATTTTCATTGTGTCATCCCTTTTTTTCAAGTATAAAACAAACAAAAATTGTCAAACAATTTATTGTTTGTGTTACAAGAAATATAATTGTTCTAAATTCCCTCTTTCATTTTACTGAACATCTGTACATACTTTACAATACTTCGTACACAGTGTATAACATTTTCCTTAAACAAAATTACTCAGACAATAAATGCCCATTAAATAAATATCGTTCATACATTTATAAATCTATACAAATATGTCGACTATGAACGTCCTAAATAAGTACCTAATCTGGCTGAAATTTTAAAGGACATAAAGTTAAGTTTGGTAAAGTTTATTGTCGCATTTTTAGCCAAGAATAATTAAAATGACCAAGTACTGGGAAAAAATATATCTTTTTCAATCATAAAATAATTATGACAATATTGTTTTATTCTTTCGGGGAAAATTCTCTACAGAAGACCACGGGCGAAGCCAGACCACATTTCTAATAGGCAGGAACAATATTAGAACAGCAAAACAATCACTCGAGCAGACGTAGTCTGGTCATCTCTCTATATAAAATATCGCTTCTCCGACTTTTGGCTAAAATTAAAGTGTACCATTATTTCTATATAAATCAATCATCCTCATCCCTCATCCTCGAAGATGACGATTCCCTGCTCCGCTCCGAGATCTCTGCGACAGAGATCGCCACCGCCATCCGCCGCTCGGAAGGGCACCCGGATGGGACGACTTGACCGCGAGTTCTACATGGCCTACGAGGACTTCTTCGTCAACGCTCTCAAGCGCGTCTACGAGGCCTCCCAACTCGGCGGGGTTTTGCCTACATCGACGCGGCGCAGCACCATCTGCCTGGTCCCCGAGACTTACGGCGGCCCTGGGCTCTGCGGCTACAGGCCTATCTCGCTCCCCACGGCGGACTACCGGATCCTGGGCAATATCCCCCTCCGGCGTCTGCGGGCCCATCTTCCGGTTCTGGTATCCCAGTACCAGACCTACGCCGTTCCCGGTAGGTCCCCTTCTTGGAACATCGCGCGTGTGTGCGACGAGGTAAACGCGGCTGTGAGGACCGGCTCGCCGCTAGCCGTCATTTCCACTGACCTCGAGTCTGCCTTCGACACCCTAGACCGCGGCTTCCTGGTGTCCCTGATGGTCTCGCTGCGGCTGCCACAGGTCTTCATCGGGTGGTTTCTCCTCCTCCTCGAGACCTCCACACCAAACCCTTCCAGCTTCTGAACGGTGTGAGACAGGGCTGCGCCATCAGCGCCTCAATGTTCAGCCTCGCCACAAGCCCTCTCCTACGTCGCCTTGAGCAAGCGCTCGGACCCGGTAATGTCCTAGCCTATGCCGACGACATCGTCCTGCTCATCCGCAGTGAGGAACAGTTCGGCGTGGTGACCTCCATCTTCGAGAACTTCCGGCGTGCCTCCGGCATAAAGGGAAATTTCACTAAGAGCAATGGTCTATGGTGCGGCGCCTGGCGTGCCCGCAACGATGCTCCACTCGGCATCTCCTGGTCGTCGGTCGAACTGAAGGTGTTGGGCTGCAATGTGACGCCAGGAAATCAAAACTCAGCCCAAGAAAGACATATCCTGGTCCTGCTCGAAGCTGCTATAACGAGGTGGTCTCCCTACACCCGCGGCCTCTCTCTCGTCGGCCGGGTCAGATCCGCCAACTCCTTGGTGCTCTCCTCGGTGGCCCATCACATCCACGGCTACCTGCCTACCTACCGTACTATCCACAAGATCCAGGTATGTCTTGCGCGGTTCATCTCGTGGCCGGAGCGCACTGCCTGGTTTCCTGGTAGCGTCCTGGCGAGACCTGCCTCTCTTGGAGGATCCGGCCTCATCGACATCGAGACCCAGATGCGGTTGTCGTGTTTCAAGGGCGTGCAGGCCGCACTGCGTGGAAGCCGTAATGCCTACTCTTGGCTGGTCGAGAGCGGTGCGTGGCTATATCCACCTCCATCCGGGTCCTGGCTCTCGCCACGGCGTCTACGGCTTCTTAAGATCTGGGAGGCGGTCGCTGACATCTTCACGCTGGACCACTCTGTGCTTACACCGCATCAACTCCTGAACCTCCCCATCATAGGTGGCTGCCGCCTTCTCCGGCCAAGACCCGACCTTCTCGCTCCTACCCGGTGGGTCAGTGCCTGCATTGGGGACTTCGCTGGCCCTGCCCCTCCCCTCACTCGGCCTTCGCGCTGCGTCCTGGCTGACGCCGAGTCGCTGACCAGCTTCTGCCGTTGTCTTATCGACGAAAATCTACGCGGGACCTACCGAGTAAACACCATCGGCCAGGCCGTAGTGCTGCGCGGGACGACTACGCCATTCTTGTGAGTCATCACCCGAACTGCCCGCCGCATGTTAGAGCGCCCACGCCTGACTGCCCTGCCCATCGTCCAGTTCGCTAGAAGGTGGGAGGAACATATAAACCTACCCATCAACATCGGCTGGTCGTCGCTCCGGCGCTGCGCCTTCTCCGGGCACAACGCGGACGTGGCAGTGAGGCTGGCTCTGCACGCCCTGCCCCATCCAGCCGATCCAGCATCGGCACAACAGTCTTGCATCGCCTGTGGGTCCGGCGACCTGTCGCTGGTTCACCGGTACTGGTCCTGCCGCTACATCAGGCCTCTCATCCGGGAGGCATTTACCATAATCGGGCGGCCCCCTGACCTACAAGGGCTGGGTCTTCGGGCATGGCCTAGATGATGACGCCCTGGCCATCCTGGCGTCTGCCAAGACACGCATCTATGGGTACTTACTCGGCGTGGAACTGAGGAATGTTCAAGAAGACCCCCTCCTTGTCTGGAGGGGAAGCCTTCCTTGCTGAAGAAATTTGTACACATACACAAATATATATATATATTTCACCTACACTTTATATACCCTTTATTTACTATCTTATTATATATTCTTTTCTACCTTTGTAAAAATTGATTAGAAGAATCAATAAAATTGTTTAAATTGTCTATATAAATAAAGGTTTGTATGTGTACTACTCTGATCAAAAGGTTTCGACACTTTGCTCATAAAATCCTGAAAACTCAATATATTTTCTCCCGGTTTGTGGCAAACGCAAGCGTCGCCTTTGGCTTGGAGACCTGCCAATTTTCAAAAATCACGCGCCACAACAGCGCGAGCAGCGGCTGTTCGAAGTGAAGCCATTTTGCCCGTGCTTCGATTTCGTTAGTCACCGAAATGGAGGATCAACGAATTTGCATCAAGTTCTGTGTGAAAAACGGATTCAAGGATGCCGAAATTTTTTGGATATTGCAAACAGCCTACGGGGATGCCGTTATGAGCCTAAGACGAGTTTTCGAGTGGTACAAGCGCTTAAAGGAGGGTCGGGAAGAGGCCGCCGACAACGAGCGTTCCGGGAGACCGTCCACATCAACCACGCCTGAAAAAGTGGACAAGGTGTTGGAACTGGTTGGACCGACGTGGACGGGGTGTTGGACCGACGAATAACTGTCAGGGAGGTCGCCGAAGAAGCAGGATATCATTCGGGTCTACTCAATCGATAATGAAAGACATTTTGGGAGTGAGAAGACTCAACGCCGTTCTCGTTCCTAAAGATTTGACTTTTGATCAAAAGAACGCCCGGAAAGAAACGGCCAGTCTCAATCTCGAAGCGACAACCGACGACCCCGAATTGCTGAAGAGGGTCATTACTGGAGACGAAACATGGATTTACGGCTTTGATTCGGAAACTACCCAACAGGCATCGGAGTGGCGCTTCAAAAATGAGCCGAGACCAAAGAAAGCGAGGAAGGCTCCCAGCAAAGTCAAGGTCATGTTGATGGTGTTCTTCGACTACCAGGGCATCGTTCATCATAAATTTCAACAACAAGGTTCTACAATAACTGCTGACTCCTACCTGGGAGTTTTGAGGCGATTAAGGGAAGCGATCAGGCAAAAACGGCCGAAGCTGTGGAGGAGCAAGTCGTGGATCCTCCACCACGATAACGCGCTGGCGCACACAGCCCTCAAAATCTCGAAGTTCCTGCAGGACCACTCAACCTCTGTGTTCCCCCAACCCCCCTACAGTCCCGATTTGGCCCTCTGAGACTTCCTACTTTTTGGAAAGCTAAAAAAAAAAAGTTAAAGGTTCGGAAATTTCAGAGCATAGAAGAGATCAAAGTGGAATCGCAGAAGGCCATGAAGGCGATCCCGAAAACAGACTACCAGAGGTGTTTTGCCGCGGCCAACGGGGACTACTTTGAAGGGGACAATTTGAATTTGGTAAAATAATAAAGTTTTTTTTTTAACTTATGAGCAAAGTGTCGAAACCTTTTGATCAGAGTAGTATATATAAAAATAGATTCAGTTGAGAGTGGATGATTGCTTGAAAAATATTTTTTATCAAATATTCGTTAGGCAAACTTTCACTCGGGTAAAACCCGGGCGAAGCCGTTTACATCTGCTTGTTATGAATATATATATATATATATATTTTTTCTTGTAATGAACAATATATATTGATAATGAACATAAAATATTCAAGATATATATATATTGTAGCAAAGTATTTATTATTTTATTAACACAATATCATTTTTTATGTTTATATTTTTCTACTCTGTAAACTTCCCCCCATTGCTTATCTTTTTTTTTTTTTTCATTCATAGTTTGTACTTGCCTTAAATAAATTGCTGTGTCATCCCGAAGTTTGTCTTTCCTAATTTTCCACGTGGCATTTTGGTGGAGATACTTAGTAAATTAGGGAAGACAAAATGAAGATTGTCGAAAAGACTTAGAGGCCATGGGTGCTATGATCTACATTTTCAAAGACTGACTCCAGGATTCTCTCTCTCCATCGCCGTTTCAAAGCCAAGACTTCCCTCCAAGATAACGATGTCCCTATAAACGATACGAAACAAAGCCGATCTTCACGCCGCAAGAAAAAGGACGCAAAGCTGCTAAGAACAAAATTCCAAGACTTCGATGGAATCCTTGGCAGAAGAAGCACGTCAGATCCATGTCAGTAACTACAAAAATTTCAAGCTGTGGGTCACAGCTCCCATAGGTAAGAAGCTATGTAGCAAAGTATTTTAAACTTTATTAACAGAGAATATCATTTTTGATGTTTATATATTGCTACTCTGTAAAATTTCCCCCATTGCTTATATTTTTTATCATTCATAGTTTGTACTTGTCTTAAATAAATTGCTGTGTCATCCCGAAGTTTGTATTTCCTAATTTTCCACGTGTATTATTCCACGTACATATTAAAGGAGAGGTGCCTATTTTGGTACATATATATTTTTCTAGATACAATTTATTTTTAAGAAATCAGTTTTATTTATTTTAACATTTTCCCGAAGAACCCATTTCAATTTAAGAAAATGCCGTGAGAGGCAAGAGTATAGATGGCAAAATTTTATTCATCAATTTGGATTTACTTTCCAGTTGGACATTTTAATTTATCTCCAGCGCCAGATGAAAGCTCGTCCACATTTCTGTTCAACAAATGGCCAGCCAGGCAGCAGGCCTCACGGTATTCCTAATGAA
This sequence comes from Cordylochernes scorpioides, assembly GCA_030710605.1. Classification (NCBI taxonomy): domain Eukaryota; kingdom Metazoa; phylum Arthropoda; class Arachnida; order Pseudoscorpiones; family Chernetidae; genus Cordylochernes; species Cordylochernes scorpioides. The sequence continues at coordinate 98,324,486 of CP092886.1, forward strand.
TGGAATGTACACTAATCCATTTCCGGTCAGCGGCTGTTCAAGATGACGGAACTTCCGGTGGCTGGATCAGGAAGCCATTATTGACCACGTGGTGGCATTATTGACGCTTTAGCTCTGTGTTTTTCCCCACGTTTCAACGAGATTAGGCTGGAATTTCATCCCACTCCGATGTCTGTGTGTGTGTGAGGGAGGAAATACAATAAATGATCGGGCTACCTTCTCACCCGCTTGAAATTCAAATGTGATGAGCACCTACCAGAAATATCCTGAATAAAACATACCACTATAATATTTCCCATAAAGAAAGTATGGGAAGATTCCATCCCTATCACCTACAAGCATACGCTAAATCAAGGCAAAACAACACGGGCGAGATTCCTCGCACGTCTCGGCGCCGAGATTTGCATAATTTGATCGGCAGAGTTAAGAGCCCAACTACATATTAACCCTAGCGTCACTCTGACTTTATTAGATTGGCCATGGATGGACCCCGTGTTTTTACGGCCGCACCTTGCGCAAATCCAAACACTTAGCGCCACTTTTATTAAAACGCCGTTCGGCATTTTGGTGTTTTGCTTCCCTGGAATAACGCTTTCTTTATGGGATTCCTGACATGTGGGCACATGGATCCGAGATATAAGGGACACGAATATTTTTTACACGTGGAATAAAATGTGCGTGAATGAACTGAATACATATTTTGGAGCAAATAAATTGAGCCAAAATATGAAAACTTTCTTTCTGTGTGAGCGTCAATGATCTTTTAATATAATCATAAAAATTAGAAACCGAATTAATTATAAATATGATGTATTGATGCTTCAATGATACGAGGTGTGTTCAAAAAGTATCGCGACTTTTGAATTTTCGCGGGTTACGTATATTCGAATTTCGATCTTTTTGTGGCTTTATGTTGGTACTCATGTCTCTCACTTATGCCGACAAGCTCGGCCATTTTGAATGTTCACTTAATTGTTGACAGCTGCTTTGCTTGCAGGTGTTTTGGATCGTCTTCGATTTTTACCCATTAAAAAAAATGGATCAAAAAACCTGTATCAAATTTTGTGTGAAAAACGAAATTAAGTGCGCGGATGCATTCCGAATGTTGACTGTGGCATACCGAGAAGCTACCTTGGACCGAAGCAACGTTTATAGGTGGTACAAAATGTTCTCAGAAGGCCGAGAAGATGTGAACGACGAAGAGCGCGCCGGACGCCCGAGCACTTCAACAACAGACGAAAAAATTAATGAAGTGGAGAAAATGATATTGGCCAATCGTCGAATCACCGTTAGAGAAGTTGCTGAGGACCTAAACATATCGATTGGCTCGTGCCATTCGATTTTTATCAATGATTTGGGCATGAGACGGGTCGCCGCGAAATTCGTACCAAAATTGCTCAATTGCGACCAAAAACAGCATCGCATGAACATTGCTAATAAGATGTTGGACTCTGTCCGCGACGACCCAAATTTGCTCCAGAGGGTCATACCTGGTGACGAAGCGTGGCTTTATGGTTATGACGTGGAAACCAAAGCTCAATCATCTCAATGGAAGCTGCCGCACGAACCAAGACCGAAAAAAAGCGCGCCAAGTTCGGTCGAATGTGAAAGTTTTGCTCACAGTTTTCTTCGATTGCAGGGGCGTGGTGCATTATGAGTTCTTGCCACAGGGTAGAACGGTCAATAAGGAATAATACCTGCAAGTTATGCGCAATTTGCGCGAAGCAATCCGCAAGAAACGCCCGGATTTGTGGAAGAACAAAAATTGGCTTTTGCACCACGATAACGCCCCTGCTCACACATCGTTGCTTGTGCGCGACCTTTTGGCCAAAAACAACACACTAATGATGCCGCAGCCACCGAATTCCCCAGATCTGCCCCCCTGTGACTTTTTCTTGTTCCCTAAACTGAAGAGGCCCATGAAATGACGACGTTACGCTACGCTTGACGAGATAAAGACGGCATCGAAGGAGGAGCTGAAAAAGATTTTAAAAAATGAATTTTTGAAGTGCTTCGAAGATTGGAAAAACCGTTGGCACAAGTGTATAATATCTCATGGGGATTACTTTGAAGGGGACAAAATAGCTATTCATGAATAAATAAATAATTTTTGAAAAAACACAAAGGTCGCGATACTTTTTGAACACACCTCGTAAAATAATGGGAGGGCCTGGCTCATCAGTGGTGAACCCTCCTATTATTTTATCATTGCAGTAAGGGCAGCAGAAAATTGTTTTATTTTAAAAAGAAACATACGTGTCAAAATTATAAAGGTATAATTTTTACATATTATATATACAATTGAAGATAGAAAATCTTAGGTTCTAGCCAGAGTTCTCGCCTTGCGTCACAATTTTCCTTAATCAGGATTTTCACTCACTAAAGAGGCTGCTCCCAGCATTACACTTGAATGTATTGCGGGAGAGAGAAATATATATTTTCACTTGTGGATATGTTCATAAACCACCTACACACACTACATCAAATAGATTCACAACACTTTTTGTCCTTCATATCATCATCACCTCCACCAAAAAAAAAAAAAAAACTGGCCATTTTGATTACGAACTGTGTAAATGTTATTTTTCGATACCTTTCTTGACAAACAAAAAAAAGTCCATTAGGTCATTCAGCTTTATGAAAGTTGAACCCAGATCGACATTTATGAATATTAATTGTGTGTGTGTGTGTTATCTAATTGATTTTTGATCAAAATAAACGGGCTTTGGAATCTGAATTAATAAAATCTAATAGGATATTAGAAGAGTTATCTATAAGAATATGGATATAAATGACCCAGTGGACACAAATAAGCGTAACCAACCAAAAAAAGAGGAAAAGGTAAGCATCGTCCATATCTTGCATGCGGGAGAGGCAGAAGGAATTCCCGGTCGCAGAAGAGACAATTATTGAACATTCCAAAGAGGCGATATTAAAGTGTCGCAATGATTGGCGGTCTCATAATCCGCTTTAATTAAACACCAGACAACACTTTTTGTCGTGGGAATGTCTCTGGCCAGGGATAACGACCAATATTGTTGCGGTGGCCCAACACAATGGCGGCTGCATTCGTCTCGGCATTACCGCCCCCATCAAGTTTTGGGAATAGATATTGCTTCGAGCATATTGTATTAAGCTCTCATTTCATAATGAATTACTGCATCTTATCTTGTACCTCGTGTGTATATTGCAATCCAAGCTGATGTTTGTCCGACAGCTCGAAGGTTTCAAGAAAGACAGATGATATCCCAGCATGATCTTCTTGCCCATATAAAAAACTGTCTTCGTCTCAAGAAAACAGGTGGCGGACCCATTAGACCTTTTTTCGAGTGGAGCGGGTCAGATGTCTTGCGGCCTTGTTTCACCATCAACGCGGCTCGTCGGTGACGTGGCTCATCCAGGCTCTTTACTGGAAGCGCTCACTAACTTGCCTCTATTCAGACAGTGGGGATACATACATAATATATTTAAATATATACTTGAGATTTTCCCAAGTCTTATAAAAATTGTGGGTATATATAGCTTATTTGATTATAAAAATTCACATGGCACAGACCATTTTAATCATGATGACGAGATGTAGGCGAATGCTTGCACTCGACGTATCCTATATATCGGGGTTTTTCAGCAATAACATGATATGTAATGGATTTAATTGATTTAAAAGTATTTTAAATAATTCTCCAACCCAAAACGTTTGGTTATGTATTTTCAGATAACAGGAATTTTAGAATAATGCCATCTCTACGGACGAAAAAGCACAATGTGTGTGTTAATTAAAACTAGATTTTACACTCAGAGAGATCCAGACTAATTTAAGATTTCCAAAGAACTCCTCTCGCGCCCTTCAATAAGACTAAACTATGGAGACAGGCTGTGTGAATATGAAACCTAATAATGGCTTATAAATTGGTTGTCATTTTGGAGCACCCTGTATACCCTGTGACAACCGCGCGTAGAAGCAGTTAGACTTTGCAATTAGAAACTGCTCGTGGCTCGTATCGTTACTTGCACTCGCTGGTGGAATGAGCGAAGGATTTAATGTGCGTGTTTCTTTCAAGTCCACATTCATTGTTCATGCATTTTCAAGGTAACCTTTCTTTGATTTCCTATAGCAATTTTTCTGAATGTATCCAAAAGAAGGAGACCCTGTTGCGAGATGATGAAGCACTGAGGTGATCGTTAAAGATGTGCCTTCAATATTAGAAACATAAAATATTTCTGAAAGTTAATGACAACCCACTCTATGGCTCAAATAGATTAAGCCAAGAGAAGCGGCTCCCTTCAGCCATCAAGAATAAACCACTCAACATTTAAAAACGAATTGTTTTTTTTTTAAGAAGAATAAATTGATTTGAAGCAGATGGTCGCCATTATTTTAAAAGTGATTCTGTGGCAAGTGGTCCGGGACGCACTTCATTAGCTGTTGCTTCTAAAAAGGAGACGGTTCGGCAGAATGCAAACAATTCCAGATGATTAGCAAAAACAAAGGGCTGACTAAAGAGCCATAAGGTGCAGAAAGAAAGATTGGAGAGCGTCATTAGGGTCATGCAAAAACAGCCTAAAAAATGTTTATATATAGATGTTTAAGACAAAGGGAAATTACAGAAAAAAAGACAGAAGGGGAAGGAAGAGAAGTGTAAAGAAAACAAAGCAATAACAGAGAGAGATTATGAAGGATTGCTTGCAGGAAAATTGGCTCACTTCCAGCTAACGCTGTTACCAGATTAAAAATCGTACCAACAGTTTCAAAGGATGCGGAAATCAGTAGAGACAATAGAAAGGGCACGTGTGAATGAAACCACGTTGTTTAGATTTCTTTCTTCCATTGGGAGAATTTTGTTTAATGGTCCAATTTGCCTTGGGTGCCTGATGATCGATGAGATACTTTCTATAAAGTAAACGCAAACTTAGAATCAACATATTCTACCATTGTTGGATTATTGAATCAATTCGCGGTTAAAGGCACTCCGCTTTTAGAAGTAGTTTTTTATTTTCTCATTTCATTTGTCTTTTAACGCTTGACATTCGTGCTATAATGTGTTTGTAGTTTGTGTGTGCGAATATGAACTTCATCGTTCCAACGGTAAATACGCCGTTTACGAGGAGGTGGCTCTACTAGAGGTTGAAATTCTCGTTAACGCCCTTAATTGATTCACTTTGATTATATTTATAAATTTGGGAAGACAAGTGTTTTCTCGTGAAAATTAAATACCATTCTACACTCAGGATGAATGCTTTTCGAAATACAGTGAAAATGCCCCCTTTGATTTCTACCTGGTGTAGCAATTTTAAAGACCAGTAGTGTATAATATAATGAACACTATGATATCATGGATTCTTAAAATTAAAGATACTTCGGCCAATAAATCTTTCTATTATCTCGACGTTTCGACAAACATATTTTGTCCTAATCAGGAGCGAACAAAAATGAAAACATTTTATTAAGGCACAACATACTATTAAGAATAATTTTTAACGCTTTGCCAAATGTTTTAATTTTGGTTGCTACTGACGAGGACAAAATATTTTTGTCGAAACGTCGAGATAATAAAAATATTTACTGGCTGAAGTATCTTTAATTTTAAGAACTATGAATGCCGGCCAGGCAGCCTCTATCTTTACGATATTATGGATTTTATTATTTAAGGGAGCAATGGAATTACACATCATAATGCATATTACACAATAGATCTGTATAAAGTATAATCTTTTTTTCTCATCAGGAAGAATTTTAACTTTGGGCTAGAGAATAAGAAACTTGTGATTTGACAGAATTAAAGAATGTTAATTGAGCGTCACTCTGAGTAGATTCAAATGGTAGAACTAACAAGGTTCAAAATTGATCATAAAGCTCAATTATATTGTTTACAAACGTGAATTTGATTCAATTCTGTCTCTGGTTGGTACGTATATGTTCTATATGCACGCTATTTGCAACATGAAAATAAAAGATAAAATCAAAAGTTTCAAAAAGATTTATTAATGAATGTAATCTAATGCCCATTTATAAATATTAATAGAGTATTGATAGAGTTAACTGTCCTTAGTCATATAACCTTCCTATTATGTGAAAAAAAAAGATCATAACCTTTTTTACACTTTGAATATATTTAATTTATTGTGCACTATAAGCTTCATCATGCATCCGGTGTATTTGGTTTAAAATAGGTTTCATTTTAAAATAAATCCGTTCCGTGTGAGATGTACTATCCTTTTACATGTACCCCATTCGAATGAATATCATGCTAGGGTGTATAAAATTCAAAATAATATAAAAATAAAAACGATATTACTAATATTTTGCCCATTATTTAATTGTGACAATAGTTTATCTCAAATAAACACATATCATAATTATAGCTTATTTCTTTGAAGAAACACTTTGGCTAAAAAAACTATTTTAATCGACGTTTCGAATATATATTGTAGCAAAAAGTATTTAATTTTATTTTTAGCAGAGTATCATTTTTGATGTTTATATTTTGCTACTTTGTAAACTTCCCTCATTGCTTATCTTTTGTTTATCATTCATAGTTTGTTCTTGCCTTGAATAAATTTCTGTTTCATACTGAAGTTTGTCTTCCCTAATTTTCCACGTAGAATTTTGGTGGAGTTGCTGGATAAGTTAGGGAAGACAAACTGAAGATCGCCGAGAAGACTTTGAAGCTATGGGTGCTGTGATCTCCATTTTAAGAGACTGGCTCCAGGATTCCACCGCCGTGTCAAAGCTAAGACTTCCTTTCAAGATGACGATGTCCCTATAGACAATACAACGACAAACCCGCTCTTCACGCCGCAAAAAAAAAAGACGCAAAAGTTCTACTACTTCGATGGAATCCTTGGCAGAAGCACGTCAGATCCATGTCAATAACTACAATAATTAAAAGTTGTGGGTCACAGCTCCCATAGGGAAGGAGCTATGTAGTAAAGTATTTATTATTTTTTTTTAGCAGCGTATAATTTTTGATGTTTATGTTTTGCTATTCTGTGAACTTCCCTCATTGCTTAATTTTTGTTTATCATTCATAATTTGTTCTTGCCTTGAATAAATTTCTGTGTCATACTGAAATTTGTCTTCCCTAATTTTCCACGTGGCAATATAATATGTTGTCCTCGTCAGGAATAAAACATTATAAAATATTTTGGCAAGGCCTTAGAAATTTTCTAAAATCAATGCCTCAGATTTTAAGTAGAAATATGTTTTCATCCAAGACAGCCTTTATCTTCAAGATATTACCATCTCCAATATCTTCCCAACAAAATTGGTAAAATTATATTTGTTTCGCCAATATTGATATTTAATCGCTAAAACTAAATTTATTTGTTATGCGTATATAATATGCTCTTTATACCAGTGTTATCTAAACCCAATTTTCTTTGTATATTGCTTTAATGACAAGACCTACAATCATTTGATTTCGTCCATATAATTACCACTAGGGACTACAATAATGGAAGATAACATTTAATATTCACTCCAGTAATAGTGAGAGCTTGACCTTTATCAACAGCAGATAGGCTTTGCCAATATTGGAAACACAAAATTAAAATTTAGTTAGATTTTGTTTGATAATCTTTTCGCAAAACTTCATTGGTAAAAGTTCAAATGAGAAGCTCCAACAACTATTGAGGAACCTTCAGATAAAGAGAAAGTAAATTCTGAGAAGAAGAAAGAGCTATGGTTAGAAGTAATACACCCACATAGATTTCCTAAGAGATGTTGAGTCACTCATCAAGCCTTCACACTCCTGCACTTGTCTCTCCTACCCGCCCCATATGTCAGGAACTTCTGTGGCTCATTTCCATAAGGCTAAACTATTTGCGTGGTCCTTAGGATTTCCTCGATTTGTAAATTAATGCCTTGGCTTGCGCAATCATTTGTTAACAGAGTGAGATAGAGGACTGCTCTGAGAAACAATTAAAATATTCAAATCCTTTATATTATCATTTCCATTAGTTTGATGCATATCTATGTGAGAATAATTTTACTAAAGGGGCATATAAATTCGCATTATATGTGCCAAATGGGAAAGAAGTTTAGGAAGATTTTTTAGGAAATATACATATATAATTATATATGATATATTTATTATATATATGTATATATTGAAAATATACATCTCGAATTATAATATTTTATATATGATGCAGTTATCAAAATCCTCTACTTTTGGCGAGATCAATTGGATGTAAAATGTTGGGAAAGGATCCGAAAGGGAGCCAACAATAAAAATAAATTATAATTTAAAATCATTTCTCTCTCCCTAATTGCAGATAATCAACCTACAGGATATATTCCCTAAAGAATAAAGGAAATCTTGCACTTAATTGAAGGCACAAGGCCAGTCGCAATCTAACCAAATAATCTTTCCTTCTTAAAGGAAAAAGAAGGAGAAAAGACCTTAAACGAACGTCTAGAAAATTCAAGCGAAGAATTACATATTCTTAATTACCTCCAAAGCAAAATAAAAAAGAATAAAGAGAACGAGAAAGAAAGACAAACTATAAAAAGGGGAAAGAAATGGACCAAAACACGCAGGTCGAGGGGAGGATTAGAACTCTAATGAATATTCAGGCCAAACGATTCAAGCGCTTTCTCTTTTTCCTTCCAAAAAACATGTTTAATTATTTACACCCCTCCCACGACGTTACTGCCTGTCGAGCGACCCACTTAATTATGGCACCTAAAAGGAATAGTTAAAATAAAATTTAGAAATGCGGCCAAAAAAAGAGCAATCCCTCCAACAAGGAGCGCAGGTTTTTAAGACATTCGTATTGATTCAGTAATGACTTCTGGCCTGGAAGCAATTAATTGTTCCTTAATGTCCAAAAATACAATCCGGTGATAAGCCACGATCAATCGCGGCGGTGGTGGCGGACGTGCTTAAAAACGCCCTCAATTACCATATCGGAAAAGAAATAATGGATCACGGGCGCGGTGTCCTTTAATAGTAAGGGACTAAGTAATTATGATTGGCCCTGTGATAAGTTGGTCATAATTAAGTGGCTCTAATGGTTTAGCGACCCGCGGTACCTATGAGGACTCTCCCGCCGCATAATAGACAACCTCACTCCATAACGAGCCCTTTGGCAAAGAAGAATACTCCCCCTTTGTTCCAGCCTTTTGATGCCCATTTTCTAAACCAACCTATCTTCCTTCATCCCATCAGAACAATGCCTCGAGAAGTGAGTGCATTTATTCGATCCTAAATGCATATGTAAAAATTTCTAAAATGTTTTATATTTTATTTTTTATTTTAATTTATTTGACGATATATTTTAATATAGAAATAAACACACGGCATTTAATTTATAAAATTATCTAAGCTTTATACTATAAAAGAGTAAATGCGTTCCCGCTAGACAAGTGGCGGCATGATGTCATTTTCTAATAATTATAGCTAGATGTGAGTGTCCTGCTTTATAATTAGGCGCATTTGCATTTTTTAATTTAGTCGTGGTATAGCCACTTTAAAAAAGCATTTAATATATCAATCTTTATACATTATATCTCTATATGCATTTGAATCAGAAATGTTTCTAAATTCTAACTTAGTTTTGAAAATTCAGTAATTCAAATTTCTAATGTATAACTTCAAAAATTTAAATGGCGGAAAAATTTTAAAGGAAGTTTGGATTGTTGGCTGTTTTTAACAAATGCATATAGATTATTTTTTGTTCAGCAAGAAGACCAAACAAGCGCCAACTACGCACCATAAGCCAGCTTGATATAAAGATGCCCAATTTGTCAATGGCGCCGAGAACAGCGGTCTGAATTTATTATTTGTGCACGTGTGCTTATTGGCACTAAGTGTCAGTGTGCCATGGCCAAATTGGTGGCGTCATGTTGGGCCCTAGCTTCCCTCGTGGGAATCCATCACATATTTCTCGCTCCTAGCTACAGTAGATAGCAACCACACAGCTTTGAACACTTAACTATCCACATTCTCATTTAACGGCGGCATCTTCGAATAAATTTGTTGTAACATACGCCCATCCCAAATAGCGATGCCATTCAACTAATATCGCAAACATTCAGATTTTCCTTTCTATTGTCGTAGAGAAGTAAGAAATAAACAATTCGTTACTTCTTTTAGTATTTTTATTTTCTAAATATAACATTTTAGGATTTTTTGCTCCTGGTATCAAAAATGAAATGTCTATATAAAGGTAATAATAATTTCGTTTTAAAATATAATCTTTCTTTGAAAGTATTATAAAAACAGAATATATAATAATATTAATTAGGCTCTGTACATGTTCGAGTTAGCTCTACTCTGGAATAATATCAGGTGAAATCGAGGGATTAACAAAGGAGGCTTTTCTTGAACTATTTTCTTTTAATAACAATATATTATCCATTTACCTTGAACAACTATCCAGCTAGAAGTAGACTTTTTATTGTTATTATCGAATCCATCTGTTTACTTTCACACAGCTGCAAATATAATGATGTCATCAACATTACGAGAAATGATAGCATTATCGATAACCTCATTGCAGAATATTCAAATTATTCACCACACTGAAGATGCATAACTAATGATAAATAGAGGTAGTAACGCTAATAATTTAACGCTTTGCCAAATGTTTTAATTTTTGTTCGCTCCTGACGAGGACAAAAGATTTTTGTCGAAACGTCGAGATAAGAAAAAGATTTACTGGCCAAAGTATCTTTAATTTGAAGAACTATGAATGCCGGCCAGGCAGCCTCTATCTTTACGATAATGATAAATAATTAAGAATTGGTCTATAGATAGAATAAAGCGAATCTCATTTTTCCAAAAAATTATATTTTGAAAAAATAATACAAAAGTTTAATGGCGACTTTTAACCTTGTCGAAACACCGGGAATTGTCGGTGAGAATCTAAATGATTTATAAGATAGCAAATCAATTTACATATATGTATAGAAAATTTATACCAGTGGGACATATGCTCACTACTGTTTTAGCAAGAGGTACTAGACCACACTTAACATTTTTAGTGTAAATTTAACAAATATCCCCAGTCAGGTACATTAAAGGTAATTAAGACATAAAATTTTAATTTACAAATTAAATTCCCTTTTGAATTATTTTCCTGATGCTTGTTGAAGCACCTTTACAGATGTAAAGTATTTTGTTGGACATTATATTAAGTTAGGGATTTATCAATATTCTTGCAAGAATTAAATCAACTTTTTTTCATTGTAACACCACTTAGAATGTATGCACAAACAATTAAGTTTTAACCCACTAGATTATGAACCAGACAAAAAAAGAACTTAATTAAGTAATATAAAATAGAAATTATTACTGAGTCAATGATGTCAATAAATTTATGATAAAAAAACTGATCATTCCAATCTTTATTTGATCCAGGGGAAAAATTGATGTTTTAGCCCAGTTTTCAGCATATGAATATTTGAAGTTTCAGACCAAAAGAATTTGACCGTTTTTAGACAACCAACATTTTTTCTTATCGCTTAATATATTATAAAACTATTTAATATCAAAATATAAGAAATATATATAAAAAAGTAAATTAAATACTTAGCAAATGCATTAAACGACAACTCGCTCGTATATTTTTATATGTGTGTGTGTGTATTTTAAATATTATTAGTATTTTCTTTCTCTCAATCTCTAGAAAAACTACCTGCCAACATTTCCCTACATTTTAAAAGTAATAGCGCGTCATATGTAAATGAAAAACATTTTTTTTTTCGCAATTTTTTCTTTTATAAAATAAATTTTAAAACAATTCTTATGATAATTTCTATTTACACATCTATAGTGGTATTTTAAAAATAAATTTATCTGATTTCATATCATGTGTGTATGTGTGCACACGCTTCCTAACATTTATTTTAAATATTGAATATTTCAATTCGCGTGGCGATTCTCATTTCTAGAACGTTCCACCTTATAGAAAACGTAATTTAAAAAATAAATTTATGCTTATTTTTTATGGCGTAAACTAAATAAGAAGGTCATTATATAATTGTTCACTAGTATTACTCTTGTTCGATAAAAACAGCTAAACATACTTATAACCAAAGGAAGGTATAAATGTGTTTCAACTACACTTCAACTTCCTACTGAAACAGATAAATTTCGGCGAAGTATCGAATTCACAAAATGCTCAAAATAGAATAACATTTTCGCAAACTTTCATTCGTGGGAAGTCGTCCGTGAGTGCCGAACTACAGCTGCCATCTAGCGGTGGCCAGCCAAATTACTTTAAACCTTATCTGCCAGGCAATGTTAACCTTTCTTGGTCTACCCAGATTCATACTGTGAGAATTCAATACCATTTTAAAAATAATTTTTCTTCATATTCTAAAGAATAAATGCTAAGAAGATATATAGATGCGTTTTAAAATAATGGAAACTAGATGTACATTTATATTTGTTTACAAATAAAGCTCATTTACTAGAGACAATGATCAAAAATTACTAATTTGTTTGACGTTCCAAGCTTGAAGAACCTAAGAGAGACTGCAAAGTTTTTTTTTTCAGCATGCGAAAATAGAAAATTCAAATAGTTGTTTAATTAAAGTATATATATAATAGAGAGTGAGATTAAATCTTAGTGTGAAATCACTATACCAGGGATAATTGTAGGTCGTGTCGATTAAAATATTGGTAATGTGAGGACTATATTTGAAATTTTTACAAATATATATATACATTTCGGGCGTAAAAAAGAATAAAACCTGAAAGGTTACGGTGGCCACGTGGATCTCCACCTGGACAGAGAGAGATGGATAACCGTTGTCAGCTGATCAAAAATACATTAGACACCTTGCCAACTTTTTGTGTTCTCCGAGCAAACTTGATGCTTTTTTTCGTAACAATTTACCACAAATCGCCAGGTCCATGACGGCGCTTCACCACAAAAACTGAGTAACTTTTTTTGTACTCCTCAGTGTTATTTTTTGATCAGCTCCCATTATATCGACCTGCAATAGAACTTATAGAGCTTTCATTCGTGCATTCAGAAATGCCTATTTTATTTCATCGTTTTGCTGGCAACAACCATCGGCGGCATTGAACGTGTTGAAAAGTAATATTCGACAGACCTATACATACGCTTTATCAAATATAGAATCTATCTGAAATAAATGTAATTTGTGAACAAATTTATAAAATTATAAATTTATATAAATTTAAAATATATATTTAGAGAGAATACATTTTTCTAAATTCGACATTTCAATACACACACACGCATGAAAAATTATCACAAGATATATACTATCATATAGTATTTCATAGAAATTTAGATAATAGATGCAGACATATGGAACATGGGCTAATATAGGTAAATACAAGTATATTCACATGGAATGTAAATTGTGTGTTAGACTTTGAATGTCGACGCGGTATTCACGCCGTGAATTTATTTCCTTGCATCATGGCGTATATTTCTGCACAAATATACAGTATTCCGTGGCTTTTAAATGTATGTTGGGGAAGGTTATAGAATAAGATTTACATAACAATATAACATCCTTGAAGTGACGAACGGGAGAAAATAGTTTCTATACAATTTTTTAATTGTATTTTAAAATGTTTATAAACACATATTTTTTAACACTAATTTTCTTCTAAAAATCATTCATGGACCAAACTTAAGGCAATAGAAAGTCTTCAATGTCGCTGGTCGTCTTTTTTTTTTTTTTTTTTGAAGGGGACGGAAATGATTTTGTTCACACTTGATTATCTCGTGTGTCTTCAATAAAGGTCAATATGTATCAAATATCTTTCAGAGTTATTGTCTGATTATATATGCTAAATGGTACAACTTCCTTAAGTTTTGTCCATTAGTGCATATGAAATTATAATTTATTTCTGCAGGCCTTATCCGGAAATGAATAAAAATTGAAGTATGAAGGGTATGTATCATCAGTGGTGAACCCTCCAGACAGCTTCACTGTATTGGATCGAGTTTTTTTAAATATATCTTTAATTCTTCAATTTAGATACACATTTATACAGTCATATAAGCATATGTTCATAGTTTGTTCAAAACATCAATTTACTGTATTCAATAGCAAGTGCAGGGTATATAAGGGTATATAAGAAACTAAGTCCAATACAATAGAGAAGCGGTGTGGAGATTAAAATGGCGAAACCGCTTAGAGGGTTCGCCACTGATGAGCCATACCCTTCCTCTATCAATTTTTAATAATTTCAAGATGTTTTGCACGTCCTTTGGCATTATTAATGGCGTTCCTCGTTGGCTTACCGTGCGGTTATTAACCTAGAGAGAGCGGTTATTTTACAGCGCGATCGCGAGATGTGTGCCAGCTGGGTTGTGCGAACTCGTGTATGGATGGATGCGTGGAAAGTGCCCGGACAAGAAGAAGGGTCGGCCTTTCTGGAGGAGGGGAGAAAGGATGCGGTGGCTGCCACGGAGAGGCGGACGCTGTGTCCCCAAGCGTGGTTCTGGTGAGGCGGCCCGAGGGGGTCTCGAGGCGGGGTCTGTATACCTGGTTGATCTTGCCAGTAGTCGTATTCTTGTATCAAATATTAAGCCATGCATGTCTAAGTACACGCCCAAGCAAGGCGAAACCGCGAATGGAGATTTAAATGGCAAAACCTCTTGGAGGGTTCACCACTGATGAGCCATACACAACCCTCCCTCTTTCAATTTTATTCATTTCAGGATAAGTGGGCGGCAGAATTAAATTTTAATATATATAAATATTAAAATTTAATGAATATTTTGATCCAAAATATGCTTCTATTTTAATTAATATATATATGTGATATTATAATAATAAGGTGGGGAAAGAGAAATAATCACACCACAAGTTGGTAGAGGAACCCCAGACAACCAGAGAGAGAAGGAGAAAGCCGGGCCCGTCTTAATACTGTCTTAATAGTCCCGAGAACTCACGGGCCCCTCTGGTCGCCCCTTGGAATGTCGCTGGTGTCTTAAATGACAGGACTTTGGCTGCCCGTCTCTCTCTGGGTTGACTGTAGGTTTGCTTTATTATTCCAGGAAGAGTATATATTATGACATATGTATACCATTGTATAATAATGAAATGCCGGAAACAAAAATACCTATATATTATTTAGTTTTTTGACAATAATGTATCTTACACATCTAACAAAATCTTACATATCTAACACAATGTATCTTCACGTTGCTGAAGATACATTGATAAGGGGAAAATGTTCCGGAATTTCAAATTTTCCGAGAATTACATACTTAATCCTAAGCTATAAATAATAAACTGTGACATCTCAGTAGCTCTTCAAACGTGTTAATCAACTAATTCCCAATAAATCAACTTGTTATTTCACACTGGATTGTTGCATCTGGCAACAACTCTCATTTAAAAGCATCCAAGTTGTGCCCGCCTTGTTTCGTATTATGGTTTATGGATACTGCGATGTTTGACACTTCAAAAATATATCTCTGCTTGAATTAGTTCACACTAAATCTAATGAATAGGGAGGAATAAAATTTACATTCAATTTAAGGAAGCGAACCTTTGTTTTGGCTGGAAAAGGCGAGGGGACTGGCCGCGAAAAACAAGTGATCGGCCTACATGATAAGCCGGTGCTATTTTGGATCAAGCGATTGCTGCCGCCACTCATATCAATGCCTCAACAAGGAATGTTGCCCATACTCGGCAAAATATCAAAACCAGCTTTTATAAACTTTTTGAAGCTAACAAATTTAAGGTTAACAAAGGTTAAATATATATATATATATATATATATATAAAAAATGGCATATCCTGACCAGGAGCACATGTGCTTTACAGAAGGCAGAGCGCCATCTGGTGGAACAGAAATCAACTAAACATTGATTTAGCCTGTTCCCTGATATTTGGCCAACCCAATTTCTTGATAAATCAAGAAAAGCCATCCACGAACGCGTTTCGCGCTTTTTGGCGCTCGTCAGCGTGGAGTAGGCTGAACCATTGAGACCAAAAAAGATTTTTTGATCCCAATGGCTTCCTGAAAAACCAAGAAATGGGTATTTAAGGCCAAACTTGCGTAAATACGCTTAGCACATTAAAAAACGAAATAAAAAAATAATAGATAAAAAGATCAGGTGTTGAAATCAATATAAAAAATGGCATATCCTGACGTTGGATGGCTTTTCTTGATTTATCAAGAAATTGGGTTGGCCAAATATCAGGGAACAGGCTAAATCAATGTTTAGTTGATTTCTGTTCCACCAGATGGCGCTCTGCCTTCTGTAAAGCACATGTGCTCCTGGTCAGGATATGCCATTTTTTATATTGATTTCAACACCTGATCTTTTTATCTATTATTTTTTTATTTCGTTTTTTAATGTGCTAAGCGTATTTACGCAAGTTTGGCCTTAAATACCCATTTCTTGGTTTTTCAGGAAGCCATTGGGATCAAAAAATCTTTTTTGGTCTCAATGGTTCAGCCTACTCCACGCTGACGAGCGCCAAAAAGCGCGAAACGCGTTCGTGGATGGCTTTTCTTGATTTATCAAGAAATTGGGTTGGCCAAATATCAGGGAACAGGCTAAATCAATGTTTAGTTGATTTCTGTTCCACCAGATGGCGCTCTGCCTTCTGTAAAGCACATGTGCTCCTGGTCAGGATATGCCATTTTTTATATTGATTTCAACACCTGATCTTTTTATCTATTATTTTTTTATTTCGTTTTTTAATATATATATATTAGATAATAAAAAGGCATATATTGGATTTAATAATTTTATTAAATCCAATATATGCCTTTTTATTATCTAATGAATTAAATATGGATTGCTCTATTTTCAAATATATATATATATGAATTTTGAAATTCTAAAATGCTCAGAAAATATATTAAAAAGAGAGAGAGAGAAAATATAATATGTAGTTGTAAAAAAAAAGATAAAACTATTTTTATATCGTTCTCCTTGTACGTTTCTTACTTTCAAAATAGTTTTAATATACTAATTTCTCCTTAATTCCATATATATAATACTCGCGCAGTTTAAACAAAATTTATAAAGTTTCTATCATAATTTATAACATTTCACACCCAAATCGAAGAAACGAAGAAACGTTTTCTGAATTAGATCTTCAAATAAATAAGGCCAATAAAGAACACGAACACCTTTGTTATGAAAGAATTTTCTATTCGCATTGGCCACAAAAATTGCATCATTAAGTTATCGTTTTCTTTTATATTATTCTTAGGATAATCTTTAATCTGTAGATTGCCAAAGCAGAAAAAAGAGGCGTCATACAAGAAAATTTCTGACCTCAGAGAAGGTGGAATTTCGACTAGAGAAATTGCTATGAGAGTAGGCTGCAATCAAAGTAGTGTTATAAGAATTTGATCTCGGTGGTCAGAGTAAGACAAAAGTTAAAGAAAACTTGGCTCATGTCGGCCTAGAGGAAAAACAGAGATAATAGGAGGATTCGTTGGAAGGTTGTAGCAGACAGGACAAAAGCTGTACCAATAAATCAAGCAGCTATACATATTCATAATGAATCTGAACCATCTCTGAGCACCTTTAATAACCTTCTTATCGAAGCAGAACTCGGTAGTCGCAGGCTTTTATTGAAAATCCACTATCTGCCAGACAGAAGCGACAGGCTCGCTGGTGGGGAAGGAGACGTCTTTGGGCTCAAGAATGACATTCTTTCATTTTTTCTGATGAATCCAGATTCAGTTTGGGCGGTTCATGACGGCAGAACACATGTTAGACGTAGGCCCCAAGAAAGATTTCATCATGACTTATTGTTGAAAGCATACAGCAAGAACCCCTGTTTTCATCGCGTGGGGTGGCATCAGTTATGAAAGTAGAACCCCTTTAGGCTTTATTCA
Source organism: Cordylochernes scorpioides (assembly GCA_030710605.1). Lineage (NCBI taxonomy): Eukaryota > Metazoa > Arthropoda > Arachnida > Pseudoscorpiones > Chernetidae > Cordylochernes > Cordylochernes scorpioides. The sequence goes on from CP092886.1 coordinate 98,342,296, forward strand.
AGGCACAATAACTGCTCAGATATACATTGCAGTGTTGTATGTGTTGCAACCTATTGTGTTACCATTTCTTGAGCAGACTAATAATGCAATTTTCCAATTAGATAATGCCAGACCACATACAGATAATATCTCAGGAGCTTCAAAATGTTGACAACATCCTTCCCTGGCCCGCATGTTGCCCCTGATCTTTCCCCAATTGAGCATGCATGGAACATGGTGGGGAGTAAAATCGTAATATCCAATATCTTCGGCAAAAAAAATTGAAATGACTTGGTCTGACATCTCACAAGGAAGCACTATAAAAACTGTATGACAGTATGCCTCACCGTGTAGTTGCTTGAATACGTGCCAAAGGAGGAGACACAAAATATTGATAAAAGCTGTGTATCTCAATAAATTTACACACATCCCTTTTTTTAATTTTAAATCATTTTTCACATATTACCATTACCAATTTACAGAAAATTCATGTAATTATTTCTAGGTGATTCCTTTTTTTATTGGCCAGTTTATATTCATAAAACACAAATCGGCTCTAGATCATATCGAATGCCTTGCTAACGAAGGACAAGTTCTTTCTGCAAGAAGCCTGGGCAGGTGGAGTTGTAGCAGCACAGCGTTGTTTTTGCGCCAAGTCCTCTTGTTTGTGTTTCTTGGACCTGAATGCTACGTCCAGAAATACCTCGCGGCCATCTGTCTCGCGGCTGCCTCCCGCCTGATTGACTCATTCCCGGAATCTCCTTGTTACAACTTCTTGGATCGCATTCCCAAGTGGGAAGTTCGATTGTTTACAAAATATACCGTTAGTGCTTATTGTCAGGTTACTACAGTATGGTCCCCCTGTAGAGCATAGCATATCACAAAAAAATCTAATCATGTCCGGTATTGTCGCCGGTTTAAACTTAGAGTACTTACATTCACCATGGAAAGGCTCGGCTTACCTGAAAGCACACAATTTCAACGTCACAGTCGGTACTAGGTGCTTAAACATACATTTACTTCCTAGAAGTTCCTAGGGCGCGTGGATTTTCAAAAAGAAACTATTTACAAAATTATAGCATTCAACCAAAAGAGAAATTACTTACAGGGCATTGTGGTTGGTTTAAAAACACATCTCACGAATATGATATGGCGATGAAGATTATTTGGCGAGAGAATGAACCCAGCAGACCCTTACCGAATGTGAAAAGGACCAAAGGCGAAAAAGAGAACTGGTTGAGGCACCTCGACCCCTAAGAAACAAATTATAATTCTTTGAGATGCCTTCGTGTTATTTTCTGATGTAGCAAGTTGTACTAACGGTACCCATATGATAAATAAATTAATAAATAATATATATACATACATATCCAATATAAATTAGAAATAAACCCCCGATTTTACTTCAATAAACTCCAAATTGAAGTAAGGCTCGAACGTTCTCATCAGTAAAAGGTGCATGACACCACTAGGACATAAACCTCACTGTGTGGATATGAGGTGGGAGCCTTTTTCGGCTTGAACTTCAGCGCGTGAATATTCATGTTCGGGATAATTCACCCTTCTATTCTAGGAAGAACCTTAAGTCCCACTTTACATACGCGCTTTGGTGGGTCCGGATGAGCGCAACTTTAGGGCTCATGATTGCATTTGAAAATAAAAAATGCTAAAAATGACATTTTTATTATAAAAAAGTCGCTTTCTATTGAGCAAACACATAGATATTATTGAATATTATGTGAAATAATAAGTATACATTCTTTGGAAACTCAGTAGGGTGGGGCTACTCAATTATAATCTATGATATTCAACAAAATAGCCAAAGACACGAGATTACGACGTCTACGGTATCTTCATGATATTTCGCATCTCTTTTTTAATTCCTTTTTGAAATCACATACTTTAAATAGAGCATTTATAATTTAAAATGTGCGCATATATAAAAATGCAAGAGAGAGAGAACTAAACATTGTAAACAATACAAATTGAAAAATAATTATAAAATTCCTAGGTATGTCTCTTTAAGGATTATTTCCAGAGAAAAACGAGCATATGTCTGAAGAAAGGCGTATAATTACGGCCAATTACTTTGAAGCACAGTCTTGACATTTGAAACTCAAGAAAGCAATTCAAATAAAATGGCCAAGAAGATCTCTTAGGGGAAAAAAGCAAAACAATCGTAAGTAAATCTTATCGGAGTACAATCGTCAAATTCTATCTAAAGAGTAATCATATTCTAAAGTCCGAGCCATTAATTTTAACTCGCTCGCCCCCCCCCCCCCCCCAGCAATGGTGTAAATAGGTTCCATTAACCTTCTTAATATCCTGCATGAAGGGAGATAGCGAGCTAAGCGACAGAAAAGTATTTCTTCAAATGCGCCAAAAACAATAAGACGTAAGCGAATCGTTTCCATTTCCTTCAAGGGATCGGTCCAAAATCACCTGACATAAAGAACTGCTCGGAGAGCAATGGAGGGAGCTGAATTAACCTTTTGAAGCAATAATGCTTAAAGGTGGTGCCACGGCACTAAACGATAACGTTTTCTCCTCGGCTGGCCGGCAGGGAATCTAGTTTCAAATAAAAAGGAGACTGGATTTGAAAAGACGAGCCAATAAAAGTAATGGGAACCGACTACCTGTGCCGGTGGATTAGCGACGGAGGCCGTCGTCATGGCAACCTTCGGTAATTACATCAGCGATGATGGGGTAGAGATTACCTGCCCAGTGTGGCCAGATTAATGAGGCTTCACTCTACCTCACCTTAATCTCGCTTGCCTGCTAATCAAGTGCCACCGCCTCGGGTTCAAATCGCCTCCAAGTTGATACACTTTGATGTTGATGTGTAGCGGCTCTTTTCGCAACATTTTTCACTTCAACTTCATCTGTGCGGCAGAAAACAGCGTGTGAGTCTTTATGGAAAATTAGCGTTAGCACTTTTTATTTATTTGTTTATGTCCACATATCGTTTTGTATGATCATCAACTTAAATGCCCCGTGTTACCGGCGCGTTCTTTCGGTCTACACACATCCTGATTACATTTCTCTGGTAGCTAAGGAGAAAGAGGCAAAGAGTAAAAATATATGCGATCTGAAATATTTTAAATTGTTATTTATTTTAGAGAATCTACATCATCTTTCTATCTTTTTTTTTTATAACTTTGCTTTTGAATTTTTTTTTTTTTACTAAAATTTTCAAAGATTATCAGCATTCTACATCAATTTAGTATCTGTGTGATAAAGAAAATAAATGTAATTTATTCAGAAAATTAAAAAGTAAATCGTGTGCAGTTTAAATTATAAATTTATTTTATATTTTCCGAGAAAATTCAAGAGTTCAAAGTGGATTATTAAACTTAGTAGAGACAGCACTACTGTTGCAGCAGCAAGCTGTCCAATAACAACACTTCCGTCGGCCACTCCGGCTTCATTGTTGCTCGCCGCCGGGAGGGGACGTCGCTGACAAAAGCTTTTGTTAACTACCAACGGCACATTGAAATGGCAGGGCTTCCTAAGCCAGAATGATAAACATTACTAACGATCGAACTTTAACTTAAATAAGTCTCCTTCATAAACACCATTTTCTTGACTATATTTTCAACGGTGTAGGTCAACAACACTCTGAATCTACCTTCCTTCAGCCGGAGGTGCTATCTTATCTCCACTGGAATTCGCGTTTCCGGAGAAAGAAGAGATTGGCTGTTGAGAGGAAATTGCCTATTGAGAATTGTTTACCTGATTGAAGAGTTGAAGCGGTTATTTTATTTGTTCCTGATTGGTCAAGCTTAATTGGGAAACATATATGTGCTAGAAGTTGGGTCAAATTTCGACACGGTATTTGGCTTATTTAAAATGTCATGCTACGATGACAATCGACTGAAACCACGTCTGTTTGTTTGACTCTAGTCAGACAAAAGAGATCTAAAATAAATAATTATATTCTATCTAATATGATAATTATTATCTAAAAGAAATTATGTTTATAATCCCCCAGTTTAAAAAACTCTAGTGATAAGGCAATGAAAACCACAACACCAGTTCTGACAAATTCAGACAAAAGCCAGCCTATATACAATGGTTTCGGGCTATGCCTCTAATCAACATAGGGGCGGTATCGATTTCATAACATCCTACGAAATGAGTTGTGAAATCTGTTGAATTTGTCAAACAGGTGTTTAAGCTGCTGAAGTGGCAGGGCCGTTGGAATACAACGTAAAGTTGCGAAAGGTTGATATTCAGGTATTCAAAGAGGAACCTCTTGCTTTAAACATGCATTAAAACAATGCGTTATATTTATAACCCCAGTAAAAAACTTGTAAAAGTAAAAACAGTAAAAAAGGTGGTGTGAAGAATGCCATGGTACATGAATACCATCCTCCTGCAACTTTAGGTTGTATTCTAGCCTGAAAATCGGCCCTGCCTTTTTGGTAAATTCCACCTATTTAAAGTTATCAAATCTTAGGATGCTATGAAATCGAAGCCGTCACTGTATAGGCTCCATAGTCTGATTTGCCAAGACTGGTGTTGTGTTTCTTTCTTTATCACTGCCTTTTAGTTTTTTCTGGGGTGATAATTACAATGTTTTAATGCATATTTAAATGGAGAGCTGCCTCTTTTGGGACATACAAGTACATACGTGTATATACCATTATACAAAAAACTTTTTTTTTATATCAGAACCATCGTCATAGTACCCTATGTGGCTGAAAATTGAAAAAATGTTAACACTACTTTTTCATCGTTAAAATCCTGTTTCTGAAGATTTTGCTGCACTTAGAAAAATTAGGTGCTAGAAAGATTCTTCAGAGTATCCTTAAATGTTTCTATCGTTTTTCCTTAATGAGATCCTAATGAAATGAAGCAATGAAATCCTAATCCTAATCTATGAGCCTAATGTAATAGTAGCGAGAGGTAAATAAAAAGGCGAATTTAATATTATTACGTATTTGCTGGGCGGGCTACCAGTGATGAGCCATGGCCTCCCATTATACCCTCCCTCACTGTAGTAAAATCTGTGGAAATATCTTAACATTTTATAACAAATAGAAAGAAAGTTAAACAACACTTCATACACAAATAATTATTCTCAATTTTTTTTCTCTCGCTGAATGCGGACTACGTGTTCGCACAAAGTGATGCGTTTTGCTTTTCCTCTGAAATATTGAAATTATATATAAATAAATCCAATTTGTAAAAAGTAAAATAAACGCAATTTAATATTTTAAAAATTATTTATTTTTTTTGGGGGGGGGGGGGGGGGGGGGAGAGTTTAAATATAAAATGCCAAACATTTATTTATATTCATTTGAAGAAATTGAGTTAGCCTAATGAGGACGTGAATTTATTAAGAGTTTAGGCATCCACAACCCAATTTATGTATTGTTTATACAAATATCTTATGCTGGCAAATTAAACGATTTCAAATAATTTCTCCCCCAAAAAATATATATTCGTGGTTATCTATATTATATATATACTAGCGGATGTACCCGGCTTCGCCCAGGTTTTTCTCGAGGGAATGTTTGTAGTCTAGTAATAAGAAAATATACTACACCTAAAAACTATCAGAGAAAAGAGAAACCACGGAAGGTGAACAGAATTTGTATATTTGTTAGGCGAAATTAGAAACATGATAAAACAATTGGGTATTTAAAAACAAATGTAGAAATAAAAGTTGAAGTATAATAAACAATGTTAAAGATTAGTTTTAATTATTAATCAAGATTGTGTGTGAATATGTGAGAAAGATGTAATATCGTTGTTGTTTTCTTGGCCGACTGTTTTACATATGGTGTTATCTTAAAATTGCTTGTTTTGAATATTTTTTAGATTGAGATTATTAGCTAGTATGTAAAAAAATTAACTCTGTTGAAATTTAATTTTGTATTTATATATAAATAAAATTAACTCCGTTGATTTTTTTGTATTTAATCGATAACAGCGAAGTTACGCATGTTAATGTTAGGAAATATATTTTGATGTTAAGCAAAACCTGCTCCATCTCGTTTTACATAAATGTTGAAAATTTGGTTGAAATTGATGCATTGTAACGAAAGTTTTTAGTGATGTCCACTTATGAAATTTCCATTTTATTTTAATATAGATATATAAATATATTAGAAATCTATTTTTAAAAATCGTATTTATATATATTTTTTTAAAATGCCAACATGTAGTAAATAAAAATATACATTAATATATAAAAATGACAATTATATTTTATAAAGTAATTGAGAGATTTTACATTAGAAAATAAAATATATAATTAATTTAAATAAATTATAATAATTGTGGGAGTGAAGAAAACGATAGGCGAGGTTATAATTGTGTTTAGTTCAAAAAGCTGCCGCTAGGGTGAAGCACGCACCAATCGGAATTTCAAATATTGTTCCCAAGTTTTTGTTTTAAAATAAATTGTGAAAATTGAATGCGGGGAATCGATTAATTGCCGAACGTTCTGCTAATTAGAATGTGTTTGAAAGAGTTTTAGTATTTAGCTGGAGGAAGATGGCTCAAAGTAATTGATCGGCCAACGTAAAATCTTCCCGAGGAGAAAGAGAAAAAAATCATGATTGATGACTTTGGTCTAAGAACTTCTTGAATTAGAATATCTGATAAAAAGACTTCTCTTAAAGGCCCATTGTCAATGTCTCTAACATTTTGTCAGCTACACGAATATAGTTTTTTTGTTGTTCCCATTTCTAAAATCAAATTTTGCGGAGATTGGTGTCAGGGAAATGAGGCTTCTGCTTGTCCCGTGATTTCTAGATTTATCGGTAATACAAATTATGGTGTTGGAATTATATTATTAACCATATTTTTTAAAGTATCTGTGATTATTACAATGTTTGACACGCGGATACTTCCAGCCAACCGCATGTACAGATAAATAGATTACAACGCTCTCCCGAGTACGTGAAGAGGCCGAGAGATACTTAAAGAATGTCGCTACTTGGTTGATATATTTAGAGTTATTTGTTACTAGCCGAATGACCCGGGCAAAGCCCGGGTTTTACCCGATTAAATGATTTTATTCAAATACTATTCGTTACAATTATAAATTGGCGCCGTGGATGTCATTCTTGTATAATATATAAATGAGTTTTAAAAATTGTAAAAAAAAAATGCATCGGCCGGGAATCGAACCCGGACCGCCCGCGTGGCAGGCGAGCATTCTACCACTGAACCACCGATGGTTATGAGAAATGGCGATATTTGGGTATTTATTCCATTCACAAAAGCAAACGGTGACAGAATTGATTAAGAAAGAATTGATTATGACGCTGATAACTGTATATATTAATGTGACGCGATATAGTTCAGGTTGAAACTTAGTTTACCTGTTGTTGCGACATCATAGTAAGTATTTGTTATATGTATATATTGATTTAATTAAACTCTTATTTTAATACCGTAACAAGTATTTGAGAGCTCTGGGTATTTCTTGTGTTCAGTTGTTCCGTGGTTGTTAAATGACCAAGAGTTTCCAAAATTCACAACTAGCATATGGAGAATAACAAGGAAAGGATGTACCTTAACATCATCGAATCTCTTGCTTCAGTCTGAAGGTAGAAAATGGTTGACATTTGAAAGCGCTCTAACTGCACTTAAATACTTTTCGTTATAATTTCTACTATGTATATAGTAATATATATTAAAACAACAGAAACTTAAATAAAAAGAAAAACGCTATCGAAAATTGATGTTATCTCTCGATACGAATAAATGAGAAATTTATGAATATTTTGGTGCCGCTGATAAAAAAATATTTTTGAAAATGTCAAAATGAGGTTACAAGTCAGGTTGTATAGTGTAACATAGTATTTATTAATTTTATTTAACAGAATGGTCATTTTTATGTTTTATATCTTGCGACTCTGTAAATTTCCCTCGTGGCTTATCTTTTGTTTACCTTTGATAGTTTGTCCTTCCCTGAAATAAATTTTGTTTCCTCCTGAAGTTTTTGTCTTCCCTAATTTTCCACGTGGCATATAGATACATTCAATAAAATGCGTTGCAACTGGCAGAGCCACAGTCTGGCAGGAAATAATTTGTCAGCACTTGCCGCTCTTCAGAACGATCCACGTGGGGGGGATATTATTTCAAGCATAACCCCAACCAATCCATTTTGGGGATGGGACCTCAAATCATGGGACAATTCATCCATTAGCACGAAGATCTATCCTGGATATTGCCATTTCTAGGGAGTCCCACCAAGTAATAAAGCGGGCATTAGGAGCAAGCACCCTTCGCATAATTACTTCTCCCCGGTGGGGAGGGCGGGATGATCGAGGCTATTTATTTAAGGCTAAATCAAATTGAAGGTTGTGGAAACGCAATAAGGCAGGTGATAAACTGATTACCGCCCGCTGAGGGCCTCCTCCTCATCTAAATAACAATGTTCCCACCTTGCCACCGCCGCCAAAATTACTGGCACTGCCAGCAGCCAGATCAAAGCCCTGCTGATTAGCCTCATTTAGGCAGGATAAAAGGTACACATAAAGAGAATATTAAGGGATGAATATGGTTCTAAAATGGTTTATTTAAAATGGATATGGTGAAGGGAGAGAAAGGTATTAGATGTAGCACGCAGAATAAAATACAACTCCAATCTAGTTCTACTTACTGAATCCGGCCAATCTTCTAAGGTACTATTTGGGCAGGGCTGTATTCCCCCGGAGAACCTTCAATTACCGCCATACCCAATAACTTGGTTCCACTATTCAAATAAGTCTTCTTTATCAGAAGTAAGACATTCATTACGACCAATCGGCCCTAAATGGCTCCGTGTAATCTTTGAAGACCATGATTTACCATCACCACTGGTGGGCTCAGAGGCGGGCCAATTAGATTGGCAGCGGCAGCACCAACTTACAGAGGAGCTCTTGGCAACTTTGCATAATAAAATAAGACGATAAATAGGGCGTTCTTAACCAGATTCTTTTTCTCTATTTTTTTAAATGGTCTTTATATATTTTGGGATAATTGGATGGCTTTGAATCAATAAGATCAATGGAATTCTAGTTGCAGTTTATAAGAAATGTGTGTAGGGATATTACTTATTTTTACAAATATGGTTTATTGATAACTGAAGTTCCAAGAAAAGGAAGAGAATTTTGAAAATATTATGGTTATAGTACGGATATCAGTAAAATTTCGGGGGCACCATGATTCTATTATAAGATTGATCTATATATATATATGAATATTAGGGAAAAATACGGTGCTTTTTTGCCAAATTAATAGTATACACATTTATATAAACATCTAAAATATTAAAAATACACGTATACTACAATACAAAATACTTGTATACTACAATAAAAATATATTTTAAATATTACATTTTGAGCCTGCAAAACAAAGTTTAATGAAAAAATAAAGTTATTAATTTCAAAAATTGAGAGACAAAATCACTCGAGGAAAAGTCGCCCAGACGCGGTTCCCCCCCTCCGATCGATATCGCAAACGTGGAACGAGGGAAGTATCGACCGCACGTTCCCACCCGGGACACTCACGTTGAACACACGAACTGGATCCATTATATTACGATCCTTCCTTTGTCTCTACTCTTCCAATTCTAAGAAAGTCAAAGTGAAAACAGTCTGATAAATTTGTCATGCTCTAAGGTTCGGTCCAATAGAACCTAATATGGAATTACACTCATATATATATATATATTGCGTATGATATTGTTTTTTACAGCACAATACAGCAATGTTGGCAAGTTTCTCTAGAGTGGAATGTCGAGGTGACGATTCCACTCCAGGGCCTCCTCTGTGCACCGGTGGATTACACTCATGGGCAACAGAAAAGGAATTGGAAAGCCTTTGATGTCGCCGATCGCGTCTGGTTTTTTTTTTTTTTTTTTGAGGAGACAGACGTAATTTTTTCACACTTGGTTATCTCGTGTGTCCTCAATAAAGGTCACTGTGTATGACATATCTTTCAGAGTTCTTGTCTGAATCGCGATATACATGCTAAAAGGTATAACGATCTAAGTCTATGAATGTATAATAGTTTGTGAATATATTATACTGATCATCTTAATATTTAGCATTTAATCTTAATCCATTTACGAGACCAGTAACTTTCTCTCTCTCTCTCTCTTAAGTAAATCACTTTATTTCAATATTTTGCTACAATATTGAGTAGATTACTTAATGATCCGCCCCATTTTCTTCAAACACTAATTAAAGAAATTTAAAACTATAGTGTTTATAGTCAACGAGATTATTAATTAAGAATTAAAACTTTAAAAAAATAACAAAAATATAATAAAATATTTAAAATTGAGAGGCCAAAATTTCTTAAACGGCGGAAAAACAAAAAAACAACGGCAGTAATTTGGCATCCACTCAATAACTAAAAGCGTCAATATTATCTAATATTCGGAGACATTCCATTTTTTTAATAGTATTTATAGACGTTTTTTATAACACCAATTTTATAAAAAAAATTAATAAGATTATAACTAAAGAGAGAAGTATCCTTAATAATAAAGGTCGATTCTCTTCCATCAAAATAGATGTCAAAGACACTGCACACTAGCAGAATCGGATCGGTGACAAAGGTGTCATTTTTGGCGACCTATATTTTTATAGATAAATTTACTTCCGGCAAAATTTCCATCTATATTTTGGCCATAGATATGGCCTAGCCACTTTGCCAGCTAATCGCCTCTTTGGCTAATTGCGAGATTTCATTTGATAGCTTGTGGATATCATGAAATCAAAGCCCGCCCTGAATTGACGAGGGCCAATAGCGCTCACACTTTCATTGTTTGGATTACTTCTCTCCAATTTATACAGAGATAGATTATTATTTAAAGAAATTATTCACCAAATAACATTTTGGTCACTTTTTTTACAGCATTTTAAATATAAACACAAATTTTATAATCAACTTTCAATTTTCAAACATTTAATGTGTCTTTTTCTTAATATGTAGCTGTGAGTGTTATAAAATTTTCTGTCCATACTCTATTCATAAGGGGACCAGAATGAAACTCCAATTAAGTAAGCGGCGAGGGTATAATTCAGGGGAGTTTTAATTAACAATGGCGGGAATGCCGGCTATGCAGGTGGGCAGTAATAAGTGGACATTCCAGGAGCGACCCATTAGGCTGCCATTTACATTCCCACCTGTCGCCCAGGAATTACCCCAAATATGTAAATTGTGGCCAACGAGCAGACAAATAGCCCGAAGACAAAAATTGGCTGCGACTCCTCGCAGCGGAATTTTGAAGTTATGCTAACCTGTTAGGCAAATTAGTTGTTTAATTAGCCTCCTCTTGCAGATATATAGGGATCTTAACTTGATCATAATTAAAGGAATGCGTTCGGTCTTTTTGGATAGTCGGGGTAAACGAGTTTTATTTTCGCCTTAATGTTTGGCGCCTAATTTTTCTCTTCTTTCCTATAGGGGTTTTCCTCAAAGCAAGATTTGGATACTTGCTCGCTAAGGGACGTCTCTCTCGCTCTCAGACTACAATTGAGATGTAAAATGAAAGAAATAGTCGAAATCTAGATGTTGATACCTGCTATTTAAATGACGTCTCAATTTGACTAATTTAAAGACACATAATGGAAGCAATAGGCGTGAAAGAACAAGGCGTTATTACCAGATCATAAGTTCATCCACTATCGACCACGCGAGGCTACGGAACTCGGAAAAACCACCTCTAATTAGGTTAAAGAAGGATTTGAACTCTGAAACGCTTAGATTACCAGGCTATCTAGAGTCAAGGAAGCCTCCTAAGTTTTCCCAAGAGGCTTGTTTAGATCCAGAAGCACCCAATCTATCCAGCTGGGCCGACGTGAAGGGGGGCCGGCTTTGTCTGTCTGTTACAGACTGTCAGAAAAAGCTGCCGACGTTAGTCATACGTTGGTTAGATACAAGTCCGAGGTAGACCTCGACCGGTCATCATTTACAGGTTGATCAGAGTAACTCCCTTTATCTTAGTCTCCAGTAAATGTAATCAATCCACGGAATATGATTTCCACTTTTGCTTTTTATTACAAGATGCTACATTATTGTGTTCCAATCGGAAGTAAATGTCGCGGTCACGTGGCAGAGGGCAATTAGGTGCAATTGTTCATCACCATAATATTTATTTATTCCAGAGGTACAAATACCGCGGGAGGCAGCATTCTCTAAGATGATCTCGACGTTGATGTAGGGACGAACGAGTTAGTGAGCCTTTACTGTAAGCCTCATGACGAATAAGAAAACACTTCCAATTATAAATTAAAAATAAAATAGACATACACATTGGTATCAAGACATAATTCAAAATACATTATAAGAAAAAAAATCGTTTGTGTATACATGTATATTTTGTGATATAAGGAACATTTTATTCATCTATTAAGATAATTTTTTTCTTATATGCACTTCCTATGAATTTCGAAGTTTTTAAAGTAAAAATAAGTATTATGAAATTTATATGTAGAAAATTAAATATGCATAGAAGAATCTATACGTTTGGAATTTAATGTGCAAAAGTTTTACTGTGTACAAACCTAAATAAAAACCATTAGTCTCTTTTGAAAAATCTCAAGATTTTTCCAAATAGATTATTTTCGCGAGGATTTTTAGAAACAAGAGAATGTAGGGAAATGTGGGATTTTTGTATGAATTCAATGATCTTTAAATAGTTTCCTGTGTAGAGATAACGTGTGAGGGCATTCCAACGATCCAAGATGAAAGGGACGATGATTTGCTTTGATGCAAAAACGCTCTTTGGTATTCCAGCAAGAACACCTGGCAGTTACAGCATGCCTTTCTTGCCAGCTATTTGCGAAAGAGTACGGAAGAAAAACATCCCTCACGTTGCAAAAAAGTGTAGGAGGTTGAAAGAGCGGGTTAATGCAGAGAGGGCAATTACGTCGTCGAGGAAGAGAGGGACCTTTCTGAGATCGGGTATCTTGTTAATAAAAAAAAAAAAACAAAAAACAAATAGGTTTAATTCTAATATCTTAAGGGAGAAAAAAAGTGGCACTCAAACGTGAGTGTGCTTTCTCTTCTTTTTTTTTTCATAAATTTGCTTCGGAAGTTTTTCCCCTCAAATATTTTCCTTAAAACGCGAAACGTATGGATTCTCGCAGAGTGCTGGGGTCTTATTTTGGGCTCAGAACGAATTGAAAACGAAGATTTTGTAAATGTGTACTCTTAATACACCTTCTCTAAAGATAAAAGGTAGCATATCCTTACTTTTCATTCTTATTATACATAAATATATAGACTAAAATGTATTAATTAGTAAGATTATAAACTGAAAATATTTTCCTTGAAGAAGGTGGAGGTACTGCATTTCATAAACATCTTGTTTCGCTATAATGATAAAATATATTTTTTTTTTGTCGTTATAAACATACAATTGGAATACCATTGCTATATTTAACTACAACATTATAGCACTATACAAATACAATTGAAATTGAATCAAGCAAATAAAATAAAAAACAACATATTAATACAAAAATACAACACGCAAAATATAATTAAAATTGAATTAGGCAGTAATAAAATACCACATTGCAGCGCAAGATATCTTCAGTTACTAACCACTAAGACATTACGACAGTAAATAGAGTGGTTTCATTTTTTTTAAAAACCAATTGGTGTCATAAGTCCTCGTGTGTGTGTGTGTGCAGTAAGAGTAGATTTTTCCTCCACAGTTGAGAAGGTCGCCTTCATCCTGACGGTAAACGCCATTAAATTGAGCCGGCCAGCGATGTCTTCGGCCCATCCAGCTGGAACGCCTTAAAATTTTCGCTCGCTCGCTGTAATTCGAATATTAGTTCAACTTCGACGACTCCATTGATCCTTGAGGCACGTGTTGCTCGTGCCGGGAACTTAATTGCCCCCTCCCCTCAATAGTTCGACAACTTATTAAAATCCCTTTAGTATATTAGCAATAATGGAAGCTCATGGATATACAAACAACAAAGTGCAATGGCCTGCTATGGACACTGGCACCAAATGAAAAAGAAAAACAAAACAAAGAGAGAAAAAAAATATATATATTAATTTATATATATCTAAACATATATGCAGGGAATTAAAATAGGTTTATACACTGTATAACAAAAAAATCGACGCACCAAGAAGGAGTTGTCAGATTAGGAAAAAATTGGTGTATGTAAAGAGCATTTATAGGGGAAAACGATTAAAATTTCAGAACAATTAATTGTTTTATTTCAGAGTTTGTTCGTCACAAATTGAGAATGTCAATATGTTGTTGGACCCCCACTGGCCTGGATGCAGGATGCCACCCGGCGTTTCATTGACTGATAAAGATTCCGGGTGGTGTGCTGCGGGATTTCTTGCCAAATTGTCTTCAACTGTCGGGCTAAATAGTCAACATTCCGGGATGGTTGCAATCGCCTTCCCATCACGTCCCAGATGTGCTCTATGGGCGAGAGATCAGGCGACCTTGCTGGCCACGGAAGAGTTCGGCATGTTTGAAGCCAATCCATAGTAACACGTGCCGTGTGTGGCCGGGCATTATCTTGTTGAAAAGTAAGCCCGGGGTGATGTGAGAGGAAAGGCAACAAAACAGGCCGTAGAATGTCATCTACGTACCGTTGTGCTGTCAGGGTGCCAGGAAAGACTACCAATGGGGTCCTGCTATCAAATGAAATGGCACCCCAGACCATAACGCCCTGTTGTGGACCTGGGTGGTGTTCGACAGTAAGGCCAGGATCCACACGCTGCCCAGGACGTCTCCAGACACGTTTGCGACGGTCGTCAGGACACAGTGAGAAACGGAACTCGTCACTAAAGACTATACGTCCCCAGTCAGCGCAGTTCCAAGTTGATCGCTCCCGACACCACTGTAGTCGGACTTGTCGGTGCACGGGTGTGAGGGGTAGGCATCGTAGCGGTCGGCGAGCTCTTAGATTCCGCTCTCTCAGTCGCCTTTTGATGGTCATTTTGGACACTTGTGTGCCGTTCACACGTTGGATGGTAGATAACGTGGATTCCGGTGCTGCGACAGCCATTCTGACAATTGCTCTGTCCTCTCGTTCTGTTGTTGCCCTTGGTCGACCGCTGCCGTCCTGACGTTGCATACTTCCGTTGTTGACCCACTTTTGCCAACATCGCCTAATAGCCGCATCACTTCGACACAGATGTCGCGCGATTAGTCGATTAGACCAACCAGCCTCTTTCAATCCAATGGCACGACCAGTTTCAAACTCTGACATATGTTCATAATGAGCACGAATCTTTCGGCGAGGCATTGATACAGTAGAAATAGGCGTACTGCTAAAATATTAAACGGAAATTCTGAAAATCAGCTCGTGCCGCGCCGAATATTGAGTCTAGAATGCTCGTGCTGGATGCGCAGTTCAGATGCGCTGGAGCTCTTGCTTTGCATAATTCGGCCACCAAATTTCAATCATTTGCATGTTTGGTCGAAACCTCTTTGTATGCGTATTTTCATATAAATCGGACAACTGGTTCTTGGTGCGTCGATTTTTTTGTTATAGAGTAGATAATTAATATAAACACACATCATAACAAATTTAATAAACGTTTAAAATAAAAAAAATATTACGAGAAAAAGGTTTTCATCCCTTTATAGTAGTACAGTAATCCCTCGTTATCACGAACTCGGATTATACGAACTCTCGGTTTGCGCGAACCGTTTCTTTTCCCCCGTTAAATTTCAATGCTTTCCAAAGAGATTTTGCCGGTTAAGACGAAATATTCGGTTATGACGAAATACGAATTAAATTTAGCCCCCAGCAGAACTAATCAATCGGTTAAAACGAATTATAATGTTTTTAAAGGCGAGTTATAAGTAAAACAATAAACTATTAAAACAACAAAAACGCCGTTGATATCAAGTATTGGCTCTCTTTGTCTTTTGTGTAAACATTCGTCCTTTGTTTGTTATGATGACTCATTTTCTATGAAACCATCCCCTTGGGGTCGTTCCATGTACTCAATCAGTGGAAAATGAGCTTTTAAAATGGTTTTAAAAAGTAGACAAAATAATATTCCTGTATCCGGCGCACTTGTCAAAGAAAAGGCTAAAGAAATAAGGGTGTGGAAAAAACAGCTGATTCGTTTTCACTTCCAGAAACAATGCTTGATGAGCCTGAAGAATGGACCAAACTCCTTTCAGCTACAAACCCAGCTGAGACTTTGACTTTCCTGGAGTATGTTGCCCTGGATGAAGGGTTGGAAATTTGCGGTTCACCCGAATTAGAAGAAAAGAAGAAAGAAGAAGAAGAAACAGAAGACGATGAGGTGAAAGAAGAGATAATGATGCCTACTAGAGGGGAAGTAATCGCGGCCCTCGAAACCCTCCAGAAGCTGTCCAAAACCTCTGCGGATATTGATGTTCATTTTGAAGATGACCTGGATAAAATAAGAAGGGAGTGTCTGAAACAGTGCCCAATCAAATACCACCAAAAAACTATAACAGACTTTCTGAAGCCTGCAGAGAAAACCCAGATATAGGATACTCTATGCATACTGCATATGCTACATACATTATATGTACCAAGTATATTATGTAAGTTGTTTCTTTTGTTGTTCTTTTTTATTTGTGTTTTAAAATAAACTTATATTCTCATGTTATTGCCTTACATTGTGATTATATTATCCATATTGTCTTTTAAAATAAAATACATGTACATACATATACATAATTGTTGTTCCTTAAAATTATAAAATATTTTCATTAATATTGTTTTCAATAAATTTATTCGTTATTCCTCAGAAATGTAGTTTTCTTACTCATCAGTAGTACATAATTACAACCCCCGGATACCGCGAATTCAATTCGTCTAATACGAATTCGGTTTATACGAATTCGGTATATATTCTTTTAAGACGAAAAGGGTATTTCGTTCTCCCGTTGAGTTCGTCTTAACGAGGGATTACTGTATATCGCAATTTTCCTAAATTAAAAACACCAATTGTCTTACCAGCCTTTTTTTTTCTTCATATTAGTTGGTCTAATCGACTAATCGCGCGACATCTGTGTCGAAGTGATGCGGCTATTAGGCGATGTTGGCAAAAGTGGGTCAACAACGGAAGTATGCAACGTCAGGACGGCAGCGGTCGACCAAGGGCAACAACAGAACGGGAGGACAGAGCAAACTTCGCTTTAATGTCTCGTTTGTAACTTTAAAGTTTTTTGGCGTTAATATTATTTTTAAATGTTTTTATTTCTAAAAGAAAATAGAGTCAAATATGAAAAAACAATAGAAAAAAATAAAAGATAAGTGGGTCAGGTGTTGATATTAAAAATAAAGAAGGCATCTCCTGACCACGAGCACATGTGCTTTTTAGATGGCAGAGCGCCATATAGTGGAGCAAAAATAAACTAATCGTTTATTTAGCTTGCACCGTGATATTTGGCCAACCCAATTTATTGATAAATCAAGAAAAGAGGCGGCTCAATTTTAATATATATTATTCCCCTTATAGAAGGGTGGCAATGCCCTAAATACCGAGTACGATATTAAAATATTTTCAAGAAATTAATCCCTGGATGATATTCTTAATCCCAAACACACACACGAACACCAGAGCGATCGGCCACGCTTATTTGAACTCCGCCATTTTTGCCTTTGGCGTGTAAAAAATGATGAATTGTTTGCCGTATTTGGTATTGGACCAAGACCTCGACGAGCTACACGTGTGCCTGAAAGGTCCAACTCAGAAATCCAGGCCAATATAGAGATATCTTCGAAAATTGACGACTCTCCCCTCGGTGTCTCCTGGTCGAACTCTTCGATCCAGGTCCTAGGGACAAAAAATCGCTCCTAGGAGCTTCGTCGCTCACCGGGAACACAGTTTCATTTCCCTCCTGAGTCTGCCTGCCGGAAATGGAAGCCCTTCACGCGCGGCATCTCCCTTGTCGGGTGAGCTAGGGCCGCCAAGATTCATATGAAGGTCTGAACACAGGCGTGGATTCCTGATGGTGTCTTAGCAATACCCGTGACAATGGAGGGCCTCGGACTTATGGACGTGGGCACTCAGCTGGAGGTAAAAATGACTTTTCCTTGCTGGGGACGAGCGACGCCTGGCTGAGACCTCCATCTGACGACACCAGACTCAAGCCCTGGCCTCTCCGGCTGCTGAGCATTTGGGAGAAAATCTAGAGCATTCTGAGCCAAAACCTCCACGACCCAGCTGTTTGATATCCCCATTATCAAAGGCAGCCGGTTCATCCGCCTACCGAACCTCCTGGCCCCCTCGCGCTGGGTCGGCGCTCGAGTCCGGGACCTGAGCTATATCACCATCATCCGCCCTACGTGCTCCGCCATCGCTGACGCCGCCTTCTTCCAGAGAGTGGTGGCAGAGGACTTCCAGGCGAGTTTCCGGAGGCCCAGTCTGGTCGAGGCCGTTGTCCTGCGCGGGACGACCGCACCCTTCACCAGAGTTTACCCCCCGCTCGCCCCGCCTCGCGGCCCTGCTTATCCACCGGTTCTTGGAGAGATGGGTGTCCACCGTCGATGTCCCAGTCAGGGTTGACTGGTCCACGCTCCGACGGGACCTTCTCAGGACACAACGGAGATGTCACCCTCCGATTGGCACTGCCTGCCCTGCCTTTCCCGGACCATCCAGCATCAGCCGGTCTGCCCTGCCTGCAGGTCTGCCGACGGCTCCTTGGGCCACCGACACTGGGGATGCCAGAACATCAGGCCCCTCGTCTGGGAGGCCTTCAACAACATCGGGAGACCCCCTGACCTACAGGCATGGATCGTCGGGAATAGCCTCGAGGACGACGAGATAGCCATTCTTTTGTCAGCGAATGTCCGTATCTACCGGTACTTCGTACAGGTTGGCCTGGGAGTTGACATTGAGGACCCCGTCATCGTCTGGAGGAGAACTCTCGCGCGGTGGGGAAGACTTCCTGGCTGATTGTGTAAATATGTTTATTTTAATTATTTTAGCGATTTGAATTGATTCTGTAAATATTGACTAAGGAGTCAATAAATATGTTGTAATTGTAAATTGTCACACACCACACACACACATATTCTGACCCAATAATATTTCCTTTGTAAGAAGAATATAGATATGTAATTCAGGGGATATAAATACTCAGTTTAGTAGCTTCAGCTGGGGCATAAAGAAATATTGTCGAAGCTCTAAGTGAGGTCTTGATACACACACACGCCCTGTGGTCAGTTAGATATAAAGTCGCTCTCATATTATATCCTGATGTATGTGTACCCGGGTTTAGATACCAAGCGCTTCACATTGCTATAGAATCGTGAAATGTGGTTGAAAACCTTTCATAAGATCTTTATAAAAAGATGTTTTCTTTGTTTCTGTTCTATAGAATTTAGTCCAGTCTCCTATAGAAACATACAAACTTTGTAAAGCAATGTAATGCTTATTATTTATTAATGAAACTGACAAAATTCCCGAAATTAATTTCAGCATATAATATTAAATCATCTATAACGATATATCCTAACTTATAAGCTAGAATTTTATTAAGACAGTTTTTTTAATCACCTTACTTTAGGAAAAATAATTTTATGCAAAGCAGAGCAAATTTAAAATAATTTATATACCACAGTCATTGGTCAAAAATAATAAAATCACAGATATATATTCTCTAAAAATATCCATATAGATAAGTTTAAAATAATAAATACAGTATAAAATAAATAAGTAATTGATATTTATGTTTTTTGTAATTGATTGTTGCTATATTTTAAAAGGCCAATTTATCTAAAGGATATCAATACTTATCAAAGGAGAGCGGCAGAGGATGATGTTCCCTATGTCTAGATTATTAGTCAAGAGAGAGAGAGAGAGAGGGGGAGAAAGAAATATTCTTAATTCAACGTGTGTGAATACTAAATTAATAGATATATAGACCAAATTATAAACTCTTCCTCAAAATAAGATTTTTTCTGTGGATTTGAATCAACGTTAAATACAGAAAATATGAAGCTAAACACCTCTTTGGCAAATTGTGAAGCTTTCATTTGATCCCTTGTGAATCTCAACGAAATAAAGTCCGCCTTGGACTGACGTGGGCCATCATCCCGAAACAATGGTGTCCAGGTGGACGCTTCTCAGTTTTCTAAAGCTGGTGTTGTGGCTCTGTCACCGACCGTGTCTTCTAGTTTGCGGAACGGCCAATAGATAGCGTCTAGTTTGAATGCCTATTTTAAAGGGAGTGGCGACTTTCATTTTTATGGATGAGAAAATACGAAGTTATAAGCTATTCGTGTGCACATGCTGATTACAAAATCATATGACTAAATATCGTCGCATTCCATTATTTTAACAAGATCAGTATGTTCTAATTCAATTCCAAGTATCTAAGATGAAGGCTAAATCAAATATTAATATCTAAGTAATATTACTCATAAAAATGATGATCATGAAGATAGAGGTATGCCTGGCCGGCATTCATCGTTCTAAAATTAAAGACACTTCAGCCAGTGAATATTTTTATTATTTCCTGATGAGGACAAAATATTTTGTCGAAACGTCGAGATAATAAAAAGATTCACTGACCTGTCTTCAATTTTAGGACCATAAAAAGTATCTTATTTCATAGCTATTTGTATTAAGCGATTAATACATCAGAACACAAAGATCAAACTGCATCAAGTGAATATGTGAAATGCGAATGACCTCGCAGGAATGGCTGAGCTATATCTCTGTCAAAGCTAATATAATAGTATCATTCTTTGAGATATGCTAAACGTGCGATCATTAAATGAAATCATACATCGCGCGGTACAACAGCTGCTTCAAATTCCAAAGATTTGCTATTTAAAAAATTAATTGCAAGAATATAAATGTGAAATACTTTTAAAATTAACTATTTGACAATATTTTTATTATCGGCTTTTTTACTCCATTTTACTTTTATAGAAAAAAAAGTTCTACTCCTACTGAAATAGAAGATGAGATATATCATGTGAACATGTTGACATTTTAAACAGATAGAAGCTATGTTTAAAATGCAAAAGTACAAGTAGTAAAGTTGTCTATATGATTGTTAAAATGTGTCAAATTATATCGAAATTAAAAAAATATTTTTGAAAATTTTCTATTAAAATGTGTGTGTTTGCGTGTATTAGAATGTTATTCAATTAAAATATTTTAAAATGTTCTATTTATAAACGTAATGTTTTGTCTCAAAATAATAAAACCTATATATGAAGTTTGAATATGCCCAAATATTAACGTATACGCATATTTTAATTCCTTGATTTAGCTATAATGAGATATCACGCTACAAAGTTGATCCTTTTAATAAATGAAAGAAATTATGAATAATATTTTCCCTCTTCAATTATATAATGGTGAGTAATATAACTTGAAAAGATATATATATTTGATCAATTTAATTTATCCTAAATATTTTGCAAAGCGATCCAACACCTCTCTCTCTCTCTCTCTTCTCTGACAAATAAAACTAGGGAACTTCCTATTTGTTGAGGGTTTATTTAGTTAAGTCCACCGCCACATTAATTTCTCCCAAGTTTCCACAATACAGCTCACATGGCAGCTGTCATAACCTCGACCACATGTACCACATTAAAAAAATCACCTAATGCATTCTTCGATCGGCGCCTGAGAAAAAAAGCATGTTCTGAGCTCGAATTACCGGCCGGAGACTATAGAATTACCAGAGCTCTTCCGAAAATTGTGCGCAAACAGAGAATTTCTCGCCCTTCTTTTGCACCCCTCGACATCTTTGCATTCCAGATTTAACTCTCGTTGGAGGTAAAATCCCTAATCTATCTCTATCGCTCCCTGCTCATCATTGAAGGGAGAACAACACTTTCATTGAAGTGGCGATGTTTATTTTGAGTTTTAGAAAACAGATTATTTATCTGGCCCACGCTCAAAATTATAAAGAATATTAGAATTCTATATAAGCGAATAATGAGGAATTTCTTTTTAAACACACATATATATATATATGTTATGAATATTTTGTGTTGTTGTTAGATTAGGCTTGATAAGACAAAGGATCGATAAGATAAAGGGTTGAGGTGCAGTCGTGATAAAAAAAGATAAATATTTACCGTCAAGTAGCTTTTATTTTCAATTACTTGAGGAAAGATTACACATTTGTTAGTTTTCACATTATATAGAATTTATAATTTAATCCTATATTAGTGATTTAAAAGGATTGATTGGTTAACTACGCATATTTACAACAAAATTATACAACTAAAACTAAACAACTAAACTAAAAGTCTTTCTAAAAACGATGATAACAAAAATAAAAATTATCAATGAATAAAATGAAATATATATTTTTAAAATATAGAAATATTTAGAGTTTTTTGATTATATAATATTTTTAGATTATATAATATTTCCCCCCTGTGAAAAGATTCTAAAAAATAAAATTTTAAAATAAAATTGGTAATTAAAATAATTAATTAAACGAAATCAATAAATCTTTAGAAATAATTAAAAATGAAACAATAAAAATCAATACGCACATTTTTTCATAATAAACAAAAGAAAGTTTGTTTACAAATAATTTATACAATTATGAAATTATAATAAAAGTTTATATAAGAAGTATTAATGGTCAAGTCAAATGAAATATGGATATGAAGCAAAAAAGGTATTTAAAATTGATTAAAAATGACATTATGCTAGTTACACTTCAAAATATCAAAAGCAGTAGAAAATGTTTTTTTTTTTTTTACATGGTTGAGTAATGAAAACGCTAATAGATGTATGAAGTGACATTAAGTTATTTGTGAAGGCTTAAGAATTGGTGCTAAAATTTGTTCTTCATTGTCCATGTCCAAAATATGGCCTTCCTGTAAAAAACATGGTTTATCATCAATATCTATTAACTTTGTGTTAGAATTTTGATTTGCTATTAAGTCATTTTCTATGTTAGTGCTATAGTGAAGTAGAAAATCTGCTTCTGGGTAAAATAATTTAAGCTTATTAGAGTGTATAATTTCTGTTTGTTTTCTTTGGGGTATATTAGGCTTATCTATTTCATATGTGACTGGAGAAAGTTGTTTTAAAATTGTAAATGGGCCTATATATCTTTGTGTTAATTTACCAGTGTTTGGATAAATAAAGGTTTTTACTAATACCTGATCTCCTTCTTTAAAAATGGGTTCTGGGTGTTTAATATCATAAAGTTGTTTGCTGTGTTCATGGGATTTTATGGTTCTTTCAATGGCTAATTTTCTTGCCTTTTCTATTGGTGTATGTGTTTCTGTGCAATGTTCTATATACTGTGGTTGTATTCCATAGTATAAGAATTTAGGTGTAAAGCCTGTTGTGGTATGTACTGTTTCATTATAGCTTTCAGTAATTTTAGGAATATATTTTGTCCAAGGAATCTTTAAATTATCATTATATTCACATCTTAACCTATTAATGATAGTGGAATTTAGTCTTTCTACTTTTGCATTTGTTTCTGGGTGATGGGAACTGGTGAGTAGATGCTTAACATTATTTCTATCTAAAAAGTGTTTAAATTTTCTGCTAAGAAAAGCTGCATTTCTGTCAGTTATTATTATTTCAGGTTTATTAATTTGGAATAAATTTCTCAAACAAGTTATATAAGAATCAGTTGATACAGATTTTGTTGGAAAAGCCCAAAGGAATCTACTATGGTGATCTACTATCATATGGATACTGTGTCTTGTTGTCCCATAATTATGTAACCCGCCCAATGTATCTAGAGAAAAAATGTGATTTGGGTGTGTAGCTATTGGCATCTGTTGTAGTGGTCCATAAACAATTCTGTTATCCCTAGACTTGTTAAACTGGCAAGTTTCACAATGTTTGGTGTAATTAGCAATATCTCTAGTCATATGTGACCAATAATAGTGTGGAGAAATTATTTTAGTCATTTGAGTTGTTCCAATATGTCCATGCTTTGTGTGTACTTTGCTTAATAATTTGTGTCTTAGTGTTTGTGGTACATAAGCTCTTTTAAAACCTCTTCTATTAATAATGTAGAGGCCATTTTGAATTTTAATTTTAGCACTACTAATTTGTTCAGTTGATTGGTGTTCTTTTAACTCATTATATGTTAGGTAAAATGAGACAGGTGCTCTTGATAGCATGTCTGCTTCTATATTATTTAATCCTTTAATATGTTTAATGTCAAAGCTATATTGAGATAGGATTAAAGACCATCTAAATAACCTACCTTGTGGGTTTTTTACATTTTTGATCCATTTTAAAGGTAAGTGATCTGTGTGCAAAGTAAAATGTATGTTGTGTAGGTATGTGTGAAACCTTTGTACTGAATTAATGATAGCTAATGTTTCAATTTCTGAGGCAGTATAATTCTGTTCATATGGGTGAAGTTTTCTTGAAAAATAACCTATGGGGTGTAAAATGCCTTGTTCATCTGGTTGTTTAAGAACTCCTGCTACTCCTAGACTTGACGCGTCTGTGAATAAATGACATGGTTTTGATGGGTCATAAATATATAGTACAGGTTGTGATATGAGTGAATTTTTAAGTGTTTGGAAGGCTTGTTCATGTTTCACACTCCATAACCAAGGAGCATTTTTTAACAAAAGTTCATTCAAAGGTGCCCTAATTTGCGCATAATGGGGAATAAATTTATTATAAATATTTATGGTGCCTAAAAATCTCTGTAAGGTTTTAATATTATATGGTCTATTTAATTTTAAAATTGCTTCAATATTTGTGTTATTTGGTGTATATTTTCCTGAGTTAATAGTGTATCCTAAGAATTGTATTTCTTTTTGTAAAAATTTGCATTTATTGAGATTCAGCTTTATATCCTCTTGTTCGAATATACCTAATATGTCATCTAAATGCTTAATGTGTTCTTCATAAGTTTTAGAGTGTATAATAATATCATCAAAATAATTTAAGGCATAGTGTATATTATGCTTAGTGAAAACTGACTTCATAATCCTTTCAAATTGTGAAGGTGCATTTTTTAGACCATATGGAAGTCTGTTCCATTCATAACATCCTAATTGTGTTACAAAGGAGGTTTTATGTCTATCTTTTTCATCTATGGGTATATGCCAGTATGCATTTTTAACATCTAGAATAGTGTATATTTTTGACTGTGATAACCTATCTATAATTTGTTCTATAAGTGGAATTGGGGTATGTTCTGGAACTGTTTTTTGATTAAGTTTCCTATAATCTATACAGAGTCTTGTGGGGTGATTTGGGGCATCAGATTTCTTATTCACTAATAATGCAGGAGAACTATAGGGGCTAGATGAGGGTCTAATAATATCATATTTTAATAATTCAGTTATTTGTTTTTGTATTTCAGCATTATTGTAAAAAGATGTCCTATATGGCTTTTGTGCTATGGGAATATTATCTAAAAGAGATATGCAAATTGGGTTAGTCTTTATGTGTCCTATATCAAAATTGTGCTTAGAGAAAACATTCTTATATTTATGCAATATATCTGAAATTGTTTGATCAGAGAAATTTGGATTAATATTTACTTTACTAAAGTCTAAATATGAATTATAATTTGTTATAGAGTCCGGTTGTCGCATACTGTGAAATGAGTTAAAATCAATAATGGGATTTGAATTAGGATCTATAAGTTTAACATTTGTAGTTGGTATATCAAAAGAATTGAAATTACACAATGGGTTAATATTTAAAAGAGATGAATTTTTAACATAGTATGGGTCTGGAATACATAGGGTAGTGGCATATGACTTCTGATTATCAGTTTTTGGATTAAAAGAATACAAGAATTTATAATTTTGGAAAAGAAGGTTTTTTGAAAAATCTATTTGCAACTTAAATATATAAAATGTTGGTAAACCTAAAATAAGATATTCTATTGGACTATCACAAACAAACATTTCTTGATACTTTGTAATTTGACCTAAGCTAAGCCTAACCAATATTTTGTATAATGGGTAAGTAAATCCTTCTACCTGACCTATTCTTTCTTTTGGGGAATTATCTAATATTTTATAATAAATATGATTTAAGTATTTTAAAGGGATAATAGATATGGATGATGCAGTGTCAAGTACACAGGGTAAAGATATTTGATTAATAAATACAGAGAAAAGTAATAATGTTCTACCTGGGTTGATGCGCTTCGGATGATTACTGTTCTTAAGTGGGCAGTCTCTATGGAAATGGATCTGGTTGGGTAGATGGTGAGATGCACATATCTTGCAGGGGTATGGAGGCTGGTTTATGGATTTGTAGGGTTCTTGCTGGTGGTGAGTTGCTGCTGCTGTCCTGGGAAAAGGCTGGTATTGATGAGCTTTGGAGGAGTTGGAGTTAAATCTTTTTACTGGAGTGCTTGTACTGGTAGAGGGTTGTTGGGATTCTTCTTCTTTATTTGTTGATAATTTTAATTGTGTTGTGATTTTATACCAGTCTGAAGGTTCTTGTACTCTTGCAGCTATTAGATATTTTTTTAGGTGATCTGGCATTCCATCTGTAAGTGCCTCTAATAAAAGTGTTTTATCTAGGTTTAGTTTTTTGGCTAAAGCAGATTTTTCCTTAAAATATTGTTCCAGATCATCTTTATCAATATATTTTAAATTTAGAAACCTACTGAATAAATTTGAATCTTTAATTGTGAAATATGATGTTAATTTTTGTTCTATTTCCCCCCAATTATTTATATCTTGTAACTCTTCTATATAATAACTGAAAGCTTCACCCTCGAGATAATTTGATATATTATTTTGTTTAAAATCTTCATCAAGATGCTTCTGTAAACATTTTTTGTTAAAGAATTTGAGCCAAGATATTATGTTTAAATTTTGACCATTAAATTTCGGTATTTCTATAGTACTTGGATTAGGCGTCATGGCGTGTTCTACATTCCTTTGTTTGCGAGACATTTTGTAAAAATAGTTTTATGAAATTTGAATAATTAATAGAGCAATTAGGTTGAAAAATCAGGTAATCCTGTCGACTTATTGTTATGAATATTTTGTGTTGTTGTTAGATTAGGCTTGATAAGACAAAGGATCGATAAGATAAAGGGTTGAGGTGCAGTCGTGATAAAAAAAGATAAATATTTACCGTCAAGTAGCTTTTATTTTCAATTACTTGAGGAAAGATTACACATTTGTTAGTTTTCACATTATATAGAATTTATAATTTAATCCTATATTAGTGATTTAAAAGGATTGATTGGTTAACTACGCATATTTACAACAAAATTATACAACTAAAACTAAACAACTAAACTAAAAGTCTTTCTAAAAACGATGATAACAAAAATAAAAATTATCAATGAATAAAATGAAATATATATTTTTAAAATATAGAAATATTTAGAGTTTTTTGATTATATAATATTTTTAGATTATATAATATATATATACCGACCGTGCGGCCACGCGTCGCACGAGCTCCGTGTATTTCGCCTTTTTCATCCCGTAAAGTCAATTTTTATTTAACTAATTTCATATCATCTTGTTCGCCTTAATTCAGGCATCATTTCAACCCATCTCTCAGAGAATCTCATCAAATTTCATATTTTCCTGTTTTTCATAATTAAGCAAAGCTACAAGTCGTAGCTTTGCATCATTACCATGGCAACGGCCAAGTTGGTCGTTGCGTCATCAAACACGTCATCTGCTGCGGTAGTCTCATTGGTTGCTCACCCTCATGAAGAAATCTCATTTACATCAAAGCCATCAATCGCTGAATTACCATCTCAAAAGAAAAACAAACAAGACAATTTGCATACCCAAAGAAGACAATTTTCGCCTCAAGAGTGGAAAAAATTTGAAGAATCTCGAAAAGAAACATACGAAAAAAGAAGTAAAAACATAAACTCCACCATCCAATTCACCGCCCTCTCAGAGTGCAGTGCTGAGGAGCACCTTTCCTCAATAGCCAAAATAATAGGACATGAAAACATCCACTCGGTTGGAAAAATGAACAGCCAGGCCGTTGTATCGGTTGCCAACGGTGAACAAGCCTTACTGCTTATTAACAACGGCTTTGCAGTCAGAGGCAACACCATCTACCCAACGCCCCTATTCAACCCCCCAAAGAAATACATTCTATCGGGAATCCTTGCCTTCATCCCGGATGAAGAGGTCACCAAAGCCCTGGCGCCATTCGGAGAGATCCTCAGCATCAGGCCCCTGCCTTTCCCCACCGAGAACCCACTATTTAAACACCTTTCATCTCTTAGAAGAGAGGTCGTGCTGAAGAGAAGAGAATCAACCGACATGCCGGCAATCATCCCAATCGACTACATGCAGAGGACCTTTAAGGTCTTTGTGGGTGAAGACACCATCTGCCTGAGATGTAAGAGACATGGACATATTAAATCCAAATGCCCATTCAACCCGGAAATCAGAGCCAACATCACAAGAACTTATTCAGAAGTCATCAATCCCACAGCCCCACCCGCTGTGCCAGGCCCATCAGGAGAAAAAGTTACAGTGAAAACCACCTCGAATGATGAAACCTTGGGCAGAAAGAGAACACTGCCTGAGACGTCTAACGACAACACCGTAGAGAAGTGTACTGACCAGGGCAAAAGGCCAAAACCAAGTCCACCAACAATCGAAACCCCACTTCCCAAGAACATCTCGATGAATATTGAAGTGAAAAGGATTAACGTCGCTAGTTCTGCTGAGGCTGACAATCTCGAGACTCCCCCCAACGAAATCCCTGTCGTACAATCCATTCTAATGAAAGACGGAAACGATTCAGATGACGACGCTCTTTCCATCAAGTCCGATTTATCAATGACGTCCTCGCAATTCGAAACCGAATTCTGCGAAGAAACAAAACCAGTCCCCCCTGGTGGAGGAACAGCCATCCACCCATGTTCTGAATCGAGGACCGACGCAGGAACCGAAGACTTTGACGAAGACACATCAGCCAGATGCTCACAGTGGTCGATGGACTCCTCTCAACTCCAGAGGGAGTTGATAGACTGCGAGCACAGAGACAACCCTAAAATGGAAAGGATCATCGCGTTGGTATTCAAAAGGACAGGTATTTCTAGACAGACCAAGGTCTGTCAACAGCTTGAACTGCACCCCGACCTGGAGTATAGGAACTCCTGCTACCTCAAGAAATGTGAAGATTTTAAGTCAAAAAACTTCAGAGACCTCAATACCGACCAAAAAAGAGCACTAAACGATAAAATAGGCAAATTGAGGCTAATTCAAACGGAGATCGACAAGTATAATGCAGTATACGATGCAATCCTCGATGCAAAATACCCGACGAAGAAGAGACCGCTTAATGCGTCTCAACACGACTCTGACCAACAAGAAGACAGGAACCTAGATAAAAAACCTAAGCCCACTCCCCTAGAAGTGAAGACAACCCCTCCGCCATGTATAGAAATGGAAATAGACGGAAAGACTACAACAGATAGATCGACTCCTTCTTGATGCCCCTTCCCCTCTGACTGCTGACTGTATTTGCCTCTTTTAACTGAATAAAGACCGTTTTTCGCGTTATATATATATATATATATATATAACGCGAAAAACGGTCTTTATTCAGTTAAAAGAGGCAAATACAGCCGGCAGTCAGAGGGGAAGGGGTATCAAGAAGGAGTTGATCTATCTGTTGTAGTCTTTCCGTCTATTTCCATTTCTATACATGGCGGAGGGGTTGTCTTCACTTCTAGGGGAGTGGGCTTAGGTTTTTTTATCTAGGTTCCTGTCTTCTTGTTGGTCAGAGTTGTCGTGCTGAGACGCATTAAGCGGTCACTTCTTCGTCGGATATTTTGCATCGAGGATTGCATCGTATATTGCATCATACTTGTCGATCTCCGTTTGAATTAGCCTCAATTTGCCTATTTTATCGTTGAGTGCTCTTTTTTGGTCGGTATTGAGGTCTCTGAAGTTTTTTGACTTAAAATCTTCACATTTCTTGAGGTAGCAGGAGGTCCTATACTTCAGGTCGGGGTGCAGTTCAAGCTGTTGACAGACCTTGGTCTGTCTAGAAGTACCTGTCCTTTTGAATACCAACGCGATGATCCTTTCCATTTTAGGGTTGTCTCTGTGCTCGCAGTCTATCAACTCCCTCTGGAGCTGAGAGGAGTCCATCGACCACTGTGAGCATCTGGCTGATGTGTCTTCGTCAGAATCTTCGGTTCCTGCGTCGGTCCTCGATTCAGAACACGGGTGAATGGCTGTTCCTCCACCAGGGGGGACTGGTTTTGTTTCTTCGTAGAATTCGGTTTCGAATTGCAAGGAAGTCATTGATAAATCGGATTTGATGGAAAGAGCGTCGTCATCTGAATCGTTTCCGTCTTTCATTAGAATGGATTGTACGACAGGGATTTCGCTAGGGGGAGTCTCGAGATTGTCAGTTTCAGCAGAACTAGCGACGTTAATCCTTTTCCCTTCAATATTCATCGGGATGTTCTTGGGATGTGGGGTTTTGATTGTTGGTGGACTTGGTTTTGGCCTTTTGCCCTGGTCAGTACACTCCTCTACGGTGTTGTCGTTAGACGTCTCAGGCAGTGTTCTTTTCCTGCCCAAGGTTTCATCATTCGCGGTGGTTTTCACTGTAACTGATTCTCCTGATGGGCCTGGCACAGCGGGCAGGGCTGTGGGATTGATGACTTCTGAATAAGTTCTTGTGATGTTGGCTCTGATTTCCGGGTTGAATGGGCATTTGGATTTAATATGTCCATGTCTCTTACATCTCAGGCAGGTGATATCTTCGCCCACAAAGATCTTAAAAGTCCTTTTCATGTAGACGATTGGGATGATAGCCGGCATGTCAGTCGATTCCTTTCTCTTCAACACGACCTCTCTTCTAAGAGATGAAAGATGTTTGAAAAGGGGGTTCTCGGTGGGGAAAGGCAGGGGTCTGACGCTAAGGATCTCTCCAAAGGGCGCTAGGGCTTTAGTGACCTCTTCATCTGGGATGAAGGCAAGTATTCCTGAGAGAATATATTTCTTTGGGGGGTCGAATAGGGGCGTTGGGTAGATGGTGTTGCCTCTTACAGCAAAGCCGTTATTAATGAGTAGTAGGGCCTGTTCACCATCGGCAACCGACACAACGGCCTGGCCATTCATCTTTCCAACCGAGTGGATGTTTTCGTGTCCAATGATTTTGGCTATAGAGGATAGGTGCTCCTCAGCACTGCAATCCGAGAGGGGGGTGAATTGGATGGTGGAGTTAATGTTTTTACTTCTTTTTTCGTATGTTTCTTTCCGTGATTCTTCAAATTTCTTCCATTCTTGAGGCGTAAATTGTTTTCTTTGGGTATGCAAATTGCCTTGCTGTTATAAAACTTAGCTTTCTTCCTTTAACTATTTTTCCTATCTTCTTTAATTTTCTTGTTGTTCAAAAAAATTCTGAAGAAATGGTCTAAATTTGAAATGTGGGGGGACATTCCCCTCCCGCGACATGTGCAAGCCAGAAATAGATATACACAATGGAGGACGCAGCGGTCAAGGTAGGTTTACAGTTTGAATTTGTTAACACTGGTATCTGTTATATGTTCATTTAAATATTTCACTGAAACAACTTAATATTAACACATAAAATACGGTTTAAAAGAGATCTATGACATAATAAAGGAGGGGTTGAAATGTCGCTGAAATTTTATCTGATGATCCCCGTTTCAGCAGATCTCTTTTTCCAATTTATTTCAATTTAAAGTTTTTTGTGTATGTCTGGTCTACCATTAGGGTTTCAAAACATAATATCCAAACTTATAACAAATGTTAATTCATACTATAGATATATTACTAAATACAACTATTTATAATCATATTATAAAATAAAAAAACCTTTAAAAATCTTTAAAAAAAAAAAAAAAAAAAAGGATAAAACATAAAATCATAAAAAAATATATATATATATACTAACAATTTTATCTACCTTCTTTATAAAACTCTTTTTTTTTTCCCTTATTATTAGTTTGATTAAAAGTGCATGGTTCTGTCTTTCTCTCTTTTTTCTAACTATTATATATATTATCTCTTCGATTATTCTATATATAGGATTAGAGTATGTCTGAATGACGTGTAAAAGCCGATGTAATAGACGTTACTTTGTTAATTTTTTTTTATTGTTATTAATTATAAATATATAATTAACTTGAGGATGTAAAAGAAGTAATGGATTTTTTTTTTTTTTTCTCTCTCTATCTACAAATTAATAACATTTTACAAATTTTATAATTTGTATTTAAATGATCATAATAGTGAAGATAATTTTAATACAAAACTGGACTATAAAATTAAATAACTATTTATTATTATAATTAATTTAGATTTAGCTTGCTAATCTAATCAAATCTAACTGATATAAGTTATCATTATTATCAGTTTGCTCCTTAAATTTTTTAAAATTAGAATCACTGTTACAATTTTGTTATATAGTTTCTACACTATATTAATTCATATGAGCTTGCTCTATGATATATTTTTTTTATATATAACATAATATACAAATTAAATTATATTAGATATTCTAATATAAATAAATCTTCATACAAATTTTAATTATCTTTCATTGTTTGATTATTAAAAATTAAATTATAAAAGTAATTCTAGAAAAAAAAAATAATTTCAGAACTTTTGTTTTTTTCAGTGTTTTTGTTAGTTTAAAGATGTTTTTTTTATTAGTTATTCTTAAAAATATAACAGATAACAAACAGTAATATCTATATATTTATAGATTAATTATTCAATTTATTACAAATTTTATCACCACAAAAACAATTAAGTAAAATATATTTAAAAAATTCATAAGAATAACAAACTAAAAAAACTAAAAAAAACTACAAACATATTAGTGTTAGCACCTCTTTTATGTTAATTTAAACTCGCTAAGAATTGCCTAAGAAAAAATTGTCAAACTTGTCCCTCTCTTAAGAACCATGACACTTTTCAAACAACTAGTTGTAAATTAGTGAATACTATTTATAAATTAACATGCCAAATTTGTCAACTATCATATATAGGACAAACTTGTAACCCATTAAATATACGAATAAACCTACATAGAAACCACGCTAAAAAATCAATTGGTAATATATATATGAAAGAACACAATCAATTACATACTTTTAACAACTTTAAGATAGAAATACTAGACATATGTCAAAACAAAAAACAACGACTATTATTAGAAAACAACTACATTTATAAACACAACACATTATTCCCTTATGGACTTAACGACGAATTAAACTACACATACAAACCACAAACAGAAGAAATTTCAACTTATGAAATCAGTTGCAAATATAAAAATGAATTTAAAACTAAACCTAATAAAACTAGAGGTAAAACTACAAATAAATTAGGTTACATTGAATTTGAAGAATTACTGGACCCAAAACAAATGTACACTAACAACTTCGTCGATAAATTTATTAAAACATTATTTAAACTAAATAATAATAAATTTATCAAACTCATAGAATATATTAAAATTCATAATCTGACTAACAGATTAATAGATATCACACACGACATCTTTAAATACAGAAAAATTAAACAAAATACTAATAACATTAATATTATCATTAAATTTAATAACAATTTATTTAATCATATTAAATTTAATGATATTTTTAATAACCAAATCATCAATAATCTTTTCCCTATAAAAAATTTAAATTTTAAAACAATCTGGAGATACAATAAAAATATAGGTAATTTAGTTTGCAATTATAACCAATTTATTAATAATTTGGCAAATTTTAAAAAAATTAAATGTAATTGCAACAACTATATTGATAAATATAAGTACTCAGGTCATATATTAACTAGCAACTTTTCTTTTTTAAATCCAGAATATCAAGAAATTTTAAATAAAGGGTATAAATATATACCTCAAATTAAACACAATTATAATAATACAATTAAATCTATATTAAAAGATATAGATATTTTCATAAATAAAACTAGTATAAAATACAGTATTCCAGAATTTACTTTTCTGGAATGGAAACATAATATTAAAAAGGAAATTTTAAATTATTATAATAATACACTTAAATACACAAAACCCAATTCAGACATTCCTTCTTTCAAAGAAAATATAATTAATTTACAGAAGGACTATATTATCACTCCTATAGATAAATGTCCCAATAATTTATCTTTAATTTGTAAAAATCTATACCACGATATACTAAAAAAGGAAATTGATAATAATCATAAATACACTTTTGCTAGAACTACAGGCACAAAAATCAAAAAAGACATCAAAAATGTTGAAAATTCACTAAAAATTTATAATAACCACAAAAATCCAAACATACCAAAGTTCTATATAATTCCTAAACTACACAAAAAACCTATTTCTTTCAGAACAATCACATCTGGTATAAATTCAGTCATAAAAAATATTGATATACAATTAGCCTCAACACTACAATTTATTATAAATAAATTAACTAATAAATATAATTATAAATTTATCGACTCAAATAAAAAAATCATTAATTATTTAATGAACAATTGGACAAATATTGAAACAGTACACACATTTGACTTTGAGGACCTATATTCTAAAATAAATTTAAGAGATCTAAATAATAAAATAACCAATTTATTTAATGAATTAATTAATGACAAAACTTTCTACATTAAAATTATTCATAACAAATATAAAACATTTAAATTAGATCTTAAAACAGCAAAAACTCTACTGGAAACATTTTTAAATTTTAACTATATAGAATTTAAAAATAAAATATATATTCAATCAGAAGGCGTTCCCATGGGTACTTCTTCTAGTCCGTTACTAGCAAATTTAATATTGTTCTGGTACGAAAGAGAATATTTTCTACAAAATAATATTAATTGGCAAATATTCCGATATGTAGATGACATAATAATATTTAATAATCCACTGTTTAAAAAATTAATACCTGAAATATATCCTAAATACTTGAAACTTAAGAACAATGAAAAAATTTATAGAAACAAAAAAGTTAACTTTTTAGACTTGAATATAGACCTTACAAATAGTGCTGTTAGAGTTTATAATAAAAAGAGTAATTATAATTTCAATATTATAAAATACTGTAATATGAATTCTAATATATCATTAAATTGCTGTAAAGGTATATATTATGGTCAGTTTCTAAGATTTTATAGAATAAATAATATATTAGATAATTTCATAGAAGATGTTAAAAATTTAAACATGGAATTTATTAAAAACAAATTTAGTATCAAACAAGTAAAATATTTCAACAGTATATCAATTATAAAATATTTAAAAAAAAATAAATGGAAATATCCATTTATGAAATCAACTTTCTATAATTTCTCTTAATATTAACTAAAACAAATTTATAATCTTTAACAGTTAATTAAACTTTTATTAAATAACTGATTAAAAGATTTTTTCACAAGATTTTTAAAGTTTTAAAGTATATATTTCATTTTTGTTTAATCTCCAATTTCTGGGGAGGAAAATGGAAGTTAAATAAAGATGAATTTGCACAATTAATAGCTTTATTAAACTCTTATAATTTGCCTTTTTAAAGGAATATTAAAAGATGATTAAGTGTTAAATCAGTTATTTTGATATAACTATCTGTAAAGATTATAAAACTTAGCTTTCTTCCTTTAACTATTTTTCCTATCTTCTTTAATTTTCTTGTTGTTCAAAAAAATTCTGAAGAAATGGTCTAAATTTGAAATGTGGGGGGACATTCCCCTCCCGCGACATGTGCAAGCCAGAAATAGATATACACAATGGAGGACGCAGCGGTCAAGGTAGGTTTACAGTTTGAATTTGTTAACACTGGTATCTGTTATATGTTCATTTAAATATTTCACTGAAACAACTTAATATTAACACATAAAATACGGTTTAAAAGAGATCTATGACATAATAAAGGAGGGGTTGAAATGTCGCTGAAATTTTATCTGATGATCCCCGTTTCAGCAGATCTCTTTTTCCAATTTATTTCAATTTAAAGTTTTTTGTGTATGTCTGGTCTACCATTAGGGTTTCAAAACATAATATCCAAACTTATAACAAATGTTAATTCATACTATAGATATATTACTAAATACAACTATTTATAATCATATTATAAAATAAAAAAACCTTTAAAAATCTTTTAAAAAAAAAAAAAAAAAAAAAGGATAAAACATAAAATCATAAAAAAATATATATATATATACTAACAATTTTATCTACCTTCTTTATAAAACTCTTTTTTTTTTCCCTTATTATTAGTTTGATTAAAAGTGCATGGTTCTGTCTTTCTCTCTTTTTTCTAACTATTATATATATTATCTCTTCGATTATTCTATATATAGGATTAGAGTATGTCTGAATGACGTGTAAAAGCCGATGTAATAGACGTTACTTTGTTAATTTTTTTTTATTGTTATTAATTATAAATATATAATTAACTTGAGGATGTAAAAGAAGTAATGGATTTTTTTTTTTTCTCTCTCTATCTACAAATTAATAACATTTTACAAATTTTATAATTTGTATTTAAATGATCATAATAGTGAAGATAATTTTAATACAAAACTGGACTATAAAATTAAATAACTATTTATTATTATAATTAATTTAGATTTAGCTTGCTAATCTAATCAAATCTAACTGATATAAGTTATCATTATTATCAGTTTGCTCCTTAAAATTTTTTAAAATTAGAATCACTGTTATAATTTTGTTATATAGTTTCTACACTATATTAATTCATATGAGCTTGCTCTATGATATATTTTTTTTATATATAACATAATATACAAATTAAATTATATTAGATATTCTAATATAAATAAATCTTCATACAAATTTTAATTATCTTTCATTGTTTGATTATTAAAAATTAAATTATAAAAGTAATTCTAGAAAAAAAAAATAATTTCAGAACTTTTGTTTTTTTCAGTGTTTTTGTTAGTTTAAAGATGTTTTTTTTATTAGTTATTCTTAAAAATATAACAGATAACAAACAGTAATATCTATATATTTATAGATTAATTATTCAATTTATTACAAATTTTATCACCACAAAAACAATTAAGTAAAATATATTTAAAAAATTCATAAGAATAACAAACTAAAAAAACTAAAAAAAACTACAAACATATTAGTGTTAGCACCTCTTTTATGTTAATTTAAACTCGCTAAGAATTGCCTAAGAAAAAATTGTCAAACTTGTCCCTCTCTTAAGAACCATGACACTTTTCAAACAACTAGTTGTAAATTAGTGAATACTATTTATAAATTAACATGCCAAATTTGTCAACTATCATATATAGGACAAACTTGTAACCCATTAAATATACGAATAAACCTACATAGAAACCACGCTAAAAAATCAATTGGTAATATATATATGAAAGAACACAATCAATTACATACTTTTAACAACTTTAAGATAGAAATACTAGACATATGTCAAAACAAAAAACAACGACTATTATTAGAAAACAACTACATTTATAAACACAACACATTATTCCCTTATGGACTTAACGACGAATTAAACTACACATACAAACCACAAACAGAAGAAATTTCAACTTATGAAATCAGTTGCAAATATAAAAATGAATTTAAAACTAAACCTAATAAAACTAGAGGTAAAACTACAAATAAATTAGGTTACATTGAATTTGAAGAATTACTGGACCCAAAACAAATGTACACTAACAACTTCGTCGATAAATTTATTAAAACATTATTTAAACTAAATAATAATAAATTTATCAAACTCATAGAATATATTAAAATTCATAATCTGACTAACAGATTAATAGATATCACACACGACATCTTTAAATACAGAAAAATTAAACAAAATACTAATAACATTAATATTATCATTAAATTTAATAACAATTTATTTAATCATATTAAATTTAATGATATTTTTAATAACCAAATCATCAATAATCTTTTCCCTATAAAAAATTTAAATTTTAAAACAATCTGGAGATACAATAAAAATATAGGTAATTTAGTTTGCAATTATAACCAATTTATTAATAATTTGGCAAATTTTAAAAAAATTAAATGTAATTGCAACAACTATATTGATAAATATAAGTACTCAGGTCATATATTAACTAGCAACTTTTCTTTTTTAAATCCAGAATATCAAGAAATTTTAAATAAAGGGTATAAATATATACCTCAAATTAAACACAATTATAATAATACAATTAAATCTATATTAAAAGATATAGATATTTTCATAAATAAAACTAGTATAAAATACAGTATTCCAGAATTTACTTTTCTGGAATGGAAACATAATATTAAAAAGGAAATTTTAAATTATTATAATAATACACTTAAATACACAAAACCCAATTCAGACATTCCTTCTTTCAAAGAAAATATAATTAATTTACAGAAGGACTATATTATCACTCCTATAGATAAATGTCCCAATAATTTATCTTTAATTTGTAAAAATCTATACCACGATATACTAAAAAAGGAAATTGATAATAATCATAAATACACTTTTGCTAGAACTACAGGCACAAAAATCAAAAAAGACATCAAAAATGTTGAAAATTCACTAAAAATTTATAATAACCACAAAAATCCAAACATACCAAAGTTCTATATAATTCCTAAACTACACAAAAAACCTATTTCTTTCAGAACAATCACATCTGGTATAAATTCAGTCATAAAAAATATTGATATACAATTAGCCTCAACACTACAATTTATTATAAATAAATTAACTAATAAATATAATTATAAATTTATCGACTCAAATAAAAAAATCATTAATTATTTAATGAACAATTGGACAAATATTGAAACAGTACACACATTTGACTTTGAGGACCTATATTCTAAAATAAATTTAAGAGATCTAAATAATAAAATAACCAATTTATTTAATGAATTAATTAATGACAAAACTTTCTACATTAAAATTATTCATAACAAATATAAAACATTTAAATTAGATCTTAAAACAGCAAAAACTCTACTGGAAACATTTTTAAATTTTAACTATATAGAATTTAAAAATAAAATATATATTCAATCAGAAGGCGTTCCCATGGGTACTTCTTCTAGTCCGTTACTAGCAAATTTAATATTGTTCTGGTACGAAAGAGAATACTTTCTACAAAATAATATTAATTGGCAAATATTCCGATATGTAGATGACATAATAATATTTAATAATCCACTGTTTAAAAAATTAATACCTGAAATATATCCTAAATACTTGAAACTTAAGAACAATGAAAAAATTTATAGAAACAAAAAAGTTAACTTTTTAGACTTGAATATAGACCTTACAAATAGTGCTGTTAGAGTTTATAATAAAAAGAGTAATTATAATTTCAATATTATAAAATACTGTAATATGAATTCTAATATATCATTAAATTGCTGTAAAGGTATATATTATGGTCAGTTTCTAAGATTTTATAGAATAAATAATATATTAGATAATTTCATAGAAGATGTTAAAAATTTAAACATGGAATTTATTAAAAACAAATTTAGTATCAAACAAGTAAAATATTTCAACAGTATATCAATTATAAAATATTTAAAAAAAAAATAAATGGAAATATCCATTTATGAAATCAACTTTCTATAATTTCTCTTAATATTAACTAAAACAAATTTATAATCTTTAACAGTTAATTAAACTTTTATTAAATAACTGATTAAAAGATTTTTCACAAGATTTTTAAAGTTTTAAAGTATATATTTCATTTTTGTTTAATCTCCAATTTCTGGGGAGGAAAATGGAAGTTAAATAAAGATGAATTTGCACAATTAATAGCTTTATTAAACTCTTATAATTTGCCTTTTTAAAGGAATATTAAAAGATGATTAAGTGTTAAATCAGTTATTTTGATATAACTATCTGTAAAGATTATAAAACTTAGCTTTCTTCCTTTAACTATTTTTCCTATCTTCTTTAATTTTCTTGTTGTTCAAAAAAATTCTGAAGAAATGGTCTAAATTTGAAATGTGGGGGGACATTCCCCTCCCGCGACATGTGCAAGCCAGAAATAGATATACACAATGGAGGACGCAGCGGTCAAGGTAGGTTTACAGTTTGAATTTGTTAACACTGGTATCTGTTATATGTTCATTTAAATATTTCACTGAAACAACTTAATATTAACACATAAAATACGGTTTAAAAGAGATCTATGACATAATAAAGGAGGGGTTGAAATGTCGCTGAAATTTTATCTGATGATCCCCGTTTCAGCAGATCTCTTTTTCCAATTTATTTCAATTTAAAGTTTTTTGTGTATGTCTGGTCTACCATTAGGGTTTCAAAACATAATATCCAAACTTATAACAAATGTTAATTCATACTATAGATATATTACTAAATACAACTATTTATAATCATATTATAAAATAAAAAAACCTTTAAAAATCTTTTAAAAAAAAAAAAAAAAAAAAAAGGATAAAACATAAAATCATAAAAAAATATATATATATATACTAACAATTTTATCTACCTTCTTTATAAAACTCTTTTTTTTTTCCCTTATTATTAGTTTGATTAAAAGTGCATGGTTCTGTCTTTCTCTCTTTTTTCTAACTATTATATATATTATCTCTTCGATTATTCTATATATAGGATTAGAGTATGTCTGAATGACGTGTAAAAGCCGATGTAATAGACGTTACTTTGTTAATTTTTTTTTATTGTTATTAATTATAAATATATAATTAACTTGAGGATGTAAAAGAAGTAATGGATTTTTTTTTTTTTTTTTTCTCTCTCTATCTACAAATTAATAACATTTTACAAATTTTATAATTTGTATTTAAATGATCATAATAGTGAAGATAATTTTAATACAAAACTGGACTATAAAATTAAATAACTATTTATTATTATAATTAATTTAGATTTAGCTTGCTAATCTAATCAAATCTAACTGATATAAGTTATCATTATTATCAGTTTGCTCCTTAAATTTTTTAAAATTAGAATCACTGTTATAATTTTGTTATATAGTTTCTACACTATATATATATATATATATATATATATATATATATATATATATATATATATATATATAATACAACAATATTTCATATAAATTATATTCACACAATTCTACTAAAATATATATATATATATATATAATATGATGCATTAGCGCGCCATCTGTTATCAAAATACGAA
This sequence comes from Cordylochernes scorpioides, assembly GCA_030710605.1. NCBI lineage: Eukaryota > Metazoa > Arthropoda > Arachnida > Pseudoscorpiones > Chernetidae > Cordylochernes > Cordylochernes scorpioides. Next base: position 98,383,349 of record CP092886.1, read on the forward strand.
ACTATTATAGACGCGTATGATTTTTTAAAAAATAAAACTATTTATACTGCCCTTACCGCAATGGAAAAATTAATGGGAAGGCCTGGCTCATCGGTGGTGAACTCGAGTATGTGCTCTGAGGATACCTATAGAATAAGGGTCTCCATAAAATTGCAGAATATAGAAAAAAATACAGGAATGCGCTAAATAAAGGATCGCAAAGCTCGAAGACCCAGCACATTAGATTGGATGTCTTCAATTTAGAATAAGTATGGAATTCCGTCGACAATTAGCGCTATATCTAGAATTGTAATGAAGGTCGGAGCATGAAAAGAGACGTTTACCGATGTCTTCCTATGAACCGGAGGCCCAGGTCGGGTGTCCGGCGCAAGGTGAGGGAGGCCACGTCGAGACTCAGCTGTCAACGGGACACATCAACACCGGGACCCAAATTATCTGGAGCCCAGTTGGCGGACCCAAAATAAACGCTTGAAGATACAACCTACCTCTAGCTACGATGCACCAATAGAGGTCCTTCAACTACACAGGTTCTCAGCGTATAGAATAGTATTCTCATTAAATATACCTGTTTATTTTTTGGTAGAAAACATATACACACGCACACTTACACTCTCTCACACATATCTTGAAGGAAAAAAGTATATTGATCTTTTTTTTTTAAATAGTATTTTAACAAAAATTCTTTATATTCTGTAAAAAAAAAAAGAATAGTTTTTAAATAATATCGGGAGTTTTAAAATGCTAAATAACTAAACCGCTTTTTATTCTTGGCAAAATGGGCGAGCACATCACCCAGCTTTAAAGGAGCTCCCTATTATCGATAAATAAGAATAGCAATATGATGATATGAATTTGTACAACAATCAATTTTGAATAACAAAATATCGGCTGGAAATGAGTGACATTATAGAAATTTGCCTTCAATAGCTATCAGATGGCTGTTTATAAACTCGTCGCTATAAGACTGTGTAGAGAGAGAAGCCAACAAGAAATGGTCTGAGGGCACGGGAGGTCACAACAAAAGTGAACTCGAGATAAGCGGACTCAAATCTAGGCATCAACGGAAATATATTTTAAAAATAGAGGATTGTACACTCCATTAATTTGAAGAGTCAGACTGATGTTGACAAAGGTAAGAAACCTCGGGAAGTGAAACAATGACTCATTTCCCGCTACCAAATGTGATCGTTGGATGATTCACCGCAGGCCCTTGTCGCTCCACAAGTGAGACTTCAAGGAGCATCGACCATAGCAATGTCTAAATAAGACTTTTCTTGAGGATAGTTGTGTTTTAAACGCGATATAGATATATTACAGATAAATGAGAGATATTTCAAACGTGAAGGTGGCTTGCACTGATATCTTGTTTTTGCTTCTATTTGAACGTTTCATATGGAGAAGGGAAAACATGGAAATTAATTGATGAAAACTTGGAGGCTCTAGATGGCAATCATTTGATGATATATTGTGTTAGTAGATGTTTTAATGCTATATATGGAAATAGGCAAATATGAAAAACATATTTGTTTTTATAGTGTGGTAGTTATTGATGTTTGAACGAAATCAATGAGATGGGCTAACTTTAAATTTATTTGCTAACATATTATGCAATAATATTTCAGAAAAATGTGTTTTAATATGTATTAAACACGTTTTGATAAATATATTCTCGCCTAATAAATATGCCAGTAGACAACTCTCAAGTTAGCTCATCTCATTAATTTTGTTCAAACATCAACTAACACATTATAGAAGCAAATGATTTTCACTATATTAAAATTTACTTTTATACACCTATCCCCCGATTTACACGGTACTTGTTTTACACGTTTTCGCTTTTACACGGTTTTCCAAATAAGTTTTTTTGTTTTTATCGCAATTTTTATCGCGGGAAAAAATGCGGGAAATTTTGGAGGGAAATGATGGCAATTTACCAAATAGGTTTAATTAAAATAAAAAAATGTTGGGGGTCGGTGGAAGGCTGGTTAGACCGTTTGGTTTTAGACCACTAGGACCCGAGTTCGATTCCCGCATTGGACACTTTTTTCTGTTAAAAAAAAAATGCTCCAATGGCCCCCGATTCTTGCAAAAGTCCAACCCCACCAGCGAGTGCAAGTAACCAAACGGGGCTCTGGCATTTGTAAGTGCAAAGTCGAACTGCTTTTCAGATGTGTAGACATGTGGTGCGCTTACAGTAAAAGCAGTCGCTAACTACCCACCATGATTATCATGGCCTGTACCACGTGTACTAGGGATAAGCAAAAAAAAAAAATTAAAACATTTTAATTTGAATAAAAATTATAATATAAAATATTTAAAAAAAATAATAAAGTTTTTAATCTTCCCTCCAAAATTTTCCGCATTTTTCCCCTCAGACAGCCAAATTAACATAAATTAAAAAAATATATAGGCTTATAATAAAGAAAGAAGTTAAAAGAAAGGTTATTTCTTTAGAACTTAAATCGAAATTTTGGATCGCTTACGAAAGGGAGATAGAGTAGTAGATGTTGCAAAATCATATAGCATGAACGAAGCTACAATAAGAACTATTAGAACAAATGAAAACACAATTAGAAAGAGTGTTGCAGCTGGCAATACAACGAGTATGGGCACTACACCAGAAATATCGCAATGGAAAAAATGGAGCAAGCGTTAATGCTTTGGATAGAAGATCAAACACAAAAAGGAGTACCCATTGATACCGGCGCTATAACAAATAAAGCATTACAAATTTACGAAAAAATTGCAGAGCAATTGCCATCTTCTTCTTCAACTGAAAAGAAGCCAAATTTTTTGGCAAGTCATGGCTGGTTTGAAAGATTTAAAATAAGACATTCTTTACACAGCTTAAAATTAAAAGGTGAACTGGCTTCTGGCGACGTAGATGCAGCCCAAGAATATCCAGCAAATTTTGCAGAAATTATTAACGACAATTCATACACCCCTGATCAGGTTTTCAATGCTGATGAGTCAGGGTTATTCTGGAAAAAATGCCTGAAAGGACTTATGTCTCAAAATTTTATAAATCGGCTAGTGGTCATAAAACAGCAAAAGATCGCATAACAATTCTTTTCTGTAGCAATGCTTCAGGAGATTATATTATGAAACCATTAGTGACTAACAAATCAAAAATGCCCCGTGTCTTTAAAGGAGTAAACATCATTTATCTTCCTGTTTATTGGAGGGCTAATAAGAAAGCGTGGGTTACTGCTGCAATGTTTACTGAATGGTTTAATGAATGTTTTATCCCAGATGCCAAAAAATATTTAAGTTCAAAGGGATTGCCTTTTAAAGTGCTTTTGTTAATTGGCAATGCGCCGGGTCACCCACAAGATCTAGAATATGAGAACGTTAAAGTAAAATTTTTACCAAAAATTACAACTTCATTTTTAACAACCATTGGACCAAGGCATAATTTCTACTTTTAAAGCTTTGTACATAAAACGAGCCTTTACATATATTCTGGAACAAATGGAGAACAATGAATCTTTAACAGTTATTAGTGCTTGGAAAATTTTTAAAATTTTAGACTGTGTGAAGCATATCGCCTTATCATACACTGCGATTAAGCAAACAACACTCAATAGCTGTTGGAAAAAATTGTGGCCAAATGTAGTCAAAAATGAACATTACATTTCAACGTTAAATGAATATTCGCAGATAGAGATGGCGCATTCATTGGGCGGAGAAGGTTTTGATGATTTTACTGATGATGATATCGCAGAGTTAATGGCTGATAAAGAACTAAGTGAGGATGAATCAGTTAACTTAGTTTGCGAAAGTGAGTCTGACAAATCTGATGAAGAGGAATTTAGTACCAGTAACATTCACTGCTAAAGTCATCCGCGAAGGACTCGCATTGGGAAGAAAGCTGGGTAATCATTTTATGCAAAATGACACAAACGTTGAAAGGGCTTTACGATTCCAACGTGATATAAATCTCTGCTTGGCTCAATATGAAGAAGTTTACAAAGATCTTACAAAAAATTCGAAGCAATTGTTAATAACCGATTTTATTACCATCTCTCATAATGTAAATATTTCTGCTTCAAACATCGAATCGGCACAAATAACTTCGAGTGATGAAAGTGAATTCGAACCTTCGATTCCGAAAAAAAGAATGAGAGTAATTTCTGACAGTGATGAAGGATAATAAAACACCTTTGGTTTTATTTTTTTGTTCTTCTGTTTATGTATGTATTGTAATTATATAAAAAAAACAGTGTTTCCGTAATAAATTACATATTTTAACCTGTCAATGCATTTTATTTTTATTTCTGTGTACACCTAAAAATATTGAAAAAAAATCACAACTGTTAAATAGCAAAATTATGCATTTTCTGCAAGCTTTTCGATTTACACGGCTTTGACTTGAAAATTTTTAATTTTCGATTTACACGTTTTTCTCAGGAACGTATCTACCGTGTAAATCGAGGGATAGTTGTATATGCCGCTATATATATTTGATGGATTTGAGATTATAATAATTTTTATTATAAGTAATTAAAACTTTGTGCTGTGTTCTCTTTTTACAGCATAATTCATAAACTAAGAAGTACTCAGAAAAAACTTCATTGCCCGCTACAGACCAGTAAGGCTACCTTCATGACTTGTTGAACAGTTGACTACTTAACATGAGAATGACCCCAGTTCTGGAACCGGCGAACGCCACCTACCCGGTACTTAAGAATGGCGTGCGTCAATTTATACGCAATTTACACAAAACTCTAATAAAAACAACAATGCCGAGAGAGAGTGTGAGAGAGAGAACGAGCATTGTTTTTAAATTTTATAATAGCTCACCTAAATAAATTCTATGTACATGTATATATATAGTGTGATCAATAATTTCCAGGAATGCTAAATATTTAAAGAAATACAAAAGTATAAGAAATTTGTATTTAAAACTTCTCAAAATAATCACTGCCACTATCTATACACTTGTTCCATTTTTTTTTACAGATATCAAAACACCTCTGAAAATCCTCATCTTTCAGGCTTTTCAAAATATTCTTCGTATTCTCCTTTATTTCAGGTATTGAGTCAAATCGACGTCCTTTTAAGACTTTTTCAATTTTGGGGTAAAGGAAAATGTCGTTGGGATAAGGTCAGGAGAATAGGGTGGCTGGGGTAGTAGAGCAATTCTGTGTTTAGCCAAATAGAATTGTACAGTGACGGCCGTATGTGGCCGTGCGTTGTCATGATACAAGAGCCAATTTTTCTGATGCCATTTTTCGGATCGTTTCTGATGAACAGCCTCCCTTAAACGTCGCAATACATCAAGAGATAGTAATTTTGATTAATGTTCTGACCCTCGGGCACGAATTCATAGTGTACCAATCCTTTTACATCAAAGAACGTGAAAAGAAGATTCGATTTGATCATCCTTGCTTTCTTGAATCTTGGTTCTCCAGGCTCTAGCCACTGGCTTGATTGCCTCTTAGTCTCGGGGTCATATCCGTACACCCATGTTTCATCTCCCGTTATAACAATTTTGAGCCAATGGGGATCAGAATTGAACAATTGGACCCTGTTTTTGCACGTTTCTTTGCGATGCTCTTTCTGCTCATTCGTTAAGAGATGTAGGACAAATTTAGCCGGGGATCGTTTAAGATGCAGATCATTCTTTATGATGGTATGGAATGTTCCAAAAGAGATATCCAAGTCTTCTGATAGCTCTCTGATAGTTATTCTTGGGTTTTCTTTGATCGATGACTTGATTTTGAGTGAATTTTCGGGGTTTCTTAGCGATAAAGGTCTGCCAGTGTGTAGATCATCCTTGACGCTTGTTCGACCAACTTTAAATCGTGAAAACCATTCAAATGTCCTCGATTGTGATAGGGCATCTTCTTTAAAAGCCTGCTTCAACATTTAAAATGATTCGGAAGCTGTTTTCCCCAATTTAAAGCAAAACTCTATGCAGACTCGCTGTTTTTCAATACAGTCCATACCGAAGTTAGAAAATGTCCTGATATACTCGAGCTTATAAATTCGAAAAAACGTGAGTGTGTGCGTCTGTGTGATCAATTATTTTTCTACGTGTTGATTAATGTTTTATCTATAAGGTTCTTATAAAAATATTTCATTATTTTGAATATTTAACGTGATCCAATCTCATTCCTGGAAATTATTGATCACACGTTATCACACGATCCGTATATAAAGGCCATAAATATTAAATATATTAAATATTTATATATATTTATTTAAAAAGGCATATATTGGATCAAAATATAATTTATATTTATATATATAAAACCAGAAATTTTAATATCGTTATAAATTTCATGGTTTTATATCAAAACAAAGTGTAATATATTATAAATATATACATCGTATTTTCTTTTAAAGGGGCGATACAACTAGAAAAGCAGACCTATCTTAAGTTGAGTCTGGGATTACCTGGGATTGATCAAAATGAAGAGACTGAAGTTGAGGGGGGTGCAAGCCCTAGCTCAAGCCATCCAAGATAAACACCGAGGACCTTCATGACGTAACCAGTGTCAACAGACCAAGTCGATATATAAATTCCAAGCCTTCCTCCTTACTTGTATAATCGCCGCACTTCACTTGCACTTAGTTCTCAATGCTACATACATGTTATTAGTTATCGACTTCATTAACTTATTGACTCTTCACTTTATCGAAACGGACTTTGACACAGCGAGAGATAAACACACGGATTGTATAACTCTCTTCTAGTTTAGTCAAACTACAAACAAGCTGCGACAGGCATTTGTAACATTCAAACACTCCAATGAACTACCCAATAGGTTGGTTTCTCTCTCTAGAAGTACCAATCTTGGGTGTCATTACTGCAATAACAAGTCGAGGGTAGCATATGCCGATGGGGCACGACTATAAATATATCTGCTTATTTTTCTTCTCCCTCTCACTCTCTTCTAAATATTTGGTCTTCTTTGTTTAGCTCCGACAAATGGTTAGTCACCCTGTCCTCCCTCCGTCTTAACTTCTTGAATTAACTGATAGTTTGCTCTCTCAGCAACAGGATTGGAGATATCTGATATAAAATGGGATATAATACACAACTTGTTTAGTGTCTCTTATAATCAGTGCTGATCTGACAATGTGATAACACAAAAGTGGTTGTTATTGGGAACTGAGAAATATCTCAATGCTGCCTGTGGTAGGTTTGCCTCCCCATTTGTTTGAAATCAGAGCTTTAGCTTGTACAATGGCTCGTGTTGGTACAAAATAATATGCCCTAAAAGGATTTTACCGCAAAGTAGATTAGAAAAAAAGGATTCTTTTAAAAAGCCGTCTCACGCTTCATGTTTTATTTTTGGTTAGCTATATTTATTGAGATTTTGATACATTATTTTTTTATTATATATATTTAAAAAAATAAATATTTAAGTTATATCAAAATCCAGTGTATATAATTTTTTTAAAGCTAATTTTACGAGACGAGCGCTGAATAATCTGGATTGTGGGTCTCATGTCGCAACTAAATATCTCCTTTTATTATATAAAGTTCGATGCCCCAACTATAAATTCATAATTGGTGGAAACGATTAAACTATTATCTCAATTTTGTTTGCTTAAGTGTTTGCAAAGCTTCTATTTGGTATTCCCGAGCTGAGAAAACTTTCAAATTTTAAATTAAATAAGCTTAGACTGAGAAGGCATTTTGTTTATCAAATTTGCTGAATCAGAGTAATTAAATGCAAATCCGTTAAAAGTGCAGGCGCCTGGGGTGGAGATAATCTTACTCAAAGCAAACAAAGGCGGTGGTGGCCGGCTGTGGCAGATGGGCCAGGTGGGCCGCTACCTGGGCTCAAATCTCTGCCCCTCTCCATTTATACCTCGAGTCATCGTCAGTTTAGGCGCATGGAATAATTTACTTTTATTGTGCTGCTGGATTGATGGATTCCATGTTTTTTATCACTAAAAAAATTAAACTGGGCAACCAAAATTTATATTTATTCTATCATTCTTATTGTTAAGAGTAGGACTGAATATATTTTGGATTCTCTCGTGCCAGATAATGCATTTTGTTAATGGGCTCTTTGAATATTTGAGTAGTAACACCTCCACGCTGTGTGACTTACTGCATGGATTCTTTAAGCGCCTACTAGAATGGAAAGCAAATTTATGATTGTTCATCGAACACGTTTCACACAAGCCAGAAGATCAGCTTCCCTGACGATTGCCGCACTGCGTTTTTAAATCCTGTTTTCACCTCCTTCAGATTCGAACCCCATACCGTCCGATTTAAAAATGTGATTTAGATATTATAAATATAATTTTACGTCACTCTCTCTCTCTAGCTTTAAATGCGTGGATATTAATGATAAAATATATTTGTTAATGAGATATATATATATATATATATACATATATTAAAAATAAAGAAGGCATCTCCTGACCAAGAGCACATTGGTTTTTAGATGGCAGAGCGCCATCTAGTGGAGCAAAAATAAGCTAAACGTTTATTTAGCTTGCTCCGTGATATTTGGCCAACCCAATTTCTTGATAAATCAAGAAAAGCCATCCACGAACGCGTTTCGCGCTGTTGGCGCTCGTCAGCGTGGAGTAGGCTGTAACCACTGCGACCAAAAATATTTTTTGTTCAAATGGCTTCTTGAGAAATCAAGAAATGGGTATTTAAGGCCAAATTTGCGTAAAGACGTTTAACACATGAAAAAACAATAGAAAAAAATAAAAGATAAGTGGTTCAGGTGTTGATATTAAAAATAAAGGCATCTCCTGACCACGAGCACATGTGCTTTTTATATAGCAGAGCGCCATCTAGTGGAGCAAAAATAAACTAAACGTTTATTTAGCTTGCTCCGTGATATTTTACCAACCCAATTTCTTGATAAATCAAGAAAAGCCATCCATGATATATATATATATATTATTAAAAAATGCCTATTTTGGATCATAAAGTTTTATTTCCGATATTTCGTGTGGCAACTCGCCAAACTTCTTCGGGGAACAATATTGTTTTGATAAGCTCGCGTATCAATTCACGAGTATGTACAACTGCTATAAAATTTTAAAATATCTAAAATCTACAATATGCATGTTTATAAATGTAATTAATAATAATAAAATGATAAATAAAATTTTAATATATAGAGAATAAATAAATATATACATTTAAAATAAAAGAATTGAAAATCAGTAATTTGTTATATATATAAATTTATAGTAGTGGGCTATATGGAACTAATCAACACCGGACAGCCCTTCAAAACTATAGCCCTCTTTCCCTTTTAGTAGACCACGCACTGAAACAGGACCACATTCCAAATTTTTACTCAACTGAAATAGTTTATCAAAATATCAAGGACAAACATTCAAGACTTTTTCTAGAAAGCTGGACCTCAATAGAAGATAAAAACAGTATCAATCGAAAAATAGACATTCCTCAATTATATTTACAATTTAAAACCATATAGCCCACTACTATACATTTATATATATAACAAATTACTGATTTTCAATTATTTTATTTTAAATGTATATATTTATTTATTCTCTATATATTAATATTTTATTTATCATTTTATTATTATTAATTATATTTATAAACATGCATATTGTAGATTTTAGATATTTTAAATTTTATAGCAGTTGTACGTACTCGTGAATTGATACGCGAGCTTATCAAAACAATCTTGTTCCCCGAAGAAGTTTGGCGAGTTGCCACACGAAATATCGGAAATAAAACTTTATGATCCAAAATAGGCATTTTTAAATAATATAATATATGGATTGCTCTATTTTCAAGGGGGGGGGGGAGAAAATATATATGCAGTGAAAAAGTATTTTTTTTTATCTGAAATGTTAAAGTCATATTACAAAAATATATCCTTAATTCATTTTCCTCTTCTGTTCTCCTCTCTATGCCGATTAGAGAATGATTTTACGCTGATTTTAAAATCGTGTATCAAATGAGTTATTATCTGAATCCTGATTTAAAAGCTGAAAGGTACAAATTCCTCAAGTTTTGCCCATAAGTGTATATACTATTATCTAATATATAATTATATTTTATATTATGATACATTAGCGCGCCATCTGTTGTGAAAATTAGAAACTATTATAGACACGTATGATTCTTTTAAAAATTATATTTATAATTTTTTAGTGTGTGTGTGTGTAATAAAAAAAAAAAAGGGGGGGGGGGGGGGCACGGGGATGGAATGGTGTTACGGCCTAGGATGGTTTGAGAATGGAATGTGTGATAAGGATTCCATATGGATGTGAGTGAGGTACGGGAACGAAGGCCCCAGGTGTAAGACGACAGAAGATGCCCAGTGAGCTCAGATCAGAAGTCCGGAATCTCTTTAGACCAGTTAACCACTTTCCATATGACTCAAAATAGTGTTTATTTATGCTAGTTATACAAGTCTTCTGCTAGATCAAAATGGCTCAGCTGGACAAAAGAGCTATATTTACAAAAGTAAACGTCTGTACTGTTAAACAAGCTGTTTAGTCTCTTGGAATAGAGAAAATCCGTCTTATATGGCTCCACATATATGGCCTGGTATTTCCTTTAGTGAAAAAATCTTGGAGGCAAGATTTTATATTCATAACAATTAATAAAAGCCATATTTTGCATTTTGAAATTGTTTGTTTTCTGAAGAGTTTAACACCATCCTTTTCAACCGGAATTTTAGAGACTCAATCTTTCTACTACCCAGAAGTACGATTAGGAGTGTACAAGATGATTGTGTGCGTCTATGCTAAAAACGAGTATTATGAGGCTTCCGTGCGTTCAAACCTATCAACTTGCTCCCAGAATTGATATTTTTGTCTACAAAGATAATTAAGGTCCATTACAAAGGAAACCAGGATGACGCCACAATAGGCAGTTTGGCTTGAGAAGATTGGAGGCCCAAGGTGGCAGCTACTTGAGCCAATCAGCTCCGAGTGGCTTGGCGTCCATTATTAGCCAATTAGCCGGATCGAGGGCAGCCAGCCGCCAGTTGGGCGTCGCTTCTGTCACCTCTATGCTACGCCTTATTAACCGCTTGAAAACTTGGCACAGTGTCTGCAGAGGCAGTATACCTTGGCAGCACGTCTCAAACCGATTTATGCCCCCACATTCTATCTTTACCAAGAATGCGAAGCTTGACAAATCCCTTGTTGTTATTGTAGCAATCCTTCAACGAACGCCTAAAGATCACCATAGCATGTCTTATGGCAAAATCTTTCATCGATTATTTGGAAAAGGAGACAATTTTTTTCTATGTTTCGAGTTTGAAAATTGGCAAGGAAATGTCGCACTGGGCTGGCTTCTAGCCAACTATTAACATCCGAGTTTTTTTTTTTGTGGGGATCCACTCACAACAATGTCGTCTTTGATTGTGGGTCGCGGCACGGTGACATCACGTGCCGCCAGTGACAAATCTAGAAAAGGCTCTTTACAAATAAAACAAAAAAGGAACTTTTTTAATTAAAAAAAATCGATAGAGAAAGAAACTAGAGTAGAAAGTTCACTACGGAAATTAACCCCAAAATTTGAACTCAAAAGGCGGTCACTTAAAGACATACTCGCGAAACTAATTCTTCAAATTCCAAGAGAATTCTTGGGTTGGGCGATAAAAAGAGCCCCCTCCTTCTCTTCCCTTATATAAAATAAAACAAATACATTTTCTCAAAATTAGATTAAAAGAAATTAGAGTTCAGTTTGCATTAAACGACGGAATTTTAGATATTTTAAAATTTGATATTTCAAAAATTTTCAATGTTCAAGATATTTTTAAAGATTTTTAATTTTGAGTTATTTCCTGTCAAACTGCAGTCAGACTCAGAGGACATCGTCTAAAGAGATTAGTAACATGCAGGATACATCGCGCGGGGTTAATCAGTAAGTAGCTACTTCAGAGAGAGAGAGACAATGACAATTAAAAGGTTTATTGACCTCAAGTCAACAGTTAAACATTACAACAGTTAAATATAACAAAAAAATAAATATTCAGAATCTCTAATCGTTTGTATCAGACGAATACCATTGGGATTCGTCTCGTTCAATGTCGCATTCTGTCCTGAAGTCGGACAGCCTCTTGCCTAGGTCGGAGTCCTTGTCCCCGACATGGGCGATTGCCTTGTCAAGGAATTTCTTCAGAGCAGAGATCTGCTCGGGCGAAAAAAAAATGTGAAGACGTCCTCCCTCATAGTTGGGCATACAACAGCCTTCTCTATTTCGCACCTGTAATAATCCAGATATAGGGATTCCAGGAAGGAGTCAGCGTCTAGTGCCTTGAACAGATCCTCAACCTTCTGTAAAGTGAGCTGAGGAGGCTGTATGGTTTGTGGTTTAGGGACGGAAGATCCCATTGTTAGTGCAGTCTTGGCCTGATCTTTGGCAGGGTCCGCTGTTGGTGAAGTAATGGTCGAGGAAGGTGCTAGTAGAGATGGTATCACGCTGGTGCTCGGCGCCGGAGTAGAAGGCTTGGTGGCTGGAGTGTTCTGGGAAAGGACTGGGCAGCTCTCCGCGGGCGAAGACGCGGCAGGATTGGGAGGTGTCACATGGATTGTCTGGATGGTTCCAGAATTTCCCTCAGCCGATGTAGTCGCTGTGAAGCTGTGGGAGGGCGTGGGCAAGGAGGGTGGAGGTGTCAACACCGATCCACTTCGGGTGCCCTGGGGGCAGGTGGCTCGCCGATGTCCCTGGCGGTGACATCTACTACACCTAACGCCGTAGGTGACGTAGGCGGGTGTGGACTCTCCTTTGGAGATGATCACCAGCTTGGCAGGGAGCTGGTGGAGTTTGCGTCCTTCATTCAGGAGGACGAAGGCCTCCCTGTTGCCGGTGGTCCAGGTGTATCCGTTACAGGACACCACTTCATAGGCCAGGGAGACAACCCGGCAGTAAGGTCGCAGGGCCTCGATGATGTCCTCCTCCCTCACTGCGATGGGCAGGTTCCCGAGGATGATCTTCTCCGCCTTCCTTCTGTATGGGAATGCCCTGAGGAAGGTGTTGTTGATGGTGAGTCCATTCTCCACCAGGCGCTCCGCCTTCTCAATGCTGGCCAGTGCGACCATAGCATGGCCGGACTTCTTCATCAGCTGGTAGACGGAATCCTTCCCCAGCAACTCTTCCAAGGCCTTCATATAGTGGACGTGATGGAAATCCGCGCACCATTCGACATAGCAGCATTGGTCGAACGATGTTGCTTCTGATCTAGCTTTGTTCAGCGCCTGTTGCTGTCTGGTGTTCCTGACGTGGGTCACAGACTCTTTTGTGGTCCTTCGAAGCTGTCCAGATGGTTTTGGAGAGCTAGCGTCCGGCCTCACAATCTGGGCCCGCTGACTTTTAGAGTCAAAACGTTTCCTTTTTTTCCGGTGTACAGATTCAAAAGGTTCGGTGTTATTATCCTTTTCCGCGGCCTCAACTTGCTCCGCCCAATTTTCACTTTTTGCCGTGGCCGGATTTACATATCCGCCGTTTTTCACGAACGAATTTGCATGTCCGTCGCTCACACCTGGATTCAAACAATTATACGTCGAATCTTTTATCGTCGATAAATCGACTTCCATTTCAGCTACCTCGATGGGAATCATACCGCCGTGTAGATCTTTATCCTGGCTCACCGCCAGTACTGCATATGGGTTGGAAAACTCGAAGTTTTCCATCTCCAGATAGAAAAATGCGGAGCTCGCGCGCCGCGCGGCCGAGAGAGAGAGAGAGAGATTGAGATTGAAACTGATTTATTAATCGTTCATATAATATTATATAGTGCCAAATCTATAGTTATAATACAGAAAAAAATGAAAATCATGATAATATTGTAACATAGTATTTATTGATTTTATTTATGTAACATGGTATTTCTTAATTTTATTATTTTTTTTATTTAACAGAGTGGTCATTTTTATGTTTATATCTTGCGACTCTGTAAATTTCCCTCGTGGCTTATCTTTTGTTTACCGTTCTTAGTTCGTCCTTCCCTGAAATAAATTTTGTTTCCTCCTGAAGTTTTTGTCTTCCCTAATTTTCCACGTGGCATTTTGGTGGAGATGCTGGGTAAGTTAGGGAAGACAAACTGAAGATCGCCGAGAAGACCTTGAAGCCATGGGTGCTGTGATCTACATTTTCGGAGACTGACTCCAGGATTCCACCGCCGTGCCAAAGCCAAGACTTCCCTCGAAGATGACGATGTTCCTATAGACGATACGACGACAAAGCCGCTCTTCACGCCGCAAGATAAAGGACGCAAAGGTACCAGGGACAAAGTTCCAAGACTTCGATGGAATCCTTGGCAGAAGCACGTCAGATCCATGTCAGTATCTACAATAATTGCTAGCTGTGGGTCACAGCTCCCATAGGGAAGAAGCTATGTAACATAGTATTTATTGATTTTATTTATGTAACATGGTATTTCTTAATTTTATTATTTTTTTTATTTAACAGAGTGGTCATTTTTATGTTTATATCTTGCGACTCTGTAAATTTCCCTCGTGGCTTATCTTTTGTTTACCGTTCTTAGTTCGTCCTTCCCTGAAATAAATTTTGTTTCCTCCTGAAGTTTTTGTCTTCCCTAATTTTCCACGTGGCAATATATATATACTAGCCGAATGACCCGGGCAACGCCGAGGTTTTACCCGATTAAATGTTTTTATTCAAATACTATTCGTTACAATTATAAATTGGCGCGGTGGATGTCACTCTTGTGAAACGTCCCGCTCCAAACTTTGTGTCAGAGAAGCGATATTTTTATAAAGAGATGATCTGGCTTTGTGTCTTCTGCTCGAATGAATGTTTTTCTGTTAGAATTTTGTTCCTGCACACTAAAAATGAGCTGGCTTCACCCGTGGTCTCAGCTTTTTGGAATTTTTCCCGATATAATTTTGTATCTGATAATCAAACATGATACAGCAATATTGTCATCATCTTTTCTGACTAAAAAAACAACTATTTTTGCCCAGAACCTGTCAATTTTATTTTTTATTGGCTAAAAATCCGATAAATATATTTTCTAGATTTTTCTCTATGTCCTGTCAAAACACGTTTTACATTTACATTAGGTCAGCTGATATTACCTCCCCTCTTCACGCTAGAGGCGCTGCTTGCGAGCGAAAAGGCAAATTTGCAACGCAATTTGCAAATAACTCGAAGAATATTCGTAATAGAGACCTGAAATTTTCACTATAGGGTTTTCCAGATTCTACTCTATATACTGTTAAAATTTCAGCCAGATTAGTTAAGTATATAGACCGTGCGGCCACGCGTCGCGCGAGCTCCGTATCTTTCGCTTCTGGCGAGCGATGTATCATCTGTAAACATGCCGAATTCGGCATCACCAAGGAGCCCAGGACCTGCTGGACAAGAGCCTGGAAGGCCCAGCATCCTATCTCCAACCGGTGGCAAGAATTCGTTGAAAAACGAATTACATCGAGAAATCTCTAGAGAGAATTCTGCAAATAAAGATTATGCAAATCCGCCGTCAGGCGATTGGAATGCAAATCTGGCCGCCGCGCGCGGTGACGTCACGACCGGCTCGGCGGCAGCCACATCATCCAATGGCGCTGCCCGTGTCCTGGGAAACTGGGCGGACTACACCGAGGACCAAGGCCCTGGAAAGGACGACGACTTCACCGTCGTCAAGAATAAGAAAAGGCGCCGCGAATCGCCGGGTTCTCCTGCAGCGGCTGCACCTTCCTCTGGCACCAGAGGTGCAGGGGCCACTCGCCGGCCACGATCGTCCACGGGATGGGCACCGCGGGCGGAGGAGGTCAGGACCACTAGGGCGCATATCGCGGAGGCCAGGGCGCGGCAGGCGTCTTCAACCGAAGACCACTGCGTCTTCGTAGAGCGCAGCCCTGAACTGGAGCCCTACCATTACATGAGGGCCATAGATCGAATGTTTGGGAGCACCAGGGAGGTCTTCCAAGTGACCAAGATGAACGGCCACTTGCTGGTGGGACTGGCAAACAAAGGCATGGCCGAGCGCCTCGTCAACGAGGGCCTCGAGGTGGAGGGAACTCTCCACAGGGCCTTCCCGTTCCGCAAGAGGGCGGAGAGAATTACGGTGGGCAACCTCCCCTTCTTCGTGGGGGATGCAGCCGTCATCAGCGCCTTTTCACCTTTCGGGCGAGTAACATCTATCGCCCCCAAGCTGATGAAAGCTGGCCCGTACATATATAACGACGGCCGCCGAGAGGCGTTTATCATTCTCCGCGAAGGAATGACCATCGAGAGGCTGCCCACCCGTCTCAACATCACTATCAAAGGCGAGGCCTGGCCCGCATACCTGTCCTCCGGGATTAGGTGCTCCAGGTGCCGTGGCCAAGGACATCGCAGGGCCAACTGCTCTCTGCTTGCAGGGCGAACCAACGCTCCTGGACCGGCCACACCTACCCCTTCCACCAGCGTCCCACCAGCGACTGCGTCTGGGCTGCCTCAGCAGCCATCTGCCCAGCCTCCACCTTTGGCGTCCCCCAGTCCAACCATGGAGCTCTCCGACGTGCCTCCCGCGAGCCGTGCCGCGCTCCTTCCACCTGCTGCCCCCCGGCCACCACCACCAGCGCCTTTGGCCTTACCTGTGGAGGACACGTCTCCTGCCCCTCCACCTGTGATACCAGCTCCGTCCTTGCGGGCACCTGGGGGTTCCGTGAGCCCTCAATCAACGAAGTCGGAACCCCCCGCTCAGGACATTGAAATGACCGCCATCGAGGAGTCCTCCGCTTCCTCTACATCATCGAGCAGGAAATCCACGAGAGATGACCTCGTGGCGTTCATCCGGAGAAGCCCCACCGTGTCCTTTGCTGGGACGGACGCTCCTGGTCTTGGGCGGGAGGAGGTCTTGGACCTCCTCTCCTCGAAGACCAAGGCTCAAAGAAAAGGCTCGCTCCTGACACCTCCGCAGAGCGATGCTCTTGCCGGTCTAATTAAACAACTCCTTGGCCTGAAGCCCGCAGGCAATACCAATGTCTATAAAATCTTACATCAGGTCAAGTCCGAGCTGAAGACAGGACCGGCGGCAGTGCCTCCAACACCCCCACTGCCTGCGCCTCGGCCTGCTGGGCCGACGCCGCCCGCTTCCCAGAGGAGGGAATCGGCGCCGGCCATGGCGGCACCTCCGCCGTCTGCCCATGCGATGGATGATCCGGTGCCGGACCGTTGGAAGGTGTTGAAGGTTAGAATAAAAGAATCAATGCGAGGACCCTTCTCGAATTTCGTGCTCGATACGTCGATCTACGTGAGCGAAATCGTGGAGGCGGTTCGATACCCTGAGAAGAGGGAGAGCTTCCTCGCATACCCTTCGCCAGAGCAGAAAATCTTTCTCGCCCAATTCCTGGAAGCGGTAATCGAGCACACACAGGACATTGATCCCTCTATTCGCCGGGGATTGTCTGAGATCAGAGCCGCCTTGCCGTCTTGATTGTTACAGACCCTCTCTGAGGGTACCCCCTGTTGAAAAAGTGTACATTTTAATGTAATTAACTCTCCGGAGTGTACAAATTGACCAAGTAGTCAATAAACTTGTTTTAATTGTCAATTGTCATACATACATACACTGACTTTTATGTCAAGTAAGAAGTTTCAGAAGATGAGTTTCTTTTAAAAAGAAACTCATCTTCTGAAACTTCTTACTTGACATATCTTACTGGAAGAGTCTTTGACCTTTACTGACTTGTATATAGGGATTTACATCAGACATCAGCCTTCTCTGAAGGGATGTCTAGGCTATGTCAAATGTTCAAGGCCGCCCTGAGTTCGGAAAGGCCCGTGCTTATGGAGGGGTTTTTGTCCCCAACGTGCTCAATTGCATCGCCGAGGAATTCGTACAATATTTTCCTGTTTTCATAGGAGAGTGCATCGGGGAGTGCTTCTCTGTCAGAGCGGTGTATAACCGCGGCCACTACTTCATCATCATCAACCTCATCATAGAGAGGGGCCAAAATAGAGTCAGCGTTTAGCTCTATGAACATATTCTCAACCTGATCAGTCATGGTTTGGTTCTCCTCTTCAGGAGCCACAGATGGCTCAGTATTGGTCGAGTAGTGCTCTGGTCGTGACGGCAACTGGCTGGTGCTCGACGCCGGAACAGGAGGTTCAGGAGTTGTAGTCTCCTGCAGATGGACAGGGATGTTCGCCTCGGGCGAAGGCGCGGCAGCGCTGGAGGGTGTTGGAGGTGGGGCTGGTTCCACAGCAGCAGTAGGTGGGGTCTGTTCAGCTGGAGTTGGTGCTTCAGCCGGCATGGTGTTGAGGTGGAGGGCGGCTTGGTCCAGCCTTGTGTGCGTGCAGCAGGAGTATCTATAGGGAGCACCAGCTTGTCTTCCTGGAGACCAGTCTTGCGAGGACAATTTGCACGTTTGTGTCCTTGCTTATGGCACAGGGAACATTTGATGCCGTAGTCACATATACGTGCGTGACCATTCCATTAGACTTGACTTCCAGACGAGCAGATATCTGGGATAGCTTTACTCCGTCTCGCAGAGTAATAAATGCTTCCCGTCGAGCATCAGCCCAGCAGGAGTCCTCGAGCTGCATCATCTTTTGACCATGGACGTGACCTGTCCGTATGGCCGCAGCGCAGCCACGAGGTCGGCGTCCTCCACGAAAAAGAGCACATTGCCGAGCACTATTCGCTCAGCCCTTTTTCTTAGAGGGAAGGCCCTCAGGGTGGCGTCCTCGATGTCGAGACCTTCCTCTATCAGCTTGTCGGCGAGTTGCACGCTGGAGAGGCCGGCCAGGATGTGTCCCTCCATCTTTGTCAGCTGGTAGATGGTTCCCTTGCCCAGCTTCGCTTCCAACGCCCAGAAATATTGTTCTTGTGTGAAGTCTGGACAGAATTCCAGGTAGACACACTGGTCCGCCTGCCCCGCTGCCGACCTTGCTCGGAAGGTGGCCTGCTTCTGCCTGGTGTTCTGGCACTCGTGCACCTTGCTGGGTCTTGGTGTGGCTCGTGGCCTGCTGCTGTTCAGAGGCATTCCCGGTGCCTGAACGCAGCCCTTTTTGGCCCCCGGACTTGGCGTGGTCAGGATCATGCGGCCTCTTCTTGGAGCCGCCCACTTTGGTGAAGATCACATCTTGTATTTCGATAAGCTGGTCTTCTTGTTCCGGGTAATCAGCCCAATTGCGGCAAAAATTTGCATGTCCGCCATCCGCCGCCGGCTTGGTATTCACATATTTGCCATTAGTTAATTCTGAATGACTTTCAGTCATTTCAGAATATTTTGTCGATATCTCGGCGAAAACTTGGCCGTTTTTGATATTATTTATATGATCCTGCAGCCCATTCTATTGACTTTCAGCCAATACCCCATAGGGGTTACAGATATCTATTTCCCCAATCTCTATCCCAAAAGAAGGCGGAGCTCGCGCGCCGCGTGGCCGCACGGCCGAGAGAGAGAGAGAGACATTGACATTTGAACACTTTTATTGACATCTTGTCAATTAGGTTTTACATATAAATGAAGAAAAATGGGAATATATACAATGAATTATGAGTGAGGCTGACTCCACCATCTTGAAAGAGTCCTCCTCCAGACCAGGAGGGGGTCTTCTTGCACCCCTCGCAACTCCAGGGTCAGGAAGTTGCTATATATACGCGCCTTTGCAGACGCGAGAATGGCCAGGGCGTCGTCCTCCAGGCCATGCCCGAAGATCCAAACCTGCAGGTCAGAGGGCTGCTGGATGATGGTGAAGGCCACCAGGATGACAGGCCTGATCCGCCTACATGACCAGTAGCGGTGGGCCAGTGACAGGTCTCCGGAACCACAGGCGATGCAGGACTCCCGGGCTGAGGCCGGATGTGCTGGATGGGGAAGGGCGTGCAGGGCCAGCCGCACAGCAACGTCAGCATTGTTCCCCGAGAAGGCACATCGCCGGAGAGAAGAGCAGTTGATGGAGATGGGGATGCAGACGTGGGGGAGCCACCGTTCCAGCAGCTGGATGATGGGCATTGCAGCCAGGCGTGGGCGCTCTAACATGCGGCGGGCGGTGCGGGTGGTAAGTCGCTGGAAGGGCGTAGCCGTTCCGCGAAGCACGATAGCCTCGCCGATACCGTTGACCCGGTAGGAACCGCGGCAGTTTTCCTCCAGGAGTCGGCTGGTGTACTGCAACAGAGCAGCTTCGTCCTCGAGGACAGCGCGGGTGACGCGAAGATGGGGGGACCTATGGCCTATGAGGTCTCTAACCCGCGCTCCCACCCACTGCGAGGAGATCGGGGGGACGGAGAAACCTGCAGCCTCCGATGATGGTGAGGCCTAAAAGCTGATTCGGCGGCAGCACCCTGTGGTTCAGGGCCAGGATTTCTGAGGTGGCTTCCCAGACTCCGAGCAGGCCTCGACGTCGAGCTGGTAGCCAGGTCCCGGGTGGAAGAGGAGTCAGCCAGGCACCACTTTCGGAGAGCCAAGAGTAGGCGCTTAGGTCTCCGCACAATGCAGTCTTCACCCCCTCAATGTAAACCAACCGCATCTGCGTGCCGAGGTCAAGAAGGCCAAAGCTACCCAGGGAGACTGGTCTAGATAGGAGGCTAGCCGGCAACCAAGCGGTGCGATCGGAACCCCAGACAAACCGCACCAGACGGGCCTGCAGCTTGGAGATGGAGGAGTCGGCTGGAATATATCCATGGAGGTGATGCATGAAGTAGGAGAGCACCAAGCAGTTGGCGACTTTGGTCCGACCGACGAGGGAGAGCCCGCGGGTGAAGGGAGCCCATCTTCGGAAGGCCGCGTCCACTAGATCCAGGAGATGTCCTTTCAGCATGGCGGCTGATGCTCTGGGTCGGATGTCACAGCCCAGTATCCTCGAACTGGTGGTCCAGGAAATTTCTAGGGGGGGGTCGAAGCGGGCACGCCAGGCGCCGCACCAGAGGCCCACCTTCTTCCTGAAGTTCACCCGGGTCCCGGAGGCGCGCTGGAAGCCCTGGAAGATGGAGAACACCTCACCAAAGTGTTCCTCCTGGCGGACCATCAGCACGATGTCGTCGGCGTAGGCGATGACGTTGCCCTCGCCAAGGGAACTCTGGAGACGACGCAGGAGCGGAGTGGTAGCGAGGCTGAACAGCACGGCGATTACGGCGCAGCCCTGTCTCACGCCGTTTAGAAGTGGGAAGGCGGCAGTGTGGTGCTCTCCAATCCGGACGGCCGCGTTCGCCCCGGCGTAGAGGAGCTGGATCCACCTGATGAAGGCTGGCCGCAGGCTCAAGGAAACCAGGAGCGACATCAGGAATCCTCTGTCCGGGGTGTCAAAGGTGGACTCCAGGTCCACAGATACGACCGCCAGCGGCAACCTCCCTGCAGTTGCTATCTCGACCTCGTCCGTGATCGGAGCGATGTTCCAGGAAGGAGACCTCCCCGGGATAGCGTAGGTCTGGCAGTCAATCGCCAGTGTAGGGATGTGGGGCCTAAGACGCCGTAGAAGGATGGCAGCGAGAACCCTGTAGTCTGTAGAGGGCAGGGTGATGGGGCGGAAGCCAGTTATACCAGGACCACTGCGGGCCTTGGGGACCAGGCAAATGGAGCCGCGGCGTGTAGATGATGGCAGGGCGCCGCGCACCAAGGAAGCTCCGAACACTCTCCCCAGAAGAGCCGAGAAGAAATCTTCATAGGCAAAGAGGAGTTCGCAGGGTAAGCTGTCCCATCTCCCGGGTCCTTTCCAGTCCTTTCCTCCCTGGAGATGTCTGGCCTGTGTAGAGGATCGTCTTCTTCGAGGATGATGGGGATGGTGGTTCCTGCGATGAAGTTGTCTACCTCGGCAGGGTCGGCTGGGTCCTGAGCGAAGCGGCGCCTGAAGAAAGAGCGCGCCCTAGAGCGTAGCTCGCGGTCACCCATAGTCTCGCCATCTTCATCCCTGACGATGGTTGCTACACGGCGGCGGAGGCGGAGCGCACGTCCGAGGTCTGGCAGCGATGGATAGTCGGCCTCCGTCGATGAGGCCTCGAGCCTGGCCCTGATGTAACGGCTGGCTCGGGTAACGTAGTCGTCCTCCGGCTCTGGGCGAGTTGTGTGGAGTGACCTTATTTCCGCCAATATTTCAGCCTTTATGCGGTTCCATCCCGACCAGAGCTCTCCGTCATCGAGGTCCTCGGCGGCCAACTCGACGTCCTCGATGTAAGATGACAGATGTTCAATGGCAGCCGCTGACCTCAGCACAACAGCCACACTGGGTGGTCCCGCAGCAGGGGGAGATCCTAGCTAGAGCCGGTGGTCAGAGAGATGGTAGTATCGGGTGCTATAGCTCTTTGCCCTCTCCACTAGCGCGGCAGGGAGGAGTATTCTATCAAACCGGCTGCTGTGGATCCGACCCTCTAAGTCGGCTACTCTAGTGGGAAGGTGGGCCAAGTTGAAGAAGGTGGCGGCATCTTCCAGCGCGGCTTGCTCCAGCAGATTGGAGAGGGCTTCGACAGAGGCAGAATCTATTGCTCCGGCAGGACCCCCGTCGATGTTGAGGTCGCCCACGACCCAAGCATTTTTCCGGACTGATGTTTCTGCGATGATTCCCAGTTGCTCGAGCCGCTCGTGAGGAGCGTGAGACATGTGACAGTTGATGACGGCCATCTTCTGGCCGTGGACATCGAGGTGGACTAGATCGATGCATCCAGGCCACAAGACGCGATGTCGCAATAGGGCGACGCCCGGCACGAAGAGGCAGGCGAGGCCGGAGCCCCTGGAGGTGGCAGGCGGGGCGACGATGGCGCTGTAGCCTAGGCAAAGATCTTGGGCGTAGTCCAGGGACTCTTTGTTCGTTTCCTGGATGAAGTCGATGTCCACATGGTGTTGGGCCAGAAAATGACAGAGCTCTAAGCTTCTATCACGATCGGCGAGCCCTCGCGCGTTAAGTGTCATGACGCGGAGGTTCATTATGGGCTCCCAGTCTGTCTTCTAACGTCGGAGAGACGCTTGTAGAGGGGCGTGTTGGATCCGGGAATCCGCAACACCAAGTTCCTGGCCAGCTTGTTGAGCGCAGATTTTTGGGTGTCTGACATGGAGGGGAGGAGGTTCTTGAGTCCAGGGACAGATTGGAGGGCCTCGATGACTGGTTCCTTCTTGAGCCCCAGCTTCTCTATCTCTGAGAAGATATATCCCGGCACTTGCTTGAGGAGTTCTTTCATCTCACTTTTTGTCTTGGTGGACTTTCCAAGGGGTGTGAGGTTGATGGAATCCCTCTGATCCTGCAGCGGGTTTTGAGACTGGTCAGGGCTGCTTTTGTCGACAGACTTCGCGGTCGTCGGGGGAGGAGAGGCTTGGGAGACGTGGCAAGGGCCATCTACATTCTCGGGCGATGTTGTCGGAATGGGAGCAACAGGTTGATCCGCGGTGGGTGTAGTGGGCGCAGGGCCGGGCTTGACTGCGCCGATGTTTGAGGGCGCCTGCTCAGGCGCATCTGCAGGCCTTTTGGGAGTCAGGGGGCAGTTGGCCCTACAGTGCCCCTGCCTCTGGCACCTCGAGCACTTGACTCCATACACCAGGAAGGCCGGCAGGATCTCGCCTTTATGGTTGATGTTGAGGCACGTTGAGAGTCTCTCCAGCTTCACGCCCTCGTTCAGAAGGATGAACAGTTCCCGGCGTCCATCCTTCATTGTGAAGCCCGCAACGTTGACGAGCAGCGGGGCTATAGATGTCACTCGCCCGTTAGGCTTCAGGGCGGCGATGATCTCTGCATCCTCCACGAAGAAGGGCAGGTTGGTGACGATGAGTCTCTCCGTTCGTTTGCGGAAGGGGTAGGTCTTGAGCAAGGTGTCCTCGATTTCGAGGCCTTCCTCGATGAGGCGCTCCGCGAGGGCCTTGGTAGCGAGGCCGACCAGGACGTGGCCGTTCATCTTGTGGAGTTGGATGATGTTGGTCCCTCCCACCAGCTTGTCCAGCGCCAGAACATACTGGGTCTGGCTGAATTCAGGGCATTATTCGACATAGACACAGTGGTCCATGGTGCCCGTGGCTTGCTGTGCCCTTGCTTCGGCGATGTTCTTGCGCGTCGCCTTGGTCTCCTGGGCGAGAGGGCGACGCCTGGCTGAAATTCCGCCCCGAGTGGCGTTGGTGCTTCTCTGAGCTGGTGCGGAGGTGCCTGACTGCGCCGTCGGAGCACGCTGCGAAGCCGATGTTCTTCGCCTTTTCCGCTCGACCTTGGTGAAGGGAGCCGGCTCGTTGGTTGTATCCTGGTTCTCCATGGCCTCAGCCCAGTTCATGATCCGACTGCCATCAGCGCTGGGAGCCGTAGTTGGTAGGCAGAAGCTGGCAGCCGCTGCCGATTTTGCATTCGTTTCACTTTTTTTCGCGGCTTGATTTGCATCTCCGCCACTTTTAATATTTGTAGAAAGCAAATTTTTAACTTGCATTTCTGCGTTTTCCGCCGATATCTCAAAATTGGCGGGGATTTATTGCACATGAGCTAGATTTTCATGTTTGCCATGCTCTTGGCTATCAGTCAATACCTCAAAGGGGTTGGTCAGCTCGATCAGATCCATCTCCAACTCGAAAAACGCGGAGCTCGCGCGCCGCGTGGCCGCACGGCCGAGAGAGAGAGAGAAGAGTTCCAACATTTACACAGAAAAATATTGCAATGATTCTTCCTAATACTGCTCCACAAAGAAATGTGTATAGCTTTAGACTTACAGGTCCTACCATCGATAAGGAAAGAAGTATTGGAGGCTCTACCAGAGCAAGTCGAAGGAAGTGCAGAAAAACTTGATGTAATTGGCATGAAGATGCATAGTCCCATGTGTTCTCATTACGGACCGGTTAGGTGATCTCGATATTTTCTGGAGTTTTGCATCGTTTATATTTATTTATTGCTGGGTTAAGTTTTACCACCGCTCATCTTCTCTCCTGTCTGAGTCTCATTAGCACCCCATTGCTGATAAACTCGGGTACCGGACTTGCTTTTTGAAAGTGCATCGCTAGTTTACACACATATTTATATATACAAATATTAATTTCAAATATTATCAGAACTTCTTTATTAATTTTAAATCAGACGCAATGTCCCAACAAGAGATAATTACGCTAAAAACATCTCTATTTACAATATCAATAGTTTACATTTTCAATTTAGAAATTTAAAAGTTAAAAAAAGAAAAACAATTTATGATAATGGTCACTGCTTGAAGATTTAGAAAAAACAAGAAAGAAAACAAGAAAATTAAAATTTAAGAATATTTTAATTTATATATCCTACACCAAGACAAAAATAAATCTAGTTTGACTTTATAATTTGGAGTTGGAAAGGGATATAATAAAAATCAAAACACTAATTAACACCGTATCATGTTTCCTCAACCAAGAAAGAAAATAATAAATATATATTTTTGAAAATTAATATATCTACAAAATTTCCGGAATTTTAAAAATGCGTCCCTACTATTTATAAACATATATAGTTCCCCCTTGAATTTCATATCTTCCCGCTTTCTTTAGTCCGAGAAGATTGGGAATTTGAAAAAAAAGTTGACTAGAATCCTGTTTCCTCTTTTTACAAATACACCTTGGATGGTCGACTGCTCCTATACCGAACAAAAAGTATCTAAAGTTTTCGTAGTTTGCATCAAATTGAACATTGAAAAAGTTTGTGCGAAAATATTTAAGGATGTCTAAAGGAAAAAAAACGGACGGAAATATATATTAGTATTTATAAATATATATATATATATATATATCGTAATTAAAGCAATGTGATATGTAAGTAATAAAGTATGACGCCTTTTCTAGTCGTCTCAAAGTGACACCAGCTTGCCACGAGACACCCGGCGAATCCAGAGAGGAACAAAAGAAGGGGCGTTGGTCCAGATGTTGACAGAAAGTTATGTTACAGTGGATATTTTCGGAAAGCCCCGCTGAGTGCTAGGCCATTCTCATCTCACGACGGTCCCCGCGGCTTTAGGCTGGACGCCGAGCTTTTCCTCAACTTTCCCCTGGTCCTGGTGTCACGTGAGACGTACTCGAAGAGCGTCTTTTGATCCCAAACTTTGTCCTTACTGTCCCGTGCGGACTTCCCACTCTGCACGCTTTGCCACTCAACCCTGACTGCTTCCAACTCACTTGTTGTCTTACGTGTTTACGACATATATATAGTTCATTCTTGCCGAATAAAATAATTTATAATTGTTGGGGAATGTGGCCTGAATGTTTGTTTATCTTCCTCGGAAAATTGATCCAAGTCATATTTGTAACTTGATAGATATTATTTTATTGAATGTTCATCATATTTCTTGGAGGGCGATTAGTTGGGCTATAAACGTATTGATATTTTAGTTTTTTTGTCATAGGTAAAATTGCAAGAGTAATATTACGTAACTAACTTCCATATAAAAATTACCACATATAAATTAAAAAAACAAACCCACTCACACACAAATGTACATTTTGAAATAAATGAAACGTAAAAATTATGAAGCGGAGGACTCTTAAACAATTCGTGTCTCAGTTGGAGGCTGCGTCTACGCCTTACAATCTCTCAGGACGAAGATTTAAAGCAAAGCTGAACAGATTGACGTTGTTATTGATATTAGCCTTCCTCCTCCTTACCTAAGGAAGTCATATCACGAGTAGAACTCTCAAAGGTGTAAATGGATAAACTAAATTCTCCTAAAAGATAAACGATTGGTCCATTGAAATATAGTCAATAATAAATTATTTATTTTCAAAATAATCCCAAAATAAAAACTAAAATGGAAGTTTATTCAAGTAAACTCCTTAAAAAGCAATACAATTTGGTTAAACTCCTCTCACCTTTGAAATTTTCCATGTAGGACCAGGCCACGTCAGCAGAGGACAAACCACCAGGAAGGCTTACTTTGTGTGTCACACAATTTCAGTGCTGTCATCTTAGACATAGTTGTCCTAAGGCACTTTGGGTCTTATCAACAAATCTAACAGAACGCACCTTGCGATCGTTTCAAGGGCGCCGACGGGAGAAAAAAAAACTTGACGGCGGTGTCATTAAGTTCTCAAGCGTGGGTAAATTTAGCTGGTGTGAAGTTGACGCGGGTATTTGGATGGCGTTCAACTCACCCGGGACCTTGTTAAAAGCCCAGTGCATTATAGGTGGCACCGGAATCCATCATGTAATGGACTGCAGCCCTGCCAAATGTCCGGTGCTCACCAGTTGGAGGTGTTAAAATGCCTGGCAAGGTTCTGCTCCATTTCGAATTGCACAAATATAATTCACCTTTGCATCTCAAAGTTTCATAGGCTAGAAAAGCAAAGTTCGAAGCACTTGAACATTTTTTTATTTGTGCGCGTTATGTAAAAATAAAAATTAAATAATGCACACACACATGCACACTTAAAAATAAAAATGATATAAAGTGCTCTAAAAACCTGAATTTGTTCTATCTTTAAGTGTATAGTGTATATAAAAATAAATAGTTGTTTAGTTTTATAGTTTAGTTTTGTATTAAAATTATCTTTATTATTTTGATTATTTAAATTCAAATTATAAAATTTGTAAATTGTTATTATTTAGTAGAGAGAGAGAGAAAAAAAAATCCTTTACTTCTTACACATCATCCAATTAATTATATATTTATAATTAATAACAATAAAATTTAACAACGTAACGTCTTTTGCATTATATATATATATATATATATATATATATATATATATTGTAGCGTAGAAATCAAGACTTGAAATATCCTAAGATGTAAAAGTATTTATTGATGACGTCACCGCGACGAATAGGGAAGCTTAAGCAAGCAAGCAAAGAAATATTTTAAAGATGATTTTACAAATACAGAGTAATATATATTTTTATAATCTGTTAATTATTTTCATTGAATAATATATATATTAAATTAAATAATAAAATATTCCTTCGCCACATAGCCTCCTCCTATAAAGAGCATCGACCCGATGCTCAGAAGGAGACTTACATCCTCAGTCTCAAGGCTCGAGAACGGGTGATAGGGCCTGGGATCTCTTCGCGGGTCTGTGGTTGTTGTGTTCGTTCAGTGGGGATGTCTTCTTCCTGGACGCTTGGCGAGTCATCTTCTGGGTCTTCTTCTAGGTGCTCTTCCTGGTCCTTTGGGTTTAAATAAGGCTTCATTCTACAAACGTGAACTAAGTCTTTTGTTTTATGATGACCTTGCTGGTTTCCGAATGTCTCAACTTCATAGGTCACATCGAATATTTTTCGGGTTACTTTATATGGACCGAAGTAACCTCCATTAGTTTTTCCGAATGTCCCACTTTACGCACAGGGATAAAGATCCATACGAAATCTCCAGGCTGGTAAATTATATTTCTGTGAAGGGCGTCATAGCGATGTTTATTGCTTTCTTGAGATCTCATGGAGTGGATACGTGTCAGTTGTTGTGCTTCTTCGGCTCTTGCCCCTAGAGTTTGGATGAATTCGTCGTCTTCTGGCAATAACTTGGGGAATAATAGGCCCAGTGGAGTCTCGACTTCACGCCCGTGTACAAGGAAAAATGGGGTGAACCCAGTAGACTCTTGTTTTGCTGTGTTGCATGCAAATGTAACGAATGGAAGAATCCTGTCCCAATCTTTCTGGTTGACATCCACATAAATGTGGACAGCATATCTGCCATGGTCTTATTCAACCTCTCCGCGAGTCCGTTTGTCTGGGGGTGATAGGCGGTCGTCTTCCGATGGGTTATTCTGCACTGGTTGTTCAGATCACTTATCATTGAAGATGTGAAGTTCCTTCCTCTATCCGTGATTAATTCCCTAGGCGCGCCGTGTTTTAAGATGACATCTTCAATGAAGAATTTGGCAATTTCCATGGATTCACTTGTGGGTAGGGCTTTAGTTATCGCATATTTCGTTAGGTAGTCCGTACATACAATAATCCAACGGTTGCCACCTTCTGATGTTGGAAATCTCCCCAGGAGATCCATTCCTACCTTTTCAAAGGCAACTTCAGGAACAAGTATTGGCTGTAAGTGCCTTGAGGGGAGTTGGGGCTGATGTTTACGCCTCTGACAATCTGAACAGTGTGCCACATACCTTCTAACCGTTCTATACATTCCGGGCCAGTAATACTTTTTTCTTATTCGGTCATAGGTTTTAGTAAATCCGAGGTGACCAGCCGTGGGTGAATCATGGAAACTTTTCAGTAATTCCTGCCTTAAATGGCGAGGAACCACCAAAAGCCATGGTTTCCCCATTAGATCATAATTTTTTCTGTAGAGCGTGTTATCGATTTTTACAAAGGAATTATTAGGAGTACTTTGTAACTGGTCAGCAATTTTTCTAAGAGCTTGATCATTCATCTGCTCTTCGCTAAAGTTCTGCAAAGTCACTATGAGGAATAGAGGCGGGTTCGATTCTATATTCCAATTCCGAGTAGAGGGGTGAGCTGTTCTTAGGGGTATCCTCAAAAAGACATTTTTTCTAAGAAGAGTGTGTCGTCAGCTGAATCAATTATCGCCCTAGATAACTTCAAAAAGTCCCAACCAAGAATAACGCGTGACTACAGTCTTCCATAACGACAAATTCAAAGCTTTCCTGTAGTCCATTCAAGTCCAGTTTCAGTGTGCAGCGTCCTTTTGGTCTTACAATTTTACCGTTGGCTACTCGTAATGTGACGTCAGTTTCGGCAAACATTATTTTTCTTATTTTGAGTCTGAACCTCTCGGAAATGACCGAATATGAGGCCCCTGAGTCGACGAGGGCACGCGTCATTTTTCCTTCTATTTTAATGTCTATATAATTTTCTTTTAATTCTAATGTGGTCGATAAGGGAGGATTTATAAATTTTGCGGCCTTACCTCCAAAATAGGAAGCATCTTCTAGTTTTCCCGACGGGAACGGCGAGGCGACTGGCTGGGTCTTTTATCAGGAGACGAATGTTGTCCTTTTCGGCCAGTGTAAGGAGAGGGGCTTCGGTAGCGGCGTATATTTTCTCTTGGCAAGTCGTCGTTGGGCTCTTGGCTGCTCCGAGAATTATAGAATGTTCTAGCCTCTTGCCTATCTCTCTGTTTGTAATATCAAGTTTGTCTTTCTTCATATTCTCTCCTCCTGTCACGGCAGTAGCGCACGACGTGGCCAGGGCGTCCGCAGTGGAAACAGATTGGCTTTCCTTTAGTGGTTCGCCATTCGTTTGTGTCGCGTCTTCCTCCTTGTTTTGGATATTGAGGTTCAGGGTGCGGTCGTATCGTTTGGGCCTCGTATCTAGTATTAAAAATTGTCTGGGTCTTTCCTTCTGAGGATGACTTCTCCTAGACTTTGAGATTGGCGCCAGGGTTCTTCCAATCTCCTTCTGTTCCATTTATTCGATGGTAGCAATATTTGATTCCTCTCGAGGAGAGGCTAATGCTCTGTACCTCCTCGCGAACAATTTGCCTAATCATAGATGAAAGATCTGCCCTGTCATCATGATCACTGAGAGACGCCACATTTGGTAGAAGCTCGTACTTGGTTGGGGTCACTCGCTCTGCTATCCCTTTCATCAAATGGGATATTTTATATTCCTCATCATATGAGGGTCTACCTCTTTGCAGAGGCGCAGGACGTCTTGAATATAAAATCGGTGCTTTCACCTTTTAATTGTGCGCGAATTTTTAGGGTTTTCTCTGCTCGTAACCTCAAGTTTTCGTTTTTTCCGAAAACTGATTTTAACTGGGATATGAACTCCTTCCATGTCAGGATGCTCTCCTCATTGTTCTCAAACCATTTGAGAGCAGTGCCAGTCAAATAAAAGTAAACGTAGGCGAGACAAAGGCGTTACATCCCATTGGTTGTACTTCACCACACGTTCGTACTCTTTCAACCAGTTATGGGGATCTTCAACACCCTCACCAGAGAACATCGAGGGGTTTCTAGGTAGATGTTGTACAAAAACGAATCTACCTGAGTTGTTGCTTCTTTCTTGATGTTCATGGTTGTTTCTTCTTGCTCAACCGAATCAATTTTCCGTTTTTTTTCTGAATGGGTATCGATCCAGCTTCTTCACCAGTTGTAGCGTAGAAATCAAGCCTTGAAATATCCTAAGATGTAAAAGTATTTATTGATGACGTCACCGCGACGAGCCGACAATTATTAACAAGTCATCAATACTTTCTACAGCTAGGGAATCTTAAGCAAGCAAGCAAAGAAATATTTTAAAGATGATTTTACAAATACAGAGTAATATATATTTTTATAATATGTTGTATATTTTCATTGAATTTGATGTATATAGTTGTTTCTAAATGTGTTTCATTTCCAGAACTTTAAATGTTCATGAAAGAAAATATTCTCAAGTTGAAAGAGAAGGACTTGCAATTGTTTTTGCAGTAAATAAATTTAAAAATACCTTTTTGGTAGGAAATTCACCATTTATACTGATCACAAGCCCTTAATAACTATTTTTGGAGATAAAACAAATTTGCTTCCACTCAATGCAAATAGACTTCATAGATGGGCTCTAACTCTTTCAAATTTTAATTTTGAAATTAAGTATAAAAAAGGAAAGGATAATATCATTCCAGATTTCCTTTCTAGATTTCCAGAGTTTCAAAAGAATAGTTTGGAATATAATGATGGGAGTGGTGAAATTTTACTCTTAAATACTTCCATCATTGACCATGTTCTTGTGGCTCATGAAACACATTTAGACAGAACTTTATTCAAATTGTATGAAATTATTGAGACAGGGGAGTTACCCTCAAGTCCCAATGATGATCTCATTCCTTATTTAAAAAGGATTGATGACTTCACCATTCTCCAAAAATGTATTTTTCTTGAGAATAGAATGGTTATTCCAAAAAGTCTACATGAAAAGGTACTTCAATTATTACATGAAAGCCATGCAGGGACTAATAAAATGAAAATTATGGCTCGTTCATCTATTTGGTGGCCCGGCATGGACTCTTCAATAGAAATAATTACAAAAAATTGTAGAACTTGTCTTTCTAATGAAAGTTTGCCTCATCAAAGGACTGAGAGTTGGCCTAAATACGCAGGACCATGGAGGAGGGTTCACATGGACTATTTCAATTTCAAAAATAGACTGTTTTTACTAGCAGTAGATTCATTCTCTTCATGGGTTGAAGTTTCTGAAGTACCATCTACCAGTGCATATTTTTGTATAAATTTTATGAGAAATTGTATTGCTCGCTACGGATTTCCACAAGTAGTGGTTTCTGATAATGGTCCTCCTTTCTTTAGTAGTGACTTTGGTGATTTTTTGTCTAAGAATGGCATATCCCATGTGACATCTCCCCCATATCACCCAAAATCGAATGGACAGGCAGAAGTCTCTGTAAGAGAGGTAAAGAAATTGCTAAAAAAGCTATTATATGAAAACGAGCAGGTGGAACTAGATTTGGCTCTGTCCAGGGCTTTGTTCTTTATAAGGACAGATGTAAATATTAGAAAAGGGACATCACCTGCGGAACTGTTTCTTGGAAGAAAGATCAGATCAAGACTTTCTGTGTTGTCAAAAGAAGAAGTAAAAGTCTCCAAAGTCAATGGTCAATATGTTAACAGTAAATTTAAAGTGGATGAGACTGTGAAATTTAGGTGGATTACTAATAATCATCCCTCTTGGTATACAGGAAAGATAATTAAAATACTAGGAAGGAATGTTTATTTAAAAAAACAAGGTGACAGTGAAAAAAAAAAGGTCATCAAAACTAGATTAAAAAAATGTTGCCTGGTAAATCACATCCCACTAATATGAATGATGCTGAATGTGTGCCAACTCCAATCTCAGAGGAGAAAAGTGTTACAACCCCCAGGTACCCTCAGAGGGAGCGCAGATGTCCACAGAGATATAAAAAATAAATAAATAAATAAGGGGGGCCAAGCCTAAGAAGGGGGAATTGATGTATATAGTTGTTTATTTGTTTTGCATATTTTCATTTATAAATTAATCTCATAATTTAGTCTATGAAAATAAAAATATTGGACTGGTGACCAAAACAAACTGTAAATAGATGGCTTAATGTTATATAGTTATGATAATTGTTTGTGATGAGATATAATTAAATGTGATGTTTATGTAATTTTGATCGTAATTGAATAAAATAAATAAAATGTAAATGTGTTTTAAATATTAATGACAAGCACAAAACAGAATTATATATATATATATATATACTAGCGGATGTGTACCCGGCTTCGCCCGGGTTTTATCCGAGTGAAAGTTTGCCTAACGAATATTATATATTATGAAGTATAATAAACATTGCTAAAGATTAGTTTTAATTATTAATCAAGATTGTGTGTGAATATGTGAGAAAGATGTAATATCGTTGTTGTTTTCTTGGCCGACTGTTTTACATATGGTGTTATCTTAAAATTGCTTGTTTTGAATATTTTTTTAGATTGAGTTGAATGAATTGCTGAATTTTTTTTTTTTTGTATTTATATATAAATAAAATGAACTCTGTTGAATTTTTTTTGTATTTTATCGATAACAGCAAAGTTATGTATTTTAAAGTTAGGAAAAATATTTTGATGTTAAGCAAAACCTGCTCCATCTCGTTTTACATAAATGTTGAAAATTTGGTCGAAATTGATGCATTGCAACAAAAGTTTTTAGCGAACACCACTTATGAAATTTCCATTTATATAGAAGATATAATATAAATGAGTTTTAAAAATTGTTTTAAAAAAATGCATCGGCCGGGAATCGAACCCTGGCCGCCCGCGTGGCAGGCGAGCATTCTACCACTGAACCACCGATGCTTTAAAAAAATCAAATTCATTTATCGTCGCGACCAGTGCTGCGCCCTAGCGGTAAAAGACTGGAACTAACGCTTTTTGGTTTTTTATTTAAAAAAAAAAGCACATTAACTTTTTTAGTTTTTTGAATAGCCTATATGTTAAACGAAATCTTCAGCTACCTACATGCGAAATTCCATAATGATTGAGTCAGTAGATTTTGCGTGATGCGATAACAAACATCGATTTCGCATTTCATTTTTATATATATATAAGGATATATATACACGATAAAAACGGTCTTTATTTAGTCAAAGGCAATTACAATCGAGAGGTAGTTACTTTCCGGGGTATAGTACAAATGTAACATTGTACTGGGATAAGGTGCATAAATCATGAAAAAAGAAAAAGGCATCTCCTTATCGTGCAACTGAAAGTTGCTGATGGCTGAGCGCCATCTATCGGAATAAATATCAACTATTTTCGTTGATTTTTTATTCCATAATTGGCCAAATACCCATTCTTGATTAATCAAGAAAAGCTAACCACGGACGCGTTTCGGGCTGTTGGCCCTCATCAGCGTGGTGCAAGCTGTACCTCAAAGACCAAAAAAATTGGTCATTAAGGCATCCTGAAAAATCATGAAACGGGTAGTTAAGGCCAGAATTGCGTGAGGACTCTACACAATGTGAAAAAATAGTACAAATGTAACATTGTACTGGGATAAGGTGCATAAATCATGAAAAAAGAAATCAATATAAAAATCAACGAAAATAGTTGATATTTATTCCGATAGATGGCGCTCAGCCATCAGCAACTTTCAGTTGCACGATAAGGAGATGCCTTTTTCTTTTTTCATGATTTATGCACCTTATCCCAGTACAATGTTACATTTGTACTATTTTTTCACATTGTGTAGAGTCCTCACGCAATTCTGGCCTTAACTACCCGTTTCATGATTTTTCAGGATGCCTTAATGACCAATTTTTTTTGGTCTTTGAGGTACAGCTTGCACCACGCTGATGAGGGCCAACAGCCCGAAACGCGTCCGTGGTTAGCTTTTCTTGATTAATCAAGAATGGGTATTTGGCCAATTATGGAATAAAAAATCAACGAAAATAGTTGATATTTATTCCGATAGATGGCGCTCAGCCATCAGCAACTTTCAGTTGCACGATAAGGAGATGCCTTTTTCTTTTTTCATGATTTATGCACCTTATCCCAGTACAATGTTACATTTGTACTATTTTTTCACATTGTGTAGAGTCCTCACGCAATTCTGGCCTTAACTACCCGTTTCATGATTTTTCAGGATGCCTTAATGACCAATTTTTTTGGTCTTTGAGGTACAGCTTGCACCACGCTGATGAGGGCCAACAGCCCGAAACGCGTCCGTGGTTAGCTTTTCTTGATTAATCAAGAATGGGTATTTGGCCAATTATGGAATAAAAAATCAACGAAAATAGTTGATATTTATTCCGATAGATGGCGCTCAGCCATCAGCAACTTTCAGTTGCACGATAAGGAGATGCCTTTTTCTTTTTTCATATATATATATATATCAAATTAAATAATAAAATATTCCTTCGCCACAATATATCCAATATACAGTTATGAGCGTCATGCGTTCTTCATCTCTTAATTTTTCAGTTTTCATCTCTGTCACTGTTTGCTTTTTTTTGGAATGGCGCTCTCCTATTGGTTGGCTACAATCACGCCACCTTTGCCCCCCCCCCCCCCCCCCCCAATCGATTTTTCGTTTTTGTAACTATTGTGTTGGAGCGGGTCGCTCCTTAAATAAATGCATATATTAGTTAATAACTAAATGGAATCCTCTCTTATTGTATATAATTGTAACAAATAGTATTTGAATAAAAACATTCATTCGGGTAAAACACGGGCGTTGCCCGGGTCATTCGGCTAGTATATATACAGTTACGAGCGTCATCCGTTCTCAATTCTTCATCTCCTAATCATTTGTCATCTCTGTCACCGTTTGTTTTTATTTTGGAATGGCGCCCTCCTATTGGTTGGCTACGCTCACGCCACCTTTGCCCCCCCCCCCCCCCCCCCACTCGCTTCTTCGTTTTTGTAACTATTGTGTTGGAGCGGGTCGCTCCTTAAATAAATGCATATATTAGTTAATAACCAAATGGAATCCTCTCTTTCTTTTTCCCAGTAAGAGACGCCTACGGAAGCCAACAGTACATAGACAGATAAAGCACATAAGCTATAGTTATTAACTAAAATATGCATTTATTTAAGGCGCCAATTTATAATTGTAACAAATAGTATTTTAATCAAAACATTCAATCGGGTAAAACACGGGCGTTGCCCGGGTCATTCGGCTAGTATATATATATATATATATATATATATATATATATATATATATATATGCAATTATCCAAGACACATTTTTTTTCTAATAATGAGGCAATTAATGCTATTTTTCTATTGAAAAAAACTGTCCAAGACCGTAAAAACAATTCCAACGGAACAAAATAGGCTACACAATATAGTTACTATTCCTGTTGTTAAAAAACCCGAATACATAAGCATTATATATACTGAATAGGAAATGAAAATATAAGATGAAATATAAAGATGAAAATGTTCACCTTTCGGTCAGAATAGTTGTATAAATTTGTCTTTTAAAATATTATTACCACTGGTAATGATGAGTTTCTTCTTTTTTTTTTCCACATATAGATAGCACTACAAGTTGCGGTCAACTATTTCTGCTATGTAGAACAAATCCTCTCATCAGCATATGTCATCCCGATCCGAAAGGCTACTCCACTCTAACTCCCCTCGCCGACAAAATAGCTCAGGCAGCTTTCACCCTTCGGGGGAGTTCATTTGTCACCAGGTTTAAAAGTAGACGCTGTCTTCAATCCGTCACTTGTTGGGGTTATGGTGGAGGGGACAAGAACCTTCCTACACTCCGACTTAGCTCAAGGTAGAAATATCGCGTCAATTGAATGTATTTATCACTGCATTCGTTTTCTTTAAAATTCTTTATTTGCTATTATAACTATATTTTACCTTGGTGAATAATTTTATTAGAGGGTTGTTCAAATTACACTCTTTATTAATATTGAAACATTATTTAAAATTAAACTGATTTATTTTTATATATTTTATATAATCTGTGCTACTGTGGATGTGATGATCAGAGCATGTAAGTTCGCTTTTTGCTTTTATTAAAAAAATATATATATAGAATTATCTTTTTTTGACTTTTATCTTGAGATTCCTAAATAATTTTTTTTTGTTTTATTTTATCGATAAGTTTATTTGTTTTAATAATTACTTTACAATATTTTAAATAAAAACTACTGCACTTCCAGTTGTGTACCGGAAGCTTAAGGAATCTATAAATAACGGTAAACTCACTCTCTCCACTCTAGATATTCTCCAAACTACAGGGAAAACGTTAGAGAAGAGAGAGAAGTGCGCAAAAACAATAACAACAATTTTTTTTTTCAGTAAACGGGTAATTTTACCAGCGCACGTGTGACAATAAGCAACCTTTTTCCGCGAAAGAAAAATAAGTGGAAAGGATCTCTCCTGTGCTGAGCCGGCCCATCGACTGATTCCGGCCCAAAAAGTGACAGTCGCCGGAGTTGGCTGGCGAAAGCTAATTTCGTAGGTTCATGAATTATGTATCCATGTTCGGAATTTAGATAAAATCATTAGATCACGAATGACGACATAGGAGCGTATGGGAATTTAAAGCTTTATTTGACAGCTATCTTTCTTATAGCTTAAAAGACGCGGTAAATTAAAATTGAATTTTAATTGTTTATAAAAAAAACTTGAAATGGTAGTTTTCCAAAATGATAACAAATATGGCTAAAACTTCGTACACAACCTAGTTTTCTATGGCCCCAAGTTTAAAACACTGGCCTGCGAAACGGGCGGATCATTTGATCATCAGAAATCCTGGGAGGTCTGTTTCCTTGCTCTACTTCTTATGGATTACCTCGCGATCTAGCTTATGCCTAGTAGATACCTGAATATGGAAAATGTACAGAATTGAAGACACCTATATTACACACATTTAAAACAAAATATAGGAAATCAGAAGAGAAATTTTAAAAACATGCGTTTTTAATAGAAGTATGATAAACATATATGTGAATACATTCGATCTCACATCATCAGAATGTTCAAATTATTTCTCTCTGGGTCTTAAAATTATCAAAAATTCTCTTAAGATATGAATCTAGAGAATTAAGGAACTCCCTTCAATCATACAGAGACTTATAAAGCTAGAGCACCCAGGAACTCCCCTTAATCAAATAGAGCCCAGAGTAACTACGGCACCCCAGTAAAAAATAATCAATAACAACTAAAAACTCCCCTCCATCATATAGATACCGGAGGAATCCTAACACCGCGTTATAAAGTTCGAAGAACTCCGCTGCAACAGATGAGACCAGAGTAACTCTCATACCGAGATATGAAGCTGGACCACCCAGGAACTCCCCTCCATAATATAGAGACCTGAGTAACTCCCTCACCGTGATGTAGCTACAACCCCCGAAACTCCCCACGACGAGATAAAAAATTTATTGCCACACATCTTGATACCTAGACTATTTATTTACCGAGAGCGGTAGCTCCCCAATTAAGGTCAAAAAAAAAAAAAAAAAACAGTTATAAGGGAATTTTGAGGAAAGTTCGCTGTGAATTTATGGGTTATAAACGTAGAATATGAAATACAAGTGCGTTATCTTCATTAGCCGTTATCAGAGTCACTTGATCCACCTTGGTATAATTGGTGGTTAGGCGGTTCTAGAATAAATTGTTACACGGGGACTTGTTACATTCCAAACGCTGGGGTGGGAACTTTATGGTCTTACTGCAAGCTCTCTTGGATGAATTTAATTTTTATTTTTATTCCTTTAACTCTCTCCCCTCAATGTCGACAGCGAAGGAGAGTAACTTTTATTTGAGGTTCCACTTTCTTTCTTCTTTTATTATATCCTTATCGATATATTATAAAACCTTATTTAAGAATATATAAATTTTAATACGCTACGTTTTTTATTATAACCGCATTAGGGCGTTTCTTATTAATTAAAATGGTCATTCATGCGCTTTTATATATGTAATATTAATAATTTTGAATAGCGCGTGCGTCCTCTCTCAAAAAATCGTATAATGGAAGTGATATGAGGAGTAGGTCAGAACAGATCATTCTCCGATAGAGTAAAGAAGCCATTCGAATTAACAATCGCTCGGGTTACCAGAGCTGAGAAAGGGTCATAACTCTTCCCCTGACAGAACCACCAGGATCATTATCTTGGAGTTGGCCATCAAAATAGGAAATTGCCCGGACGTTTTCCTGTCCCTTCCTTCTCTCCCTTTCTCTGTGGAGGCCAGCACTCTTTATAAAACGTTGCCATAAATTGAGCCCCTCATGTTGATAAGAAAATATAACACAATTCTTGACGACATTGCTTTTTGCATCAAAAACTTTCATTAAAATCAAGACCCCTCAAAACGTTTTGCTGGATGTTTTGTTTCACTCACTAATCCGATAAGAAACCAATACGTTTAGGCTTTCTATCACCTTACAGTGTCAAATTATATTGACAAATATTCGCACGCTTATCTTATCCTATTTCTTTAGTGCGAAGAACGTTGTTTTATCAGATAAGTAAACCGATCTCTCCAGCATTCTAATTGGACGAATGTGGTCATGTTTGTATATAAAGGGGGCTATGGTATGAGTCGACGCCAGTGTGGTGGATTCGTGTGGAGACACTTAAAGTGTTCTCTGCGTGTTATATCCTTGTCTGGCAATCTCGGCGCATACCTGTGTAACCCCGGTCCGATCCCTACCTAAGCAGCAATAAAGCTAAGTACTGTTTTTTATTTTATTTAACAAATTGTGATTTATTATTTACTTTTTTTGTTGGTGTTGTACTTTTGAGTCCACGTTTTTTTCTGTGTTTAAGTTACTCTTACTGTAGGCCCTAGTATATTGTATTTGTGTGTTAACCCGTAATTAGTAACATTTGTCATTGGCGAGCCCTGCCAGGATTACTGGTGTTTGCACGTGTAAATTCCTGTAATTTTACGTGCGTTTTTTTTTCTTTGATTGAGTGGTTTATTACTATTTTTTTGTACTCCATCATGTTTGTGAACTCTATGCTTAACCTGTCAGTGTTTAATGGGGTTAATCTCGATTCTTTCATTCGGGAAGTCGAGCTTAAAGCTCGAGTAGGCAAATGGGATCCTGAGGTCAAAGCATTGCTCATGTTCGAGGCTTTATCCCCTGAAGTTAGGTTGAGCTTAGAGGAGATGGGTATCCGTAACGATAGCAGTTTCAAAAGTATTGCTAGTAAACTGAACATATTGTACCCTAAGAAAGCGCGTGGTATTAGGGAATGCCTTAAATTAATAGAAGGTCTTAAGCAGAGAGTTGGGGAAAGTCCTATGGTTTTTAAAGAAAGATTCCTGGCCATTAGAGATAAAGTAGAGTACAGTTTTGACGATAGCCTAGTGTTTGAAATTTTCCTCGAAAATGTGCTCGATAAGTATAGAGAGGCTATTGTTCGCAGTGAGGCTAAATCAATAGACAAAGCAGTCAGTGTCATGGCCACGGAGGATAGTGTAGAACACCGTTGCAGCTCTATGAAAGGGGTATGTTCAGTAGAAGGGGTTGAAGAAATAAATAGCATTAAGAGTGAGATGAAGATGCTTAGTGCCAGTGTAAACAGGATGAAGCACGAAAATGAGCAGTGTATTGCAGATCTTAGGGGTGAGGTAGAAAAACTGACTAAATTGTTGGGCGAAATCAGGCTGAGTCCACCTGAGTGTAGCTTAGGACATATAGCTAGTGATTGCTCAAGACAGTCTTCTATGTTTTTAAACCGCAATACTCTTGACAATGCTGAGATAGTGAACATACGTTCATATGGAGGAAATCAGTTTAGAAATCTGCCAATAGTTAAGGTGAATATTAACGGCAATATGTGGCACCTGTTAAACGATACAGGAAGCCAAGTCAGTATTATTGATTCTGAAAAGTGCAAGGTCTTGAAGGAGAATTGGGACGATGCACTTAAAACTTTACGTATAGTGTCAGTGACAGGCCAAGAGCAGACACTTACACGTGTTAAAACCTGTAGAGTTGGTAACGAAAACGGCATTGAGCTGGGAGAGATAAGGTTTTGGCTAATGTCACTCGGAGATAAGGCCTACGACGGGATTCTGGGAATCAATGATATAAGGAGATTCAATATCCCGTTACCTGCCATACGGGAGCGTTGCAACATGATTTCCTTGAAACCAGAAGACCGAGATTATGTAGACCTTAGCTACGTTGCCAGTGTGCATAGACCGATGGTTTCAAGCTCCTTCGAGGAGAAATCAGTGAAGCGCATTGAAAACGAGGCTGTAAAGTTGCCACCTACTGAGTTTAACAGAAGCTGTGAGTGTAGCGCTGGGTCTGTTAATAGTTTTAGAAAGCCTACTTGGGCTGAGAGGTTAAGGGTGATGCGGAAAGCAAAGGAGACTGTCAGACAGTTTATGTCAGGTAATTCTGCTAAAAAGCTTATGAATCCTAGGCCACCTTATTCCAGAAGTTTCGACAGAGGAGATCTGGTAATGCTAGCTGTTCCTAAGTCTGAAGGTTACTCCAACGTCTATGGGCCTTTCCGTGTGGAAGCTAGGGTCTCCGATGTTAACTTTAGAGTAAGAGGGGTCACCATGCACGATGTGAAAGTTGTACATGTCGATAGGATGAAAGCGTTTAGAAACAGACGTTAAGAAGAGCTTTTAGCTCTTGGACTTGAGAGAACTGAATGGAATTGGATCGTTCGGTTTCTCATCAAGTGAGCGTCTGTCAATACCCTAAGTCTCTACCTAACATACCCAGCCGGTCCCAGATGAGAGCTTATTTGGTCCCCCATTAAACTCTGTCTGCTAAAGCATATTATATATGTGTGTTTGGTAATCACTCATGGTAACTCACGTAGTTTGCGCAGATTTTTTTTTTTCAAGTTTCTTTTGGGAGGAGCAAGATGGAAGGCGCCTTTATGGAACGACCCGGATGCCTACTTCTCCTCTCTTTAGTTTTTTTTTTGTTTGTTTCTTTATAGCATGGCTTCCGTGAGCTTTTCCCTCCCGAATAGCGGGAGGTTTTCCTTACGGGACAATAAGAATGTTTGGTAGATTGGTTAGTTTTTTTTTTTTTTGGAAAGAGACCTTTTGTCAAATTATATTGACAAATATTCGCACGCTTATCTTATCCTATTTCTTTAGTGCGAAGAACGTTGTTTTATCAGATAAGTAAACCGATCTCTCCAGCATTCTAATTGGACGAATGTGGTCATGTTTGTATATAAAGGGGGCTATGGTATGAGTCGACGCCAGTGTGGTGGATTCGTGTGGAGACACTTAAAGTGTTCTCTGCGTGTTATATCCTTGTCTGGCAATCTCGGCGCATACCTGTGTAACCCCGGTCCGATCCCTACCTAAGCAGCAATAAAGCTAAGTACTGTTTTTTATTTTATTTAACAAATTGTGATTTATTATTTACTTTTTTTGTTGGTGTTGTACTT
The DNA here is from genome assembly GCA_030710605.1 of Cordylochernes scorpioides. Lineage (NCBI taxonomy): Eukaryota > Metazoa > Arthropoda > Arachnida > Pseudoscorpiones > Chernetidae > Cordylochernes > Cordylochernes scorpioides. The sequence goes on from CP092886.1 coordinate 98,425,468, forward strand.
TTGAGTCCACGTTTTTTTCTGTGTTTAAGTTACTCTTACTGTAGGCCCTAGTATATTGTATTTGTGTGTTAACCCGTAATTAGTAACATTTGTCAACAGTAGATCAACACAGCCCCTGAATGGGTGACGAAACCGTCGTTTTAATATTTCTTAGTGTTTTACTTTAAATCTTTACAACGCTGTACATTGCAAAAATAACATTGGGCATAAAAAACTGTATGGAAAATTACTTTTATAAAATTATACAAAATAACATTTACAAATGATATTTGCCTCTCTAGGTAAGTAGGAAAAATGAGATAATAAAAACTTATCGTCATTTCCAGACGGTCGGCCTGCCAGACGCGCGCCGTGCATTAAGTATCAACATGATGTTATTACTTGAGGCTCTAATTTTAGCGGCCTTCGCTTCGACTCCCCACCCCGAGATTTCATCATATTGAGAAAGTAGCGCCTTACAACAGTCGAATGTCTATGAAAATTTCATATTTCGAATAATTCTATTGTAAATACTGGATGTTTAAATATATCTTTGAAACAGTGCGCACAGGTATTTTATGAAACCTATTAGGCAGAAGAGATATTTTATAAGGAACATTGTTCATATCACCAGTTTAAAAGTAGTTTGAAATTGTTTCATGTATGCTTTATATACTGACGCTAAATATTAAGTGAACAAATGATTTTTAATAGAAATATATATTTATTGGAGTTAAAAAATCCAGCGAGTGCAAGTAATCAAACGGGGCTCTGGCACATTTGTAAGTGCAAAGTCGAACTGCTTTTCACATGTGTTGACATGGGGTGCGCTTATAGTAAAAGCAGTCGCTAACTACCCACCATGATTATCATGGCCTGTACCATGTCTACTAGGGATAAGCAAAAAAAATTGACAAACATAAAATACAACTACTAAATTCATTTGCTACAATAATTTGATTTAAAATTAGTAATATACACATTTTTTATTCACACACACATTCTAGATAAGCCCTCGCTCTCTTAGTATATCAGTTATCAATTTTTAAAATTATGCAAATTTTGGGGAGGATAGAAGCAGGCCAATCCCAGACCCAAGTCGCCAAATGGCTCAATATTTACAATCTGTAGTAGGCCAGCTCTGGAAACAACCGAAAACATTATCAGAAGACCCTCCACCCAGGGTAGGGTAGAAAAGATTCATTTCCCAAGAAGACCCATATCTGACCCTGACTGATAAGCGCCACTGAAGGGATTCCATCTACTCTGATATCCAATGGACTCTCGTGTACATCGGGAATTCAAGTTTAAAGGCAAACTTCCTATTGAGGACTTCAGAAGGTTGGTCTTTATGCAAGATAACCAATGGTATGTGCCTATATAGCCTCTTATCACAGTAAATCCCACTTTAAATAGTGTCGTGAACATTTGCGCGGGACCCAGGAGCAGTGGGTCCATGTTCTCTTCTTTATCAGAAGAGATTCTGCGACCCGCTTCCATCTCGCTAAAAACAGAGAAAAAGGCTGTTTTATAGGGGAAGGGATCTCATAATCTGTTTGGCTTCATTTCAAATAGGTGTATACCTTTCTACGTTTTTGAGGGAGGCATATTGGATGCTCAAAGATACATGCACGAGATTAATTAAGCCCTATGTGAAACTTTCAGGGTTGTCATTGACCTTATAATCCAATTTTGATGATGATGGTAGTCTACATAGGGCATTGCTAGTCAATTCTTTTTTCGAGAGTGAGGATATTTAGAGGATGGATTGACCAGCAAGATCTCCAGACCTTAATCATGAATAATATGTCTGAGATACCGTTAATATGTAGCCAAAGTATATATTCCAATAAACTTTTGAAATGACTTGAATATCTATCTTCAAATAGAATGGTTTATGCCAAAAGGAAAGTATATTGGGATGACATTAGATTATTACGTATATACAAGTATACTTGTATACTTGTATTCAAGTATACTTGTATATACTTGTATTCAAGTATATACTTGTGTATAAATATATATAAACACTAGAGTTATACACATAAAAATGCTACTTATAAAATTCAATGATTAGATCTCGGGGTCTAATCGCTCTCTTTATATATAAATATAATATATAAAGAGAGCGATTCTTTAGAGTTTATAAGACTCCGAGAACTAATCATTGAATTTTATAAGTAGCATTTTTATATGTATACCTCTAATGTTTCTATATTACGGGGTAAGACTAATTTCTTCAACATAATTTATTAATAAGGATCTGTGGATTTTGATTAATGACATTGATGTTATTTAATCCTGATAGAAATTTTCCGGAAACGAATCTATATTTGTTCAATGTTGTAATTCGGCATAGGATTTGGTAAATTCTCTTGTGTGTGTAGTTATATAAAGATTAAAAAGGACCCCCAAATATCATTTAATTACTGTATAAAAAATGTTTCGCCCCAATATATTTTCCCTTCTTGTATAAACTCTTTAATTTCAATAGTGCTGTGGGGGAGATTATTCTGAAGTCCAAGCTCAAATCCTTCCATGCAAGTATGAGATTGATGGATTCTATGATCTTGACAGTCCTACTCTATGCGGCTCCAATCTGGGCACATGATCAAGCCTTAAACTTAGATAGAATCCAGGATACCTTTCTCAGACGTTTTCTGCGCCTTCCAAGCTATACTCCGGGCTATATTTTGAGGGCCGAAACAGGAAGAAACTCTCTTGATATCACAGTGAAAAAACTAACTTTAAAATTCTGGACTGGAATTCTGAAAATGGACGGCAGCAGGCTACCTTCAATTTGTTTGGCACATTTGTGGGACATTTCAATTTCTTCAAAACAGAATATCGGACTGGTAAAACGTATAACAGAGCTACTTAACAACACCGGCTTCTCATGGCTTGTTGGAAGTACAGACTTCAATATTCTACAAAGATACATCCCCCTAATCATTAGAACGGCAACCGATCAGTCCTTGCAGCTGGATTATGTAAGAATAAGAAAATCAGTACTCTACTCTCACTATAAATACTTTCATTCATCACCTACAATGGAATGCTATCTGAATGACAATATCCCCCTAACCTTAAAGAGAATCATTGCACAAGTAAGAAGCCTTTTTGCAGTACAGAGAATTAATCATGTTTCACTATTGAAAACTGAGACCATAAAATGCACCTTATGAAACGGTGAATTTAGTCTCGACTTTCCACACTACATGTTCTACTGTACGGCAATGGAAGAAGAGAGAGAAATTCTTCGTCAAGAAACCGGCTATAATAGCAATTCGCCTTATGTTTTAATGGCAAAAGTCGTAAAATCCAGACCCTTTGCATTCGCTTTTTATAAATACTGGAAATCAGCTCAATCAAAATATTTGGCACAGACACCGGATCCAACTCGATAATTGGTCGAGGTCAATACCCAATATTTGTATATAACTATGATGCTAATTTGTTATTTATTTATTTATTTATTTTTTTTTGTCCTACCGGGTGAATCCTGTATGGCACGTGTGCCCAATAAAGGCTATTGTTGTTGTTTGTTGTAATTTCAATAGGCATATTCGTGACACTTTAAGAGTTTATTAACTCTATTAAAAATCCTTTGGTTATGTTTTCATGCAAATACTGAAAAATGCATATAGCATCTTTAAATAGAATTTACACTCATTAGTTTCTTTGCCTGTACCATCGTTCTCATTCAAACTTTAACAATTAAAACTTTCCTTTCATTTTTCTTTGCTTTAATACAGCTGCTATAGAACCGAATAAGGACTTGCACGAAAGCCTTTTATGAATAAAGAAAAAATATTTTCGGGGCTAATAATTCCTTTTAATACCTATTTAAATCCACAACAAATAATATGAATTATTATATATATATATTATATTAAATAAAATATTCTGCTAATATTTGATTATCCTGAGTTAGAGAATTTATATATGTTGCTTGATTTTGGTATGCAGTCGTGGAAGAGATTATAATAAAATTAGTTATCAAAAATAGCTTTAAATAAAAATAATAATGGTTTTGATCAGAGATTGTTTTAATTGAGCTATAGGATAAACATAACTTGGTAAAAAGTAATGCCTGGCTTAAGGCGTAAGAATAAAAAAAAATGAAAAGCGTATTTACATAATGTACAAATGTTTTGGGTCGGCCAACGGGGAAGAACAACAACGAGTTTTTATATGCAAAACGCGACCTCTGGCGGTCGATTTAACAGAATAATTGTTTCTATGAAATACATTTTTAAATAAAATAATACTTTAATATAACATAATATCAAATAAAATATTTTAATATAACATATATATATATATATCCTTGTCCTTCCTTATATATATAAAAATGAAATGCGAAATCGATGTTTGTTATCGCATCACGCAAAATCTACTAACTCAATCATTATGGAATTTCGCATGTAGGTAGCTGAAGATTTCGTTTAACATATAGGCTATTCAAAAAACTAAAAAAGTTAATGTGCTTTTTTTTTTAAATAAAAAACCAAAAAGCGTTAGTTCCAGTCTTTTACCGCTAGGGCGCAGCACTGGTCGCGACGATAAATGAATTTGATTTTTTTAAAGCATCGGTGGTTCAGTGGTAGAATGCTCGCCTGCCACGCGGGCGGCCAGGGTTCGATTCCCGGCCGATGCATTTTTTTTTAACAATTTTTAAAACTCATTTATATTATAACTATATTAATAAAATGCAAATTTCATAAGTGGTGTTCGCTAAAAACTTTCGTTACAATGCATCAATTTCGACCAAATTTTCAACATTTATGTAAAACGAGATGGAGCAGGTTTTGCTTAACATCAAAATATTTTTCCTAACTTTAAAATACATAACTTTGCTGTTATTGATAAAATACAAAAAAATTCAACAGAGTTAATTTTATTTATATATAAATACAAAAAAAAATTCAGCAATTCATTCAACTCAATCTAAAAAAATATTCAAAACAAGCAATTTTAAGATAACACCATATGTAAAACAGTCGGCCAAGAAAACAACAACGATATTTCATCTTTCTCACATATTCACACACAATCTTGATTAATAATTAAAACTAATCTTTAGCATTGTTTATTATACTTCATAATATATAATATTCGTTAGGCAAACTTTCACTCGGATAAAACCCGGGCGAAGCCGGGTACACATCCGCTAGTATTTATATATATATATATATATATATATTATTGTACACCTCTAAAATTATTTTTTCACTTAATGTTTTAAAAATAATACCGAGAATAAACATACCTCAAATTCTGAACAAACTGAGGTTTAAAGGTGCCACGTGTATATAGAGTGCTTCATGAATACCAAATAACGAAGTGAAAATGAGGCTAATATGTCAAGTAAAAGGCATTATCAAAACAGCAGGTGATTCTGAAAAACTTGGAAAATAGGATATTATTAAAATGTTTAAAATAAAAACTACGAAAATGATGCATTCATTTCGCTGGTTGTTAAAGAAATGCCAAGGTAGGAAGTACTGTCTGGAACACATCACCACCTTGGGCAACACGCTGGACAATCAACTCTTAGAGCCAGCGATCTCCGTGAATGACGCCTCTCATAGCTAGCCTCGAGCATTCTGCCTCCATGATTTCCTTTCACGTTTGCCAAGTTATGTGCTGAGAAAATGTTTTAGAATATGAAAGTATTCTAATTGTAGATCCATGAGTCTCCTGTCCTTTTGGGGCACACGCCTGACTATATGAAAACTACGTATTTCTGTTTCTCGCTTAATATTTTCCATATTCAAACGATAGGTTCCTCTCTAGAGTCTATTGATCTATACTGATTATATATAAAGTATCCATTATAAGTTATGCGTGTGTAGTGATAAATAAAAAATATATCCAGTACATACCCCTCTTAATATCAACCGCCAAGCAACAGCGACGCTGCCGCCCAAATTGATGAGAAGAGCTGAAGAATGGGGTTATACCCATGGGACGGCATCACTTATGGCGACGTTGCGTATCGAACATATAATAGGCTCTCAATATTGTTGGAACTTATAGATGGGATTTAGGGTATAAAACACACATACACGCACATATAACGCTCGCGTATAATTATCAAAATTTATATTCAAGCCACTATATTGTTTATCACATACCATAAGAATATTCACAATTGACAAATAAATATACATAAACCCTCTTATAATAATGAAATCTCGAAGGGGGAGGCGGAAATAATAAATACCTTTGAACGCTGTATGTGCTCGATCCATGACCAGCCACCGCCGAGGCGGCGAAAGAAGACGCCCGGGGGCGGAGCCGACCCCGCCAAAAAAAGTTCCCCTCTGAGGCCCTCATGCCAGGTGAGGAGATTCCTGGGACTCACTCCGCGGTCCACTTTGTCGCTAACAGCTCCGGGAACTGACTTTCCCTGACGCTCAATCATCCTAGGAATGTTGGTTGCGCTAGATAGATTTTGGATGCCGTTTTCGGGTGTAAGGTTAAATTTGATGAGGCGATATATAATCGCTTTCCATATAATAATAATAATAAACGTTTTCAAATATGAAGCATATTCATCTATTTACGTTAGGATAGATTTTCTGAATAATTAATTTTTATTATTATTTTTTAAATCTCGATGGTCTATCTCTTTGTTTTGGCTATCTAAGTGAGTTATGATAATTGCAAAAATAAACTTTTATTATTTATTCTGGTGAATTATTTACCAGGCCCCTATGGTCCTTATATGTCATGCTATTTGATAAAAATTTTAGAGCCTTTGAGTTAGCTGGAAAAATATTTTGTATTTATTCATTGAACTGATCTCTCACACGCCTTCTCATTAGACGAACGTAGCCGTGTTTGTACATAAAAAGGGTTAAAAGGTGATGCGAGGGGCTCATCCCGGAGAGTTGTGTGGAAGCTCTTTAAAAGCATGCTCTGTTCTTAGTTCGTGTCTGATGATCTCCCGCATATATATATAACAACAACAACAACAAATCAAAAAGGAAGACGTAGATAAATAAATATTTTGTTGTTATTGTATTTTTCTTGTGTATGCGTTTTTTTGTATTAGACCTTGGTACCTTTTGTGTTTAACCCCGAAAAATGGTGGCATTTGTCACTTAAAAAACTAGAGGGACTGGTCTAGTCGCTTGATGGGTCACTTTGGGGGCTAAAGAGCGTGGGGGGAGGACCTTTATATTGTGTATCATAAGACAACGTCGCCCGTCAGAAATGTAGATAAACATATTATGCTGTTTAATAAGTGTAAAATGTAGCTAAAAGTAAATTGTTGACGTGACAACGTCTTAAATTAGGTTGCGGCTGGGAGTCACTTATGAAAAAGTGTAACGCCCGGTAACGTTACGATGAGTCACCGAACGAGAGTGCTGCGCGCGCAGCTGCGCGCGCAGCGCTAGAGAATTAGGCGCATTGAATCGGCGCATGCTTGTCTCTGTCTTTGTCTTTCTCGAACGTTCTTGGCGTTGGAAAAACAAGAAAGCGTCATAATACAAGTTCACACGTGTGGTTAAAGTATCGTCAGCTGTGTCTGTAGTGAAAATGTGGAGTGCTTAGATTCGTCATTTACAACAACTACAACAATAAAGGTAAATAATTCTACACTGATATTTCATTATCGTAAACTATGATTGATTGATTAATTGTTAGATTGACACAAAAGTTGAGAAACTGAGTTTATAGGTTATGTCATACTATTGATAAATGTTGATAGTGTTAAGTAAATTATTAGTTTAAAATTAATTAATTAATTTATTATTATTTTACAAATTTTAAATAGTTTCAAATTTATTTAGCAAAAATTTGAACCTTCGATCTGAATAAATGTTTTGATTTTCGAATTGATTCTTTAAAATTACAAATATTAAGAAAAAGTGGCAGATATAAGAAAACTTTATTTAAACTGTGTTGAGCAAGAATTTTAACATCTAATATAAGTAAATGTTTTAATTTTCAACTTCATCATTTACAATTACAAATTTTATGAAAATTTTATGAAATTTAATGAAGATTCCAGAGAGGGAGGTCGCTCTTCATATCGCTGAATGATGTTCTTGGTAAATACATCTGTACTGTCTGCTTCGATGTTTTCGCGATCCATTTGTTTCCAACGTTTGCGACAGCGTTGTCTTTCCGATGGCCAAACTGTTGGTATGTACATAATTTGACGGCTCGTTTCGCTCATCGGTTGCCGTAGTAAATACCATGCTGCTTCTTGAGCTGACATTTCAACTGCATTAAGAAGTTTGACACTCAATGCATTCAATTGGCCCGTGTAGTCCCGGTCAGGATGCTCTTCCATCATCTTAGTCAGCTCACGATTCAAGTTACCCATTCCACGAGCTGATTTGTTCACATATTCCACGACATACTGTGCGCAGCTGTATTCATCCAAGATAAACTGGATATCGATGTTGGATTTGATTTCACCAGCGAGGTAAGGGTTGAATGTGTTCGTCATAAGTTGGTCGAAGTTGCGTTTGAACAACATAGATGGCCTGCGCAAAGTTGAACGCACTACGTCCACAAATTTGTGCAATTCTTATTTTCATTCAATTCCTTGTTCCTATTGTGCAATTTAATTATATTCATATCAATAAATATTCTACCGTTGTCACGTAAAATCTTCGCCCGTAAAACCGACTTTACAGGCAACCATTGTTTTTTTTTTTTCTTTGGAGATAAATAAGTAGCGTGTATATGCATATAAATTACAAGTAATATGATAATTAGTACAACGAATAGGGCATTCACATAGATAAAATATCATTTATACGAAAGAAGCGTTCTCAAGAAGGAAATCTATATAACCATAAAATAAATATCGTGTACAAAGCCTTCAATAACTGCTTGAAATGCAATAGTGCAGAAGCTTCTCCGGAGCATATCTTGTCATGCTCAGAACTGACAATAGAGGACCTGTTTTCCAGCCCTATAGCTACCATCGCAAAATTGGAGAGGAGTGGACTTCAGGAATTGGTTTAACCATGGAGATAAGCACCACCACCATAAATAACGTATCTCCTATATTACATGCTAGGCAAATTTATTGAAACATTGAATATCAAGCCCAAACCATGTCTACATTCCAGCCCGATGTAGCTGAACATCAGTGTTAGAGAAACCTCGGTCCTGGTCTAAAGGTAGAAGGATGGACGAGAGGAACGTCGAATCTCCTGCTTATCAAACCCACGTGATTTGAACACTTGTAACCCAATAAAACAAGCACTTTCTAGGTAAAGACTATAGACGGATAACAAACTTCTAAAACCACGGAAGTCAACAACAATTGCATACCAATAATACTCCCCGCTAGAATTCGATGCGGCAGGGGAAGGAGCATTGTATGTAATAATGATAAAACAACAACAATAAAAGGAGGGCAGTAGGCAGCCTGCCAAGGCAGGCAGGTCTGCGGGGGATGAAGGTAGTATATTAGTGAGAAAGATGGCGGACAGACTTTCAGCTCAGTGCACCTGAGCGCACGCGCCATTAGCCAGGCCGGACTGCGCGACCGCTGGACATCCCGCCGCCGCCGGATTAATGACACATGTTAATGCATTCTGTTGATTGTATTATTCTTCCATTTAGAACACACCAACTCTGCCATCAGATTGACGATAAACTTTTGGAGAGGGTTTTATGACAGCGCAGAAATAAATATTAGTTTGTGTTACAATTGAATTTGTTTCCCCACAATTTACTTGAAACAAATTGTTTATATATCGCCGCAGAAATGACCGAAAACATCATATAAATAGAATTCCCCGCAATGTAAGAGAGCAGAGGTTTAATATGAGACGTTAAATAAGACGGTTTGATGTGAACATGTGAGTGCGGTAAGCCATCAATTATCGATAGACGGAATCCGTGGGAGAGGATGCCGAATGGATCGGCGAGGTAATAAACCCCAGGACGAGGGAGGGAGGAAGAGTGTAACCTAAGATGGCGGTGGGGGAGAGGCCCCTCGGAGGTGATTGGTCAGGTAAGGACAGGATGTTACCATTAGCAAAGGTCATTTCCCGCCACGACCTCCTGTCGCCGGTAATGGTGGCCCAAGTAAAGTTTACGATAGTGGTTGGTGGGAGAGAGTTGTTGCGGTGGGCGGGAGATAGCCAGATAACTTGCGCGCCGCCCGCCCGCGCTAATGTACGGCGCCTGCCTGCTCTATAGCGTCACATTTGTGACCAAGTGAATGGCCTAGAGAAAGAATTGTATATCTTTCAATCTGTGTGGAAGCTATAAATTACACCAAAATTATCTGCACATTTTTAGACATAACATATAAAGTTAGCTGCATGATTAACCTAAGCACACACAGCACATATGTAATAAAGTATAATATTTTGATTATATATCCCTCTGTGTGTGGGGATACTGATAAGTATGGAACGCTTCACGATAAGTACATCATGGTTATATATGGGGGGACCGATAAGATTTTAGTTAACTCGATTCAGTTTATAAAAACGCTCGAGACATGAATATAAGCGTATACTCGAGTCTGTTTAGTGAGTCTGCCGTTATTTGGGCCGGGAAAGGGGAGGGGCGCGAGCAAGGCGGGGCGCCAGGTAGGCCGGTAGGTAGACCTGTTGGAATATTAATATACACTGGCAGGAGGGAGACGTCACTCTATTGGTCTCCGGTTTGGCACAGGAATTGGCTGGATATTTAGGTGGTTCTACAGTCTTATTAACCTTCTTATCTATAATATAGGCATAGGGAAGTATTGCCTCTGCAAGATGAAGTTCGATATGGATCCGCAACTTGACCAAAACGGTCGAGCCCACCTACAGGCCAGGAACCTGGCCGCGTTATCAGACAAGGCAGACAAAATATTTATAAAAGGCCGACCGAACTGGTAAATGGTATCTCTTAAACGCCTTTTGGATTATTTATCTCGGCAAAGACCGTCTTGTTTCTTTAAAATGAAATAAGTATATAAAAACATGAGTCAAAACAATAATTCCCACGATATTTGACGTTAAAATGACCAGTAAAAGGGGAAGAGTAGTTTCTATATGATTACCAATTTCACAAGCTCTCGGACATGTTAGTACTTCTACAGATGCTTAGATTGAATATACAATGAAATATATAAAGAAATGGATGTTAAAAAATTGCTTATTTATAGTTTAAAACATAAAAATTAAATAAGACGAGTTGCTGGTGCTTGTTCGTAATACGGCTGTAATGAGTAATGGGAGGATATTTGGGTGCAGCCCCATTTTTTCTCTAACACCGAATTATAAAACTGCATGTTGAAAAACGCCTGAAAGAGGATTTATTCTGTCCTTGCTTAAAAATATTTTGCACTTAAAAAAAATTTAAATAGCTAATAATGTACTCTTTTTTCTCTTTATTTGGGTCATGATGGCACTTCTGGGTAAAAATATTCTATATAAATAACATAAACGTGTCTTTTGAGATCAATTAATATAAATTATATATATATATTTTTTTCAAAAGTGTTTATATATTTGTAAAACAATCTTTCGCTTTACAAAAAAAAAGGACATACTTTTTTTCGATTTTTATCAGCAGGCGTTGAAAATCAAGTTTCGATTTAGGTTGCGAGCAGATAAATGTGGGCAACTCTTGTGAGAATATCGAATTGGAAGGAATTTCCCTGCATATGCAAGTGCCACATTTTTTGGCACCAAGTTTAAAATGTTTATTTTATTACTTGAAATATATATTAATTGCTTATATACCGATATTAAATTAAAATATTAAAAACATAAACAAGTATTTATTAGAAAATTTTGAAACATATTTTTAAAATAAAGGTATAAATAGTGATGGGAGTATCGTCACGTGTGAGATTTAAGATTTATAAAAAATACCATAAAATAATAATTGTGCTGAGATACTCAACTATGGTAGGCATACAAAATGTGTGAAGAGAAGACATAGAATAATTTCACGAAAAGAAAAATATAACTTCTGAAAATTGACTTTTTGATTTGGCTGCTTCTTTCATCAGATCAGCGCGACACCTGTTAAAAATAAAATGAGCCTCCTTTGAAAAAAATTCCTGATAAATATCTTAATATATTTGAACGGGAAAAGGGGTATCTGAGAGAGAGAGATAAACTTTCATGCTTCTAAAGTTGAAGGACACACAATTCTCAAATTAACAGATTTTATATTATTGATGTTGCTTTTTTATATATTTGTAACAACTGATAATATTAAAAGGCATATATACTCCGTACTTTTTATGCTAAAGAATTTTCCTCTGAATGTTAAAGCTAGTTCTAAATGCATAACATCGATCTTATATCAATAACACAGGTATTGAACTGATGCATTAAACTCGGATCCGAAGTAATTAAGTAGCACTAAGTAAGGTTGTTTACGGCCAATCAAGAAGTATTGCTATATGATCATGCCCATTTTTAAAAGAAATGTATGCAAACTTAAGGCCCGCGACATGTCTTATACATGCACCCCACCGAGTTTGTGAGACAATTCGGGATATTGATCCTATTGCCAATGTACTTATTTCTAAAACGAAGAAATTTTTTGAAAAATCTCCTTTAATAATTAGTGCCTTCAAATAGTGACGATATTATCTATACCAACAGAACCTGTAACTACAAGGCGTAGAACATGGTTAAAAACAGTAAGTTTCTCTAGAAGATATTCATACTGTAAAGAGACGAAAAGAATTGAGCAATGATGGACAAGTAAGAATGTGTTTTTTACTCAAATAAACTATCTTTTATACCTCTATGAATGATAAAATTAGAATCGTCAATGTTATTAAAAGAAGAAGAACAGTGGAAAATATTCGTAGAAAAAATAAAGGCATGCTAACTGAAAACTTACAAATATATCAATTCAAATTTGCACAAAAATCCTAATATCACTAGAATATTTAGACAAATTATTTGATTTTGATACTGAGAGAAGTCATTTTTACAAGTATAAAATGTAATAAATGATAATTGAGGGCAAGCACTTTTAGTTCATAACATATATAGTGGGAGTATGAATATAATATACAATAATACATTTTTACTTATAATGAATAAATTTTAATTTTACATTTAAAATTATTTATCTTGTTTATATATATATATATTATATTTTGTTTTTAAATATTATATATGAGAGCAGTAAGAGTTGTTTTGAAATATTTTCAGGTGAGTTGTAAAATATTTTCACCGTTTAATGAAAATGATGCACCCAAAAGTCCGCCCTTTAATAATTACCAGTTGAATACCTAAGATCGAAAGTGTGTCCTATTTTTTATTAAAGAGCTTTTATTTAACTTGCTTCCCTGTCCGTCTGTCTGTCTGTCCACATATCTTGTAATCAATTTTAATATACTTCTAGAATACGTAGGAATCTGAAATTTGGTACACTTTTCAGAACACGATGACAATGCAAGTTGAATTCAAAAGACAAATTTTAAGACTCCTGGGTTATCTGTGTGGACGGAAATGGACATATTTCCAAATTGCCTTTTAAATTTTTCAAATTAATTTTAATATACTTCCAGATCATATTTTTTATTACCAGTTGCAAATAAGACACGTTATATCCGATCTGGATAATTGCCCGTGAAACTATTTACAATAATTCATATTGTAGTAGAGTAGCTAACAGAAGTGTCAAAAAGAAAATAAACAATTAAGAAAAAGAACATTGAATAAACATATAGTAGTATGAAACTTTTAACACTCACTTAGTTCAATGAAAAATGCAAATGTACAAGTTTTCAGACTTCTGGGTGGTCGGAATGGCCAGGAATGAACAAATTTCTATATTCAATTTTAAGTCTTATGTTACGCCCCTTACAAATAATTTACCAATCCGCCGCGAGCAGGCTTTCGTCTATTTAAGGCCTAATCCCCAGGGAACTTTTGATTCAAAGTTTTGTAAATTCATGATTAAAAACTAACTAAATAAATAATAAATAAAAATACCATCAAAAATTCTTTTTATTCAAATGCACTAAAAAATAAAACTTCATCTATGACACACAGACCCCAAAATTAAATAAACACTCAAACGAGCCCAAACTAAACTTGAAATAAAATATGTGATGTCTTGTTTTAATGAGCGAGGAAAAAAATTAAAAAATATATATATAAATAAAGAAAATTCCCTTCATATTAAAATAAAGTTTGAAACGGGAGAACTCTTAACTTGGAATATACAAGTATATTCCAATATATGCATATGAAGTTGTACCCATGCTGAAAATATACCCGAATTAACGATAAACAATTGTATTTGCATATCATAAAGTTGTATATAAGCAGAGGGGATGGATAAAATTCGAAGTTGTACCGAGAATAGATACACCCTCGCGCGTGGAAATAAATAAGGTTTATTTAAGGAATTTATCGAATTATTCGGAAAGCATGAACATTTTAAAAGTATTTCAATTAGTTGGAAAATGTGCATTAAAAATTGTTTATCAAACTGATCTTCCACATGACACATGAGAGAGGAAATGTAGCTATGGTTGTATAAAAAAGGAGTCCAAAGTTCATGCGAGGGATTTTTTTCCAATGTCCTTTCTTTTCAATAATCAATCGTTGCAATATAAGGCCTTTATAAAAAATTTCTAGCGTTCAAATTTTGTAAAAAATTTCAGAGATAGAAGGCGAAGGTATTTGAAAATTAGTTTTCTTTGTAAACTTGCAAATCAAAGAAAGAAGGAGATACATCTGGGAAAATGCTAATATAGTAAAGTAAAAAACCTAATTTAAATAAAGAGGGAACGCTCAAATAATTTATAACTTCAAATTTTTTTTAAATAACTTTAAACATTTCCTAAAAATTTGAGCTCAAAAGGTTTACTGTAAATATATTCCAAAGGTAAGTGGCAATATTTTTGTCAAGTTCCTGAAAAGGCAGGTGAATTTGAGGACAGACACCAAGCCAAACCCCAAGGGGCAGTGGTAGGGAAGTCATCCAGTTCGAGTGTTCACACACACACACGGGGGTGAGCCGTGGGATCATTATGCTAATGAATTTAATTGATCGCCAGGTATCTGGCCGCGCGTGACTCATCGTGAGTCAGACCCCACCTGCCTCCCGACACCTTGTCCAGCCTTAGTCACCTCCAGCCAATCCAAGGTGCGGTGGGTTCCTCCCCACGTAGAGGTGAGGCCAGTGTTCCAAAATGGGCGGCCAGAGTTTAGAGTTGTTTATTGGCGGGTGTAAATAATAAATTTATTAATTTTAATATCTAACTATCTCTGTGTGGATGGTTTGGCTACCTTTTTCCTTTTATATTATACCTAGTAACACACACAGTCTTGATATCTCTCCCCCCCATCAGATTTCTGCCACCAATTCTCTATATTTAACGCCTCCACCCCCTCCTTGGTGTTGCCCTTTTAAATATATTACTATCGGATAATACGTAAATGTCAATTTTTAGAAATTTGTTTTAAAACAAAAACATAATGTACTTCTACTTCAACTCTAATTAGATATCTTTAGTAAAGTAGTAAAAAATTAATTAATAAAAGAGAGACTTAATTAAACTGTTTTACATTTTGAAAAAAGCCCTTGGAAATTCAAAAGAAAGAGACATCAAATCTCAATCAACTACGATATGTACTCAGAGAACTGCAGGTTCCGATGGAAATGGCCATTTTATCAATAATCTGTGAGTAATTTGCCATTTCATCATCACCGGTAACTTGGCTTATCGATTTGGCCGTTGAAATCGTAGGACTGTTGTCCACTGCAACAGAATTTTCCAGATAGTATTCTCTTGGTTGGTTTAATATGTGTTAATTAAAAGACATGTATTTTAACGTGAACATAATCTCTCTATGTGTCCATTCTAATTATTTTCCGACTGTATTTTTAATGCGAAAGAAAGAAACCACAATTTTTAGAGCTTGTAACAAAAATATACGAAATCCTATTTTGAGATCATTCAGCCCATCATCCTGTCACCAGTCCAGAATTTATGAAGCAGGTAAATCAGCTGGTATCTTGAATCCTGTTGGTCGCTCAGACTAATCTTGGGGCTTTAAGGTAACTGGAGGAGTTAGGGACCTTTTTTTTCATATTATTTTTAAAAGAAATTACTTTTAAATTTTTAAATGTATATGCATTTTTTTCGAAAATTTCGACTTGAAAAATGACAGAATTGATTAATTCCAAATTATTTTGGATAATAAAAGAAAGCATATTTGTATTTTTTTTTGGCTCTTGGCGCTTTTTTATATTTTAAAATGAAAAGTACAATAGGAGGAATGCAGATTATCATTTATACGAAGGAACAAAAACTAACGGCGACAAGAATCTTTATTAAAGAGATATAAGCTTTGCGAGCTTTCGGACAATAACGTCCTTCAACAGGCTGTAAAACGAATATAAGAAACTGAAAAAGAAATTATATATATATATATAATATCTCTTTAGATATATATTTATCTAAAGAGACGAAGGTCGCCTCTCCCGTCAAAATAGACGTTAAAACTAAACGCCATCTATTGACCATCGCCGCAGTATGGCGTCTAGTTTTGACGTCTATTTTGACGGGAGAGGCGACCTTTGACTCTTTAGATCAATATCCTCCCGGCAAAATTTCCATATATATATAGATATATATTGGAAAATAGGGAAAACTAAAATAATAAAAATACAGATTTTGAATTTAATTTTGTGTCAGAACAGCAAGCTAATTCTGTATCAAATAATACCGTTATGAGAATTCCAAAATTTAAAAAATTTGTTATTTAGTTTAAACATGTGAGGTTTGTTTTTTATTTATGTAATAAATAAGTAGTTTGTATATAGTAGTGTAAAGAAAAAAAAAGTAACACTGACAAAATATCGGCTGGGTAAACAAAAAGGAATAAGCGAAGAAAAAGTTTTATAGAAACGAGCAAAGACAGAACCATGATAATAATTTTCCAAATATAAAATTGAGCTAATTAGAGAAAGAGAAGTATTTTATTTCCTCTATTTTTTCTCTTGATGAAAGAAGATAGATTTTTTTTGTGAAGATTTTTTCAGCTTATTTTAAAAACCTTATAGTGTAAAACTGGAGTACACGATATAAGATAATATATTAATTTAATGAACCAATTAGGAGGAATGATAACCATAAAGGTTAGACCAAATGGAAAGAGGATGGTACTCAGGCGGGCCTCTTCAGATGAAGACCTGAGCAGCAGTTTCGGCCGCGTCTTCATTACTGCTAAACCATACCACTTCGACCAAATAAAAATAAAATTTTGATTGGAATGGAAACGGGGTAACAGCTAAGCTGCAGATACAACACAAATCAACTAATGAAACGGATCAAGTATCATTTTCCGTAGTTTCAAACTAAATTTAAAATGTGCTTTTTCATTTTAGAAGTTAAAACTGGAAGAAAATAAGATATTAGAACTATAAGAAAAGGATAATTTTTAAAAACAATCAAATAAAAATTGTGTATGTCAATATGGAAACAGGAAAGCTAAGGTTATTAGAACAAAGGACTAAATCCTTTGTCTGATGAAGTCAATCAGGTTGATTGACTAAAACTATCAACCTAATCGTATCTAATTTTACATTTAAGTAGTTCAAAACTATAATCCAAGATGTACTTTTTCTTCTCAAGATTTTTTAAACTATGAAAAAATAATAAATTATTATAACTATAAGTTAATGCGTCTCGATCCACTCAAATCAGATGTATGCGTCAATAATGAAACAAAGAAGTTAGTGTCGACAGACCAAGGATTCATCGTTTGTCTAATTATGGCAACTATAGTAGATTTAAAACAGACAGAACCAAAACTTATAGGATCAAGTCTACCTTTACCGTAATTACTATTAATAATCTAGCATGTACTTATTCACTCTACATATTAGAACAGGTGAGGGGAAAAATATTTTTTTTAGAAATACAAGAGGGTGATAATAAATTACTAGAACTATTAGATAATATGACTCATTCCAAATAGATCAACAGTGTATGATAAAAAAGAAAAGTATTCTTCAATAGGCCTAGGGCTGGATCCTTTGTTTGATAATGGTAACTACAATGTGTTCAGATCCCCAAACCTAATCAGATTAAGACATTCTTTTCCCTTAGTGTTAAACTATAATTCAAATTATGTTTATACTTTTTAGATATTAGGACTGTGAGATAATAATAATATATTAGAAATACAGTTAATAGATTATTACAAATACAAGAAAATATGACCCAATCCAAAGAAATTAACAATGTGCGTCGACAAGGGAACAGGAAATCTAATATAAAAGGACAGAGAAATAGATCCTTTGTCTGATGTTGGTAGGTTCAGACTATAATCCAAATTGTGTTAATTCACTCTAAATATTAGGACTGCAAGAAAATAATAATAAATTAGAAGTGCAAAAGAATAAAACATTATTAGAACTACAAGAATATACGAATCAATCCAAATAAGTAAACAGTGTGCGTCAACACTGAAACAGAATAGTCAGTCTTATCAGTCAAAGAACTAAATCCCTTGTTTGAAGATGGCAACAATACTCTACCGTAATAAATCTCACCACCAATCTACATGGATCAGTCCTAACGGTCCTGTAGGGCCAGACTATAATTCAAATTCTGTTTATTCTTTTTAAATATTAGGACTGTGAGAAACTAATAAAATATTAGAAGTATAGTTAGTAAATTATTACAACTACAAGAAAATACAACCCTATCCAAACCAATTAATAATTAATAATGTGCTTCAACTTGGGAACAGGAAGGCTAACGTCAAAAGACAAAGAAGTAGATCCTTTGTCTGATGTTGGTAAGTTCAAACTATAATCCGAATTGTGTTTATACACTCTAAATAATAGGACTTCAGGAAAATAATAAGATATTAGAAGTACAAGAGAATAGTAAAATATTAGAACTACAAGAATATACGACTTAATTCAAATAAGCCAGAAGTGTGCGTCAATCCATAAACAGAAAAGTCAGCATCATCAGCCAAAGAACTAAATCCCTTGTCTGAAGATGGTAAAAATGCTGGGCCGTAAAAACTCACATCACCAATCTACATGGATCAGTCCTAAAGGGTCCCGTATATTCTATATATAATCCAATTTGTACTTTTCAATATAAGTATTATAAATGTGGACCAATACCTTTTATTTCTGCTAAATAAGGAAGTATAGGAATTTAAGTTTTGGTGCTTCATATATGTAAAATGCACAATGCATATATATTGAGTATTTTACATACGTGGAAATATTTTACAGATTTGTTGAATAATATTTTAATTTTTGGTGAAGAAAGAAAGAAGGAATTTCAGGGATTAGGAGGTGAGATGTATATGAGAGGGAAATAGATTGGGTGTTATTCTGATTAAAATGTGAAGGTGCTGTGCAGAGAGGTCAATTTTGCGGTTGATGCTATTGAGTTGGATTGAGGTGAAGACCCTGCTGTTTGTTTCTTATATTGGTATAATGAATGTACTGTGGTTTGGTTTAGGTTAAGATGAAAATATTTTTATTTGATATATCTAATATAATGCATCAAGATAGGTGTCTATAATATAATCATGTATATATGAATTATGTCTAAGCGCTACTGAGGTGTAAGAGAGATGTGAGCCTTGACCTCCTCGTTGAGTTACTACAATCCCAGAGAATGGGTAGGTCGGTTCTTTTCTATGCCCATCAACAAACTCTATTGATAGTTGACAGCGAGGAAATGACGCTTGCCTTATCAACCTCAAGAATGACTCTACTTAAAGTTTTTTCTTGAAGCAAATTCCAAATAAGACAGGATTAGTAAATCCTGAAGGTTGCTGTCCTAGATCTGCGTTGGTGTACTTATACATTGAAAAAGTCATACTCATTTTCAACTCAACATAAACGAGAGGACAATAATTAAGTTGGTCCTTATGGCCAAGTTTTCTTATATATAAACTCATAATTTGAATATATCGTAATTTAGTTTATATATAAAATCTTATTCAAGTTTTGAAGGAATATTAATAATTGATACGCATCAACATCAGTTATTAATATATTCATATGATTTTTAAATAAAAATTGCTTAACATTTTTATGAGATGTAAAAAAATTGAATTCTCAACATTTGGATTCATTTTTAGTGTCAGGTCATAGCTCACCAATGTTATTTTTCAGGTCTGGTAGCGGAACGAATAATATATAAGTATATAAGACATGATTTATAGACGTGTAGAGGAGTAAGAGAGAGAGAGAATAAATAGATATAGAATATCCACCGAGTGCCGGAGAAGATCCAAATGTTTAATACGTTTCCTATTTAGGGGACTAGGGAAGAGTGAAAACCATATAGATAGAGAAAAAACGAATACAAGTATGTAGAGAGAAGTACATATGTGTGTAGGCCTGTGTGTGTGGACACCAACTTGTTATTTTGGTGTCTAATTATCCATATGGCCTATTGATTGGAAGCATCTATGCTTAGTATAAGGTTTTATATATACGTTTAGGTGCACGGAAGAGTGATGACCAAATATATATATAAATATAAGGGAAGTAAAGGGAAGTATGTGTGTAGGTGAAAGCCAACATGTTATTTTGGAGGAGTCTTCTAACGCCAATTGATAGGAAGCGTCGTCATCAGCAGAGTGAAAGTGGAGGGAGGAGATAAGGAGTGGCTAATTAAAACACGGCTGCAGCACACCCCACCGTGCAGCAAGGTAGAACAAAGGTGGTAATTACAAAAAAAAAAAACAACTTCCACTTTAACAAACAAAAAATTACAATTGCGAGGAGAGAAAGCAAAAAAAAAAAAAAAAACCTAAAGAAATAGCGGCCTTGATGGAGAAAAAAGAAGAGCGAGCGAGCGAAAGGCGCTCACTAATTCGTGATCATCCGATCAATGTAATCACCTCGCCGGATGACCGTTCGAGGTAAAATTTTACCTGCCAATAGTGAGAGATAGATAGCTGAGGGCGAGGAGAAAAAAAATATATCAAATAGAATAATTTATAAAATATCCTTTTATTTTAATATCCTTTTATTTTAACATGTCGCTCGCCCGCCCGCTAGCTCTCTCGCTCTATTTTACTTTTTTAACAATTGTTTTAAAAGGATTTTATTAGCAGCGTAGTAAAAAATAGAGATTTATGGTGTGAAATTATTTTTTCAAGTTCTACTTGTATCAAAAGATTATAGTTATTGGCACTTAAAATATATTATTTTTAAATATTCGAGGGATTGTTTGATATATCGAAAATTCCCATTATATGTTACTCACCGTTATATATTGTGATAAATATATATATATTGTGTAGATAATTTATAGGTTATTGTCACCGGTGTAGACATCAGTCTATCTCAGACATGTTGATTACTGGGGTCTAGTGAAGCTCTGTTTGCCAGGAAATTGACTTCTTTAAAGACAAGACGACCACAGAGGGTACTATATCGAATCGTCTTATTTCCTTCTGAAGGAACTCTAATTGACTCTATCTCTGTTCCTAGCTACCACGTACTTATTGTATTGTTTATTTTTTTTAATTAAAATATATCGAAATTATGTTGTTGAATGGGATTTTTATATTTCAGGAAATTGATGCAATCCTCTTCAAATTAATTGTTTCGCCGCATAAGTTTTGTAATTGCTTGAAATACCTGGAATTCAAACCTATAGGTATTTTGTTTATAAACAAGAGGTATAATCAGGGATATTAGGATATATTTTGAAAATAGAGCAATCCATAAATAAATCTTTAATTAAAAAGGCATATATTGAATCAAAATATTATTTATTTTACCAATATTTCAGTTGGCTGAACGCCAACCTTTATCAAGGTGTTATAACATTTTAAAGTGTGTCAACAACAAAACTCAGCGCCACATAACGTCAACAGCATTTAAGTTTCAAAAATATTTTGTTATATTCAATGGGGAGAAAAAAATTGATATATAATATTTATATTATGGACAAAATATATTTTGTAAACTATAGGTGTGAATATTTGAAAATGAACAATAACGCCTATTTTATATTTAAAATTATTTGTACTATGTGTAAAAATATTTTTCGTATAAAAATAAATAAAAATAACAAAATATATATAAAATAAATGTTAAACTAAAATTTTACGGAAAACACAAAGCGCAAAATATGTTTGAAAAGTTGGTTAAAATAAAATATTGAAATAAATTTAAATGTAAAAGTGTGAAATTTGAAATAAAATATAAGTGGAAATGAGAAATATTTTTAAAAATGATATCACACAAATAAAACATTGAAGACATCGAACTATCGAAATATATATATATATATATATATATATAAAAATAAATAGTTGTATAGTTTTATAGTTAAGTATTCTATTAAAATTATCTTCATTAGTTTGATTATTTAAATTCAAATTATAAATTTGTTAATTGTTATTATTTAGTATAGATAGAGAAAAAAAAAATTCTTTACTTCTAAAACATCCTCTAGTTAATTATATAATTATAATTAATAACAATAAAAAAATTAACAAAGTAACGTCTATTACATCGGCTTTTACAC
Source organism: Cordylochernes scorpioides (assembly GCA_030710605.1). Classification (NCBI taxonomy): domain Eukaryota; kingdom Metazoa; phylum Arthropoda; class Arachnida; order Pseudoscorpiones; family Chernetidae; genus Cordylochernes; species Cordylochernes scorpioides. The sequence goes on from CP092886.1 coordinate 98,447,942, forward strand.
GTCATTCAGACATACTCTAATCCTATATATAGAATAATGTTAAAAATGTTAAAGATGTTAAAAATTTAAACATGGAATTTATTAAAAACAAATTTAGTATCAGACAAGTAAAATATTTCAACAGTATATCAATTATAAAATACTTAAAAAAAAATAAATGGAAGTATCCATTTATTAAATCAACTTTCTATAATTTCTTTCAATAATCAATACTACAAATTTATAATCTTCAACAGTTAGATAAACTTAAATTAAATAGCTGATTTGAAGATTTTTTCACAAGATTTTTAAAGTAATATTGTATATAATTCATTTTGTTTATTCTCCAATTTCTGGGGAGGAAAATGGAAATTAAATAAAAGTGAATTTTCACAATTAATAGCTTTATTAAACTCTAATAATTTGCCTTTTTAAAGGAATATTGAAAGATGAATAAGTGTTGAATCAATTATTTTAATTTTAACTGACTGTAAAGATTATAAAATTTGGATTTCTTCCCTTAACTATCTTATCTTTATTCTTTGAATGTCTTGTTCTCCCACAATTCGGTCTAAATTTGTCCCCACCCCCCCACAACATGTGTTATCCAGAAATAGTTGTTTACAGTTGAAGGCGTTCGCGGACAAGGTAGGTACACATTATATCTGTTCATATAAATGTTTCACTGTAGTAACTTTATATTAACACATAAAATACGGTTGAAAGGAGGTCTAGACATAATAGAGAAGGGATGAAATGTTGAAAAGCTGAATTTCTATTTGAGAAGTCCCGGTTCAGCAGACCTCTTTTTTCAATAATTACTCCAATTTAAGTTTTTTGTATATGTCTGGTCTACCATTAGGGTTTCAAAACATAATAACCAAACTTATAATAAAAGTTAATTCATATTATAGTTATTTTACTAAATACAACTTTTTATATTCATATTTTAAAATAAAAAAATTTAAAAAATCTTTAAAAAAAAAAGAATAAAATATAAAATTATAAAAAAATATATATATATACTAACAATCTTATCTACCTTATTTACAAAACTTTTTGTTTTCTTTCTATTAGTTTGATTAATAGTACATGGTTCTGTCTTTCTATCTTTTTTCTAACTATTATATATATTATCTCTTCGATTATTCTATATATAGGATTAGAGTATGTCTGAATGACGTGTAAAAGCCGATGTAATAGACGTTACTTTGTTAATTTTTTTATTGTTATTAATTATAATTATATAATTAACTAGAGGATGTTTTAGAAGTAAAGAATTTTTTTTTTCTCTATCTATACTAAATAATAACAATTAACAAATTTATAATTTGAATTTAAATAATCAAACTAATGAAGATAATTTTAATAGAATACTTAACTATAAAACTATACAACTATTTATTTTTATAATTAATTTAGATTTAGCTTGCTAATCTAACCAAATCTACTTGATATGATTTATCATTCTGATCAGATTGCTCCTTAAGTTTTAAATGTAGTATCACTGTTATATTTTTATTATATAGTTTTTACACTATATATATATATATATATATAAATATATTTTTAAATCCAATATATGCCTTTTATTATCTAATATATATATATGAAATAAGTTGAGTTACTGTTGACTCTTGTGTAGAGAATCCTGCCGATTAACTTTGTGATGATGAAGTGTTGACTCTCGCTATACTGTGTTAACCGAGAGGAACAGTCAGGATGTAGAGTTTTCCAGTACCTCTCTGCACCTTTGTTTAAAAGTCCTCACAAAATACAGGCAGTCGTGGTCGAGGCAGAGTGGAAAGCTTGGAACTGTCCACACAAAAAACGAAGACACAGTTGCACTAAAAAAGTTCCGTTAACAGATAAAAGTTGAGCTAGGAGCGAAAGATGGAGATAGAAGAGTTCTTACTAACTACATGTTAGATGAGATCGACATGAGGTACGACCGACGCGGGCTTGCACTGAGGGTGAACTAACTGTCAAGTGACTGTAAAGGGACTGCATTTATAGGTTAAAGACGGGGGGGCCTTATGTGACAGGGGGCCGTTTCTGAGAAAGGGGGCTTTGCATCTCAGCACATGCGAGAGGGGCGTGGATCGTCTGGCGAAACTGTACACTGGCGCCGTGGCCGTTTCCATCTTTAGACTTTGTTGTTTTGGCAATACTATATGCTCGATCTCTGCTTTAGCTCAACTCTTAATCAATTACAGAGTTTATTTATTTATCCTGTTTGTACAAATTGCATTACATATGATGATGTAAAGACACATGTCAATAATACGTATAATCATTAACAGATGTGTTTCTATTATACAACACTAAAATCTTGTTATAAGTTATTTACAATATGGGTTTGTTGGCTTAAATTACCATATATATATATAAACATAATACATATATATAAAATAAGCGTGTGATTGTATTTGAAATAAACTTAAACGATGTTACATAAATTTAAAGAAAGATATATAAAGGAAAAATGCCTTTTGAGCATTAAAATATTTTTACGTGCTTCTAAATGTGTACCTCTCACTATAAAATTATTTAAAATATAGACCTAAAATATCGGGAATTTGAAGTAATAAAATGAAAAATTAAAATGTAAATATTTTATGACACGATCTAAATTGTGAATATATCTCTGGTAGTTCAATTTTCCTATTAATACTGTCTTTGTCTTCTGCGGAGGTCCAACTTTCCAAAAATAATCGGCAATGTTTTTCATTTATGTTCTGGTATAAAATATCTGTTTTATCAAAGTCCGGTGTGTGGTTGTTTTTCAAAGCGTGGTCTACAAGGAGTGATAATGAATTATAATTTCTTAGACCAGATTTGTGTTGATTGATTCGATCTTTTAGAGGCTTGCTTGTTTCTCCTATGTATTTGGTGGGGCAATCATTACATGGTATTTTGTAAATTACATTGATTTTGTTTTCTAATTTGCTAAATTGTTTGGTGTCTGGGTGGCGTAGGGATTTTTTCAAATTGGATGAAGATTTATATGTAGCAATTATATTGTTTTCTTTAAGACTCTGGCAACAAAATAGGCGTTATTGTTAATTTTCAAAATATTCACACCTATATTTTACAAAATATATTTTGTCCATAATATAAATATTATATATCAATTTTTTTCTCCCCATTGAATATAACAAAATATTTTTGAAACTTAAATGCTGTTGACGTTATGTGGCGCTGAGTTTTGTTGTTGACACACTTTAAAATGTTATAACACCTTGATAAAGATTGGCGTTCAGCCAACTGAAATATTGGTAAAATAAATAATATTTTGATCCAATATATGCCTTTTTAATTAAAGATTATGATATATATATATTATTTATTATATATATATATATATTATTTATTATATATATATATGTCATATAAATAAAATTGAGATTTCTGTTTGATTTTGGAATTGTTGAGATTATGTTATGGTAATCCAGTCGTGGTTAAAATCTTGAAAGAATAATACTAAAAATAGTTTTGATCAGAGATTGCTTTAATTGAACTTATGGAATAAAGAAAACATGATTTTATAAAAGTACTGCCTGGCTTAAGGCGAGTAGAACAAGGAAAACAAAAGATTATTTACATAATGTACAAACGATTTGAGCCGGGGTTCGGGAAAGGAGGAAATATCTTTATTTACAGGGCTGCTAACCAAAGGGCCATCGGGAAACAACAACAATGGGTTTTTATAGGGGGAGCGTGACCTCTGGCGGTCGATCTAACAGAGTATTTGAATCTATGAAATATAATTTTAAATAAAATAATATTTTAATATAACATATATATATATTAATATGGTTAATTCCATTTGCTGGTGAAGTTGGACTTATGAAATATTTGTGGACGTTGAATAATTTTTTTAACTACTTCAATATAGGCTTCGAACTCAGGTGAGGAAAATGAAATTCTAGACCATCAAGCGACCATTCCTTACACCTAACATAAAACAGAATACATCATTAAAATTCAGATATCAATATAAAACAAAACATTGATTGTTTAAATTAATTGGAAAGTTTAAACGATGTAGAGGTAGTTATAAAATAGGAATTGATTGGAAAGTAGAGGGCATTTTAACTGAAAGGCAGAGACCGACCACACAAAGTGAATATGGAAAATGTAAAAATACTTATTGTCATTTCTTAATAAAAGTAATTCCAAACTCGAGATATCGCATAAACCCATTAATTACATATCAACTTATTCTATCGCTCATTCACTTTTAATTCATTTACTCAAAAAAAGTCGTTGGACCTGCTCATTCCTAAATGTCACTTTTTATCGAGATTTTAAAAGGTTCATTCGATATAACGCATTAGGTAGGGGGCTTGGCTTATTCGATCGCGGGAGTGAGGTCGGGCGGGACCGCCCGGCTAGAAACTATACAGCCTGAGATTTTATGATCGTCTTCACATTTCCATTCTGCTGTTCCCAAGACTTGCTCGAATCCCAACCCAGTCAAAATAAATTTCTTCTTAAACTAACCTAAGTAAAAAGGGTTTTTAAATGTCAACGATTTGAATAGAATTTCATATAATATAGGTTTATCGTTGGATTTTGAATATAAGCCATTATATAGAATTTTCATTTTCAAAAATTCTTACTCTATGTAAAAAAAATATGCAATGTTCTAAGAAAAGACGATTACAGACCAGGCAAGCAGGCCGGGGCGCGGTTCGGGCAACCTGCAAGCAGCTTCCCGTCCCCGCGCGGCTAATTGCCGTAATTGGACAATGAGAGGAAGTTCCAATTGTCCCTCCCCCACCTGACATCCCCCACCAGGTAAAGAGGAAGCCTCACTTGCTGGTCGTTCACTCCATCCTGTCAAGTTCAAGGCTCCGGGATGGTTCCGTTGGGAACACTATCCAAATATGAATGGAGTCATGATTTTATATAGATAACTCCTATATTCCAAGTCCCATGTAAGATATTAATGTTTTCAATATATTTTCAACACTACCACACGTATATTCATTCTGATGACATGATCATTAATTTTATCGTATAAAAAGTTGAAGCTTTTTATAATTTTTTTTCGAAACATAGGCAAATTTTTTTTTGAAACATTTTCAATATTTTATTATCAATCTATCTGAAACATTTGCTGTTTGTTCAGATATATTTTAAAATGTCCATAATATCAGTATTAGAGGTAGGATGCTAGAGTCCGTCACAGAGAGAGTAAATAAGACGTACATAAGTACAACCCTATAAATAATTCATCCCATGATAATAATATTAATCAAGATAATTAATGAAGCGGGCTGTCATCCGTAGGGAAATGGTATAAAAAATACCCATGACTTTATCAATATCGGCTTCTTGATTTATTATCTTATTTGTTGAAGCAGAGTGACGACTCATTGGAAACGGTGAAGGCATCCAACTTTGACCTTTCCATCATTACTCTTCATTGGGCAAGACGCGCCTTATCCGACTCGGTTAGCACCGGAACGATTGATCAGGGCGCGGCCCGATTAGCATCAGACGGACTTGTAATTGGCATCGTTTCGTGCTGGTTAACGAGGAGTATTCGCAAGCTTCCTGTGGTTAGTGGCCCAACGTAGCGTGGGGAAGAGCATCATTCGGTGCTTGTTAGCGGGAACATTCGCAAGATTCCAGTTGTTAGTGGACAGACATAGCGCGGGGCAGAGCATCATTCCTTGCTGATTAGCGGAGAGTATTAGCAAGCTTCCGGTGGTTAGTAGAAATACGTAGCGTGGAGCAAAGCATCGTTCGGTGCTTGTTAGCGAGAGCATTCGAAAGCTTCCGCTGATTAGTGGACTGGAACATCATGGGACAGGGGTGTAGGCTAATATAATTGACATAACTATTTTAAATTGAATACTTTTCCTAAGCTCTGAAAGTGCCCATTTTACAGTTTTAAAAAACGCAATACCGGGAATATGTAAATAAAATAACCATTACATACATGTGCTTCTCATTGCAGAGAGTCCAGGGGAAGAGATCTTGCTGATAATTAGTGAGGAAACTCAGTTTGTGGTCATTTAAGCAATTTCCCAGATATCTCTATGCAATGCATGAAGAAAGAGAGAGATATGATGGAAGCATAAATACATAAAACTTTACGTATGACGAACAGCGTGACGAATTATTGTAAAAGTATGGAGTTGTTTAGGTTTTGAGTAAAATTTAGGATTTTATTTTCAGTGGATAAGAATCGCACACTGGTAGTTGCGATTCTCGACCAGAAAAATTTGGGTAGGAGATTGTAATACTCCAGGAGCAATCACTCCTACGGATTACAAAGAAACGGCCCAGTTTATGAGGTTACTTAAGTAAACTCGACCTGCGCCACCTCCACGTCAAACAAGCCTAATTTGAAACTTGTTAATTAAGGCTATAAAAGCGAACTAGTTAAAAGTTTGTACATTAGGACGGGCTCAATTTAAACAGAATCACCACCCCTTGTTTCGGATGACAAACTTTACAGCTTGCTTTCTAGAAGCCTTCGCTTTTTTCGAGAATTTGAATTTTATTTATTGTAAATTCCAGTTCAGAGAGTGGGTTCAAATCTAGGCCAATTTTATTACCTGGCGGGAGCTCGGAATTAATCCCTGGAAATAAATGTTTTTATGAGCTGGGAGGGATCTGTAAAAAGAATTAGTTACACTTTTCGTCTTACTGTAACTTGCTTACATCCGTTTCGCTTCGAGTGAAGGTCTGGAGATGGATCGGCTCTACAACTTACAAGTAATTACACAATACACATTTGTCTCACATGCAGATTACTTCTGTTTTAAATATGCTTCTGAATTATATACTACTTTTGTAGTAATAAAATAAACATCTGATGAACTATTGGACATGGAAATAAAACGTCGAATATATCGCAACGCCAACACAAACCTTTTGGAACAACAAATATATATAAATTGAAAGAAAACAAACAAATAATCATAGCACCTTCAGATAAAGGCAGAAACACCGTAATCATGGATGTAATAGAATATAACAACAAAATAGAACAGTTACTTCAAGATAAAGATATATACGAACCTTTAACTAAGAATCCCCTAACCAATCTTACAAAAGATTTTAATAGACAATTTAACAAATTTAAGCGCAAATACAAGCTAGATAACAAAACCTTCGACAGTATAAAAGCCACAACTCAAAATCTTCCAAATTTACACGGTCTATCAAAGGTTCATAAGCCAAATACCCCATTACGTCCCATAGTGTCATATTCTGGCTCTCCCCTGTACCCCATCACCAAATATCTGTCATCAATTATATCACCATTTCAGAAGAAACTTCCCCATACAGTCCCCAATCCAATAGCAGCTATTGAAGCAATCAAAAATATTCCAGTTTCACATGTCAGCCGGATCATATCTTTTGATATAGAATCCCTTTACACTTCCATCGCACATGACGAAGCAATTCTTGCTCTTCAAGAATTTATAAACTCCCACCCAGACTTACCCCTTCCTATCCCAAAAGAAGCTCTTATAGACCTGATGAAACTCTGTCTATCATTTAATTACTTCATTTTTAAGGACAGACATTTCAAACAGGTCAAAGGGCTTCCAATTGGAAATCTTATATAATCTGCATTGGCTAATATCTTCATGGACAAAATTGATAAGTTAATCATTGAATCTCTCTCTACACGCTTGTTCGGCGGTACATATACTAAAATTGGAACGATACAGAGAAGATTAGCATGGCCCCTGCGCAAGGATGACACGCAAAATCGTTCTCTCTCTCTCTCGGTCACGGCCGTGAGGCCACGCGGCGATTGAGCTCCGTACTTTTCGCCAAAAGGTACGGGCGAAATGGAGTTTTCAAACTCCTATCAAGTACTCGCGGAGAGCCAAGAGGATGGGGAAGACGATGGTGTAACTCCCATCCAGGAATTAGCTACCAATACCGAGAGATCGGCAGAAGAACATCTTGCCTTATCAACAGCCAGGAAAACAACGAGTGGGGATGCCCCCTCGGGGTCAGCTCAAGGTCAACCACGTGTGACAGGGGCGTCGTCGTCTTCAGCGGGCGCCGTTGTGACAGCTGACGCGTCAGCAAACAGGGCCCAAAACGGATATGTAAATTCGTCTACAAAGAACGGCAGCGATGCAAATCGGGCTGCGGAAACAATCGATAAAAATGTGAATTGGGCGGATCAAGTGGAGGCCGCGGATAAGGATGAAGATCCTACACCTTTCATCCAAGTGAAAAAAAGGAAAGCGTCACCTCCTAAAAGCCAGCCGACCAAGGTTGCGAAGTCGGAATCCAGCGCTCCAAAGCCAGCTGGGAATACACGAGTTTTCAACAGGAATCCCGTGGCAGCCATCAAAAACACCAGGCAACAGCAGCAGATCAACAAGGCCAGATCTGCAGCAGCATCCTTCGATCAGGGCTGCTTTATTGAATGGTGCCCGGATTTCGATCACCTATGCTACATGAGGGCCTTGGAAGAGAAGCTGGGAAGGGGTTCCGTCTTCCAACTCATGAGAATGTCTGGCCACATGCTGGCCAGTCTGTCCAGTGTGGAGAAGGCCGAGCGCTTGATCGAGGACGGACTTACAATCGGAGACACCATCCTCAGAGCGTTCCCGTATAGGAAAAGGGCAGAAAAAATAATTATCGGGAACCTGCCCATCGCCGTAAAGGAGGAGGATATAGTCGCAACCCTGCGGCCATACTGCAGGGTCGTCTCTCTGGCCATCGAGATTGTCAACTGCGAGGGCTACTCCTGGGCCACAGGCAATAGAGAGGCCTTCATCCTCATGAATGATGGCATGAAGCTCCACCAGCTCCCTGGAAAAGTGGATATCAAGTCCAAGGGAGAAACAACACCTGCCTTCATCACGCACGGCGTGAAATGCAGCATGTGCCATCGCCAGGGACATCGGCGAGCCAGCTGCCCCAAGAGAAACAGGGAGGAACGCCCCACTAATCAACAAACACCCAGGCAGGACCCAGCGCGCCTTCCTCCTACCACTCAGACGCCGTCCTCTGCAGCACTCGCCGTGACTCCCCCAGCAGCGCTTGGCAGGCCTCAGGAGACCCCCTCCAAAAGTGTCTCGGCTCCCGCGGCGTCCACTCCCGTCCAACCAACGCCTGCTACAAGCGCCGCAAAATCACCAGCGGAAGGGGTGCCTTTCTCCAGCAAAGTTAGCGAGGCTAAGTTAGCTGTTCCTACCCTGCCCCTCCCTTCTGTTCCCAGAGTGCAGGAGGAAAGCTCTCGGGAGGAAGAAACGCCGAAGAAGGCATCTTTGGCTCTTGAGCAGCTGAAGCCAGTCCTTGAGCGACTCCCTGACACCATATTCAAGGACATTGAAGCGGCGGGCGTTGGGAGAGGAAAGGTGATTCAGGCAATCGCCAACAAAGGCCCTATGAAGGCGCTGATCGCTGCCCTGAATCCCGAGCAGGCGGCCTGCCTGACTGACCTCACCACCAAGTTTATATTCAATATAGAGGATAAGGCCTGCCACCTCTACAAGCGGCTCACCACCATCATAGCTGCAGCTAATAGAGGGATGTCATGACCTTCCGCATGGCATGCCTCAATGTGCGCGGCATTGCCGTTCGCGAAAGGAGTGTGGAGTTGTGCTGCTTCCTTAAACAGCACGCAGTTGATGTCGCGTTCGTCCAGGAGACGAACGTGCTGGCCCTGAACAATGTCCGGGACCTTTGCCTGGGATACAGCGCCGTCTTCGCGCCATCATCGACACCCAGGGGATCCGGCCTCGCCGTCATCTTGGCGCCGGGAGTCAGCGTCCTCTGGCATCGTGTCCTGTGGCCAGGCAAGATTGCCATCGCCAGCGTCAAGATCCGGGGTCTCGAGACCCGCGTCATCAACTGCCACCTCTCCCACACTCCCGAAGAACGGCATCTCCAACTGCAGATCATCGCAGAGGAAGCCATCAGAGAAGATGCGTGGGCCCTCGGCGACATCAACATCTCCGAGGAGTCTTCGAGCGACATCGGGTCAGGAGCCGTGGAAGCCTTCGCGGAACTCCTGGACCGGACCGCCCTCGTCGACATCGCCGCCATCTTCGATGCCGCGCACCTGCCTACCAGGGTCGCCAGTTATGGAAGCCGGGTTGACGCCGCCCGTCTGGATCGAGTCCTTATACCATCAAGACTCTCTGGGCGCGTCACCCGTTACTGGACCCTCAATTACCGCAACTCGGACCACCGTGCCATTCTTCTCCAAGTGGGGGATCCCCCTTCACCGCCTGCGCCATCCATCTTCGCGCTACTGCGATCAGCGCCAGTCATCGAGAGGATTGAGGCGCTTCTTAGCGAAGCTTCGCAGGAAATCGAAGGCATCCGTACTGGAGATCTATGGGGAAAATGGGGAAAATTGAAGCGGGAACTCGTTGAAGACATCAAGTGCCTCTACGTTCCCCGCGTTGAAGATGAGTACTACGTCACCAGGGCAAGTCGGTTTCTTCGCTCCAGGCTCGAAGCTGAGACCGTGGAGGCGGACTACCCTTCATTGCCTGAACTTGGGCGTGCCCTGCGTATCCGACAACACCGCCCGGAACTGACGACCGTCTTCGACGCCCAGGGGAACCTCTTCGAGGGAAAGAGCTTGAGGCGCTACGTCTTCAACTCCTTCAGAGAGCGCTTCAACGGCTCTACCTGCAGCCCGGAGGACATCGCTGGGTTCTTGGAGGGAGCTACTGAGTGCATCACTCTGGAGGACAGTGACCCGCTTCATCGAGCAGATATCTCCTTGAATGAGGTGGAAGTTGCCATCAGCCGTCTGCCTCAAGGGAAAGCGGCTGGTTGGGATGGCATACCCTGCGAGCTTGTCAAGGGCTTCGAGGACTTCTTCGGTGGAGTCATACATCAAGTCCTCGCCGAATCCAAGCTTCGCGGGACTCTTCCAGAATCATCGAGGAGGAATATCATCTGCCTCGTCCCCAAAGCGCACGGTGGTTCGGGCCTAAGCGGTTACCGGCCCATATCACTTCCGACGGCGGACTACAGAATCGTCAGCAGCGTTCTTCTGGGTCGTCTACGTCGCCACCTTCCAGCTATCGTGCCGGATTGCCAGACATACGCAGTTCCGGGAAGATGTCCCTCCTGGAACATCGCGTGCGTGTCTGACGAAGTGGCCCAGGCCTTCAAGAACAAGACGCCGCTGGCAGTCATCTCCACCGACCTGCAGTCCGCCTTTGACAACGTGGACCGAGAGTTCCTGGCCTCCCAGCTACGCATCATCGGCCTGCCTCCGCCCTTCATGGAATGGCTCCACCTGCTCTACGCGGAGGCCGACGCTACCATCAAGGTGGATGGAAACTTCACCCGCCCATTCAAAATGCGCAGAGGGCTTCGGCAGGGTTGTGCCTGCAGCGCAGCCCTTTTCTCCATCTTTACGGGTCCCCTCCTGCGCCACTTGGAGAGAATCCTCGGAAGAGGGAACGTCCTGGCGTACGCCGATGACATTCTCCTGCTGATCCGCGAGGATTGGCAGTTTGAGAGAGTCAAGACCGTCTTTGACGAATTCCGGCGTGCATCGGGAGTCAGCGTCAACTTCCCGAAAAGTAAAGGACTGTGGTGCGGCGCCTGGAGGGACCGTGCCGACTCTCCGCTGGGCATCTCGTGGTCCGCATCCTCCATCACGGTACTGGGCTGCGAAATGACATCAGGCCATGGAACCTCGGTCCAGGAAAATCACCTGCTGGGCATCTTGGAGAGGTCGATCTCCAGATGGTCCCCATTTGTCCGCGGCTTCTCCCTGGTGGGGCGGGCGAGAGCGGCCAACTCGCTAGTACTGGCGGCGGTGCTCCACCATCTGCACGGCTACCTGCCCGGTGATGCCACTATCGCCAAACTGCAGGCCAGGCTGACGCGGTTCGTCTGGGGATCCTGCCATCGCGCCGCCTGGCTCCCGGGAGGTCTACTGGCACGTCCTGTGTCCGTCGGTGGCGTAGGACTGCTCGACATCAGGACCCAACTCCAGCTCGCCTGCTTCAAGGGGGTCCAGGCTGCATCCAGAAATGGAGGCAAGAACGCCTACTCTTGGCTGGTGGAGTCTGGAGCCTGGATGACCCCCTTGTCCTCGGGTTCCTGGTTGCTGCCTCGCCGCCGCCGGCTGCTGGATCTATGGGGGCAAGCCTCCTCCATCCTGGGCCTGAACCATCGGGTGTTGCCTGCTCCCACTCTACTGAACCTGCCCCTCGTCGGTGCCTGCAGATTCCTGGCGACGCCATCGCTTCGGGCTCCCTCTAGATGGAGAGGAGTTCGCGTCCGCGACCTGGCAAGCCCTGCTCCGCCGCCCATCGCCAGGCTTACAAGAAGCGCCTGCGAAGATGCAGCTGCTCTTGGGGCTTTTTGCCAACGCCTGGTGGCGGACAACGCGACGAGCATCTACAGAGAGCGGACCTTGGAGGAAGCCGTGATGCTGCGCGGCACGGCCACGCCGTTCTTGCGCATCAGCACACGCACTGCGCGTCGCATGTTGGAGCGTCCCCGCCTGGCCGCCGTTCCCATCTCGCGGTATCTCCGGCGCTGGGCGCCTGTCGTCGACGTGCCCTCCACCAGCCTGGCGTCCTCATCTCTCCGTCGCTGCTCCTTCGGGGGCCATGCAGCGGACATCGCTCTGCGGCTAGCCCTGCACGCCCTGCCTCATCCGGGGCACCCGGCGTCGAGCCAGCCCGTCTGCATCGCCTGCGGCTCCAGCGACCTGTCGCTGGCTCATCGCTACTGGTCCTGCAGCGCCGTCCGCCCTCTCATCCGAGAGGTGTTCTCCATCATCGGGCGGCCGCCGGACCTGCAATCCTGGATCTTCGCGGTGAACCTCGAGAACCACGCCATCACCATCTCCTCAGCGGCAAAGCATGCCATCTACGTTTTCTTCGTAGATCGCGAGATGCGTGGTATCTATGGGGACCCATTGGCGATCTTCCATCAAAATCTGCAGCGGTGGCAGAGGCGCCATGTACATAGTTGTATTTTTTAATCATTTTCAAAATCATTTTTTTTATTATAACCATCATCCTCATTATTAGTGCGGACTGTGCACTTTACATGTATTGACAGGATGTCAATAAAAATATGTCAATTGTCAATTGTCTCTCTCTCTCTCTCTCTCTACACAACTATAAATTTCAATATGGAAACGCTACATTGATGATGTATTATGCATCACAAAAATGGATGTTCCCATAATTCTAAATTTTCTAAATAGTCTTAGACCCTTTCTGAAATTCACTTATGAATTAGAAGTAAATGGGTCTTTACCATTTTTGAACTTACAACTGATCAGAAATCAAAATAAAATTGAAAAAAGAATTTATCACAAACCAACCCACACAGGAAGTTACCTGAATTTAAATTCTTTTGGTCCTATCTATCATAAAATTGCGGTAGTTAAAACACTTTCCAAGAGGATGGCTACACATTTTACAAATAAAAATGATTAAAAAAATTGAAAAAGCAAGACTATTTCAAGAACTACAAAGTAATAATTATCCTAAAGAATTCATCAAAAAGCAATTATATATACCAAAAATGCCATCCACGAACAATAGACAGGTCTTAACCCCGAACATATTTTGCTCCTTACCCTACAGCTATGGCTGTGAAAGAATAGCCAGAAGTTAAAAAAAACCATAATATAACAACAAGATATCAACCCAACCAAAATTTAAGAAGCATCTTCCGTCACCCCGACACAAAACAAATTTATAAGCCAGAAGATAGAACCAATGTAATTTATAAAATGCCATGTATATCCTGTCAGGCAATATATATAGGAGAAACCAGCAAATCTTTATATGAAAGAATTAACCAACACAAATCTGCACTAAAGCACCATAGCCCGACATCCCTACTGGTAGATCACGCATTCAACAATAGTCACACTTCAGACTTCGATCACACATCTATAATATATCAAAATATCAAAGAACAACATTGCCGATTATTTTTAGAAAGCTGGAGCTCATTAGAAAATAAAAATAGTATTAATAGAAAAAATGACTTACCAGATGTATATACTCAGTTTAGAACCTCTTAGATGATTATGTTATTTATATGTTTATTTTTTTTATTTCATTTTTAAATCAGATATTTATTACTATTATTTATATATTCATTTCACAGTTATTTCAATTTTTATGGTATTTTTATTTGTTTAATTAATTCGAAATCTCTTAATTATCAATATTTATTTATATATATTACATTGTTTTTCTTTTGATTATATTTACTTTGTTTAAAATGTATATATTAGATGGTTTATCGTCCAATAAGCTTGCAAGACGTCCGTGGCTCACCTGAAGCACGCGACCTGCTGCGTGCTTCATAACAAAAACCCTCGTAAAAGATGGACGATTGGTCCATCGAAATATCGGATTAATAAATAATCTTATTACAATCCAAAATAAGCCTTATTTTTCAAAATATATATGTATATAGGGAAACACTACTAACATTGTGATGAAGCAACGACTGATCAAAATACTAACCTAGCCTATACTAACGTGTGGATGTGAAACATGGACATTGCTAAAATCTTAAATCAAACGAATAGAGGCCTCCGAGATGTACCTTTATAGAAAATCCCTTAAGATTTCATGGACAGATAAAAATGACCCATAATCAAGTCCTTGATCGAATGGAAATAGAACGACAGCTTGTGATGTTCATAAAGCAACGGAATCTGACGTTTTATGGACATGTGATTCGTGGATCAACGGAGGAGACATTGCTGACGGTTCTGGAGGGAAAGATCCATGGGAAGAGAAACCGTAAGGACATAGACGGCGAGAGTATATGGACGACCTGGGACAATGGACTGGACGACGCACACACGAGAAGATGGTTGGATCGTGAGGTATGAAAAGACCTTTTAGCCCACCCCCAGTAGAAGAAGGAACTGAAGATGGAGAAGGAATAAAATAAACAGGGTAATACTTTTATTGAGATTTAAAATAGAAGGAAAAGTTGTAATATGTATAATTGCGAAAAATATTTGTATGTGCAATAAAAAGGCACCCCTTCCTCTTTCAAAAGGCATTAAAACAGTGCATTTTTATAAAATAATTTTATATCTCATAGTTCTCCTCTATAGCATACAAGTATAACAGTGGCTAAAATCTTTAACAAAACGTTTATTCATCCATTGTTACTTTGCAGTTACCTTGGAAAATTTGGGTATCGACTAGCTCATTTATCAGTAAACATTCCTATATCCCTCCCAACTAAGAATCCAGCCGAATTTCCGATCCAACTGCTGCATTGACTATACGCCAACAAATACAAAATAAGAACTAAAACTGAAGAGGAAAATACGGATTAAGAACTTTCTTTCGAAGCCTAAGAACTAAAGGCAGTATTCTGTGAAACCCATTCCCAAGTCCGTCCTTAAACAAAAACCCCTACAAAAAAAAGCCACATATTCAGGACCATGACTGGAGTGCCATCCTATTTATGTCAGTGAAACTTGTAGGAAAAAAGAAACAAGAAGAGAGAATAACATGAACGCAATTTCAAAACCAAAGGTTTCAGATTACTCATATATTGACATTTAGCAAATACCGGCCATAAATTTAATTTGGAAAGCCCTTCCTGTCATTACAGTAACATGCCTACCAAATCATAAAAATTGACATTTGAATCCCTTATTTCCAAGAACGAGAACAGTACAGACGAAATAAATTAAACTCTAGAGCAGTTCCATCATATCCTACAGCTTCTCTAACAAAACAAAACGACACATAAATCTCACCGCCCCAACCGCGTTTCTCACTTAGTATAATTCTGCCGATTGTGAAGAGCGAGAGTTAGAAAGCTTGCGATTTAGCTTGGTAAGGAAACTTATTGAGAAACGCTTTATTTATTACTATATTCTAAAATATCATATCGCAAAATTTACTTATTGAAAAGGAGCGGCATCTTGATTGCACATGAGTGCCATTCTCCATTTTACTTGAAAAAAATTAGAGTCATTCATATGTTTAACTATTTAATGCCCTATCGCGGGAGGATTTTATTAAAAAAGAGGCACTTTTTCCCTTAAAAACGTATTAAAATAACTCATTTTGTTTATTGATTGTATAGAACATAACATCCTACGAGCGAAGTTATGAAATCGGTCACGTTTGCCAAAAAAAGAGTTCAAGCTAGTAAAATGATAGACCCGATTTTTCATGCCAGAACGTAATGCAAAGTTTCGGGAGGAATATGGTATTCATTTACTCTCTAAGAATACATTAAAACGATGCATATTTGAGGGAAGAAGTGCCGCCTTTAATGAATATATTTTATTTATATATATATTTGTATCTTTTTGAATATAAGTACCATCCTCCTGCAACTTTGTATATCTTACTGTAAAGGATATGAAGCGTACGAGGATACTTTTCTTTTAAACTTTAATGAAGATTCAAGCTTTCGGGCGAAAACAGCCCTTCTACAGGAAATTATAGAAAAACATTTTCAAAAAGTAACGTTTGTAAACAAAAATTTAAAAGATTAGTCGTCGAGGCGTTGCTCTCTTTGAAATACAATAGTATCAACCGACATATAGAGATTCCTGATGCATATAAAGCAATATTTCCATAAATTGTGTACCATAGTTGCCCTATGCCAGTTTGATTTACTTTGAAAAGTCTCAACTTAGCAGATTTATTCAATGTATCATAGTCTGGGTTGCGTGGATGTGAGATTTATTCACGCGTTACAAGATCAATAGAGATACCATTTTTGTTTACAAACGTTACTTTTTGAAAATGTTTTTCTATAATTTCCTGTAGAAGGGCTGTTTTCGCCCGAAAGCTTGAATCTTCATTAAAGTTTAAAAGAAAAGTATCCTCGTACGCTTCATATCCTTTACTTATACTTATCAGAGGATTCCAACTTTATATATATCTTACTGTCCTGAAAATCGGCCTTATAACTTATCCAGTTTAAACATCGTTTTGGAAAATTCGACTGATTTTATAACTTCAGTAGGTTGAAAAAATTCCCCAGACCAAGACAAATTCTATAAATATTAAAGCAAAACAATGATGAATGGAAAAAATAAAAGACAAATAATTACAGACAAATCTAGCCAGATTATTCTCTCATATTACTTAGAGAAAGAAGCATGTTGGTATAAAGACCAGATTTATATAATAAATGTTGTAAATGTTTGTTAAGGTATAAATAGGATATATATATATATATGAGATGAATACTTGAAAATAAATTTCAATTGTACATTTATGAACCAATTCGCTCATGGTGAGCCCCGAACCTAATAAAGTTAATTTGAACTGGAGAACTTGTTATGAAATCGAAGCCGTCCCTGTACTCATGAGATTCATAACCCAAACCAGGGTATACAGAGGGGATATCAATTAGATACATTAAAATATTCCATGAACAAACACTTTTCTGAAATTAAAATCGCTTGGCATAACTCAACCTCCAATAATAAAGTCCAGCTCCAAGGAGTACCCATTATGTTTCAGGCGGTCGGAGGTTATGATGAATTGGACGGGTTTTCAGCATTAATTTTCTGCTTCTACTACTGTAAGGAACTAAACTGGGAGGACCTATTACTCATAAATATATGATCAATTTGTTCCTAAATATGAAAAATCTTAATAATAAAGATGATTTCCAATATGCCAGGCCCTCCCGAAATAGTTCCTTACAGTAGAAAGGGCAGAAATTAATGTGCAGAAGATTCCAATTCATGATATACATCTATTTTTGAATAAATACATCCTATAAAATAAATCAAGTCTCAATATGGTTTGTTCCATGATTTAGATTCCTTCAAGCCACCGGCTCAAGAGGTGACAATCGGCAGTCTGTTCCTACAGTGCTAAATAGAGAGGGGACCCAGCAATCCCAGAACCAAATCAATACGGAAGGACTTAATGAGGCTAACCAGCCACTAAACCACCGACCCTCCCAGTAACAATCACGAAAGTGGTGGGGCACTTGATTAAATGCGCAGTTGCGGCCATCATGTTGAGTACACTTTTAATAATATATTTTTGACATCTCCGCACTCGGACCTCCCCCGGTCGTTAATATGATATATTGGAGTTTGGAAGCGCATCCATTTAACAAATATATCAAACTTTACAGCAAAGTGAATTGAGACACAGTAAATTTTCCACCCCCTAACGAAGACCGCCATAAATTATAACAACAACCTCAAAAATATCGGTCGTCCAGAGCACATTTCGGAGGTTATATTTTATAAAGTCGGCGCAAGGAGAGAGAGAGAGAGCACGCCTAAATAAATTCCAAATCACCAAAAAGTAAACATCATTATATCATACCCGCACATCAATTTGTCGGACATTAGTAAGGCCGTTTGAAAAGGAGAATTTTTTTTTTACTTAAAAAAGAAAATTGAGGATTTTTTGGAGTTGGGAACGACGCAATAATAAAGGGTGTGTGTGTGTATGGGGATATTAGGACTGACTTCTTCATATTGGCCCATCACCGTATTCATCTTGCAGATAGCTTAATGATGTTCTGATGATGATGATGACTTTTTTTCCCGAATTGAAAGTGGGGAGGGGGAACACTAAAATATGTGGTTGCTGGAAGAAGGAATTCTATTTACTTCGGCGTCATCGCTATGCTGACCTAGTCCTGGCGTCGCTTGAGCAGGCTCTAAAATAAGCATTTATTTACCCCACATTGTCCGCTACTGTGAGTTGTTGCAAACCACGGAGAATGGGTTAGCTTTGTATTTGGCTAGATGTTAATAAACACAGTAGTCGCTTTTACCTCTAAATGAATATCTGTGACTGATAGGAAATTCTCTGCCTCTTATGCTTCCTACAGAAGTGTGTAGAATTAGTTCGTAAAAATAAGTCTCTTCAGCCAGAGAAGTTTTTTAAAATAAAAACTATGAATGCCGACCAGGTAAACTATCTTCAAGGAGTTGTTTCTCTTTATTCTTTATATACTGATATATACTGATTTGAAATAGTTTTGTAGACGTTGAGATAACAGAAATGTAAAAATTGATATTTGAACTATTTTAGCAGTCTGTGGTTATCGGAAACTTTAACCTTTGTGCTAGTTTAAATGGAGCAGTGCACAAATAATAGGCGCACTGTTCGTATTTAGCGAGTATTCAGAAACGTTATCTTTTTCTAGTGTTGCCGAGCTCGAGGATCCGGCCTCAGATAAATGGCTCAAGACGGTAGATCGACCACAACGATGTGTTGGTTGACTAGAAAGGCAATTCGGGGTGTTGCCCTTGTGTTATAGCTCAAGACCTTCCTAAATATATTATATCTGAATGGAATGGCCTTGAGTATCCTTCAATATGGAAAATAAATTCATAAAGTGTCTATGCCACCGAATGTAGTTGAGGAAATATTCAATTCCTGAAATCTTAGGATACATTGTAGAATAAGTTTTAAGGTGGCAAATAGGGAGAGAGGAAATATTAATGTTAACATATGTTTACACAATGAAATTAAAAGTGCAAATTTCACATAGATAGACCCGTTTAAATTGACCAGAGAGAGAAAGAGACCCCTCAATACAATTCAATGTATAAAGCGATACAATAAAAACGCTTCCGGATTTTTTTGTGTTCCTCTTCAAATGTGTGAGCAAGGAGGAGACCCAGATGGTCCGCAGCGGTATCTTGGATGAGTGTAGAGTTGCGCTAAGAGCTGCACTCTACTCTATTTTACGATTTGAGAAGAATGCCTGTGAAAAAAGTCGCAGAGATTTAGTGCGAGCGTTGACCCTCGGGGAGCCGCTATCTGTCAAACGTGTCTGGTGCACAATGTGTCAAAGTGTTGCTGTTGCGGTGATGCCATTTTTCTCTTGGGCGCCATTGTTTGGCCGTGCACAGGTCCAGCGGCGGTAGCGTTATCTTGGTTCGCTGCCCGGGCTTCTCATCTAGGTATATAGCACAGTGTTGTGTTTCTTTTTCCCAAATACCACACAAAAACCTATCAGATTTCTTGAGTAAAAGACAGAAAAAGACAAAAGAGGTATCTATAAAGTGTGTGTATATATACACTTTATAGATACCTCTTTTGTCTTTTTATCAATTTATCATTAATCAAGAAAGTATATAAACACTTCAATCAAGTGTGTATATATATACTTTATAGATACCTGTTTTGTATTTTTATTAATTTATTATTAATCAAGAAACCTAATAGGTTTTATTAATTGTTATATTTGGGAAAATAAATCCAACAATGTTTTATATAAATATCCCCTCCCCCTATGGTTAGTTATTTAGATAATTTAAGATAATTCCTATATTGAAAATTATAAAATATAGAAAGAAAATCTTTCTCTCTCTCTCTCCAACAAATGGCGTAAAAATAAACAAAATATCAGTAGGCCTATACATACTTCTGGCTACTTTGGTGTAGCGCAGTAATTAGAACTTCCGTTAGAAGAGAGTTAAAGATGGATTCGGGGCGACATCTTAGTAAAGTGAGCTCATTAAGATGCAAATGCATCCAAGTCTAACCAAGCGAGCGAAGGAATGGTGGTGAAAGCACTGGTTGTACTAACCAGATGTTTGAACTCGGAGCACA
This sequence comes from Cordylochernes scorpioides, assembly GCA_030710605.1. Taxonomy (NCBI): domain Eukaryota; kingdom Metazoa; phylum Arthropoda; class Arachnida; order Pseudoscorpiones; family Chernetidae; genus Cordylochernes; species Cordylochernes scorpioides. The sequence continues at coordinate 98,468,458 of CP092886.1, forward strand.
TCCGCTCTACTTGCACAAGAGAGCCTCCATTCGCCTTTAAAATAGATTTTAATAGGAGAGTAGAGTTATTATAATGTATAAGCAAAATATATATTGAATCTTAAGTGTCCGAGAAACATTTAAAACATATAACATTCCAAAATAATGATATATAAACATATATAAATGAAACAATTTTCTATTCAGAATCTCAATTGATGATATCACAAGATGATTCATTTATAACATAAAATGATATATAGAATACGAGGTGTGTTCAAAAAGTACCGAGACTTTTGAATTTTCGCGGGTTACGTATATTTGAATTTCCATCTTTTTGTGGCTTTATGTTGGTACTCATGTCTCTCACTTATGCCGACAAGCTCGGCCATTTTGAATGTTCACTTAATTGTTGACAGCTGCTTTGCTTGCAGGTGTTTTGGATCGTCTTCGATTTTTACCTATTTAAAAAAAATGGATCAAAGAACCTGTATCAAATTTTGTGTGAAAAACGAAATTAAGTGCGCGGATACATTCCGAATGTTGACTGTGGCATACGGAGAAGCTACCTTGGACCGAAGCAACGTTTATCGGTGGTACAAAATGTTCTCAGAAGGCCGAGAAGATGTGAACGACGAAGAGCGTGCCGGACGCCCGAGCACTTCAACAACAGACGAAAAAATTAATGAAGTGGAGAAAATGATATTGGCCAATCGTCGAATCACCGTTAGAGAAGTTGCTGAGGACCTAAACATATCGATTGGCTCGTGCCATTCGTTTTTTATCAATGATTTGGGCATGAGACGGGTCGCCGCGAAATTCGTATCAAAATTGCTCAATTGCGACCAAAAACAGCATCGCATGAACATTGCTAATGAGATGTTGGACTCTGTCCGCGACGACCCAAATTTGCTCCAGAGGGTCATAACTGGTGACGAAGCGTGGGTTTATGGTTATGACGTGGAAACCAAAGCTCAATCATCTTAATGGAAGCTGCCGCACGAACCAAGACCGAAAAAAGCGCGCCAAGTTCGGTCGAATGTGAAAGTTTTGCTGACAGTTTTCTTCGATTGTAGGGGCGTGGTGCATCATGAGTTCTTGCCACAGGGTAGAACGGTCAATAAGGAATATTACCTGCAAGTTATGCGCAATTTGCGCGAAGCAATCCGCCAGAAACGCCCGGATTTGTGGAAGAACAAAAATTGGCTTTTGCACCACGATAAGGCCCCTGCTCACACATCGTTGCTTGTGCGCGACTTTTTGGCCAAAAACAACACACTAATGATGCCGCAGCCACCGTATTCCCCAGATCTGGCCCCCTGTGACTTTTTCTTGTTCCCTAAACTGAAGAGGCCCATGAAAGGACGACGTTACGCTACGCTTGACGAGATAAAGACGGCATCGAAGGAGGAGCTGAAAAGATTTAAAAAAAAATGATTTTTTGAAGTGCTTCGAAGATTGGAAAACCCGTTGGCACAAGTGTATAATAACTCATGGGGATTACTTTGAAGGGGACAAAATAGGTATTCATGAATAAATAAATAATATTTGAAAAACCACAAAAGTCGCGATACTTTTTGATCACACCTGGTATATACAAATTTGAAAAAAAAAGGATATTTATTTATCATATACATAAATAGATGTTGCTAGGAGAAAAAAGTAAATATTCTATTAAGAAAAAAAAACACATACTATATATATACGGGGATGGAGGCTCTTAAATAAGTGTAAAAAACTCGTGAGTAGTCATAGTCTCAGTTTGGTAAGGGAGGCATCACAGACAGAGTTAGCTATATGAAAACCTATTGCAGGTGCAGACTTATAAATTGTTCTGGGTCTCTTGTGCGAGGATGGTTGGTATAATCTTTTGATTAAAATCGTTGCATGCTGGTGGCATTTTTCAACAAAAGATTTCGTTCATTTACAAGCAAAAAATGTTATATTAGGTGAACATTACCTGAGGACCTCATACAGGCATATAGGCAATGAGGGGTTCTAAAAATAAACTTAAAATCGTCGCATTAGAAAACTTCCATATGAAATAAGAGTTCTAAAGAGTATTGCAATGGGTTCTTATGTAACGAGTCAATGCTGTTATCATACCATCTATCTATTAATTAAAATTATTTATAACGCCTGCGAAAACCATTCATTCGATTAAATTTTATATTAAAACTAATTAAGTGGGGAGTTCATCGGCTAATATTTATTTCAAATATTCTCGAAATTATTACATGTGCGAGTACATATCTACCTCGATGTTTTATTTTAAAAGAAAGGGGTACAATTTTAAGAGAAAGATACTAAAACCACACCGAAAACTATGAGATTTTGAAACCATAAAGACTAAAGATCTTAATGCAAATGAGTTCAAATTAAGAAGAGACAAAGAGAAATAAATAAATATCACAAAGCTCACAGATAATAAAATACACCAAAATTTTCTTCTACATACACAGATCACATGCAGCAGATCAAATATATATTAAAGATGCAACTGGTTGGGGGTCAGAATCTCGGTATAAATTTTATCAAACTTATATATATATTTTTTTGCTTATCCCAAGTACACGTGGCAAATGCCATGATAATCATGGTGGGTAAAAGTAGGGAACTGCTTTTACTGTAAGTGCACCACATGTCTACACATGTGAAAAGCAGTTCGACTTTGCATTTACAAATGTGCCAGAGCTCCGTTTGGTTACTTGCACTCGCTGGTGGGGTTGAACTTTTGCAAGAATCGGGGCAATTGGAGCATTTTTTTTTAAATTAGAAAAAAAGTGCCCAATGCGGGAATCGAACCCGGGTCGTAGCATTCGGAAACCAACGGTTTAGACCATCCTTCCAACGACCCCCTATCCCTATATATATAAAATTCAGTGTATGTATGTTTGTCGGCTATACACGTCCACAATACGTAACTAATCTGACTGGAATTTTAGCAGTATATAGAGTAGAATCTGGAAAAACTTATAGTGAACATTTCAGATCTCTATCCAGAATATCCTTCGAGTTATTTGCAAATTTGCGTTGCAAGTTTGCCCTATCGCTCGCAAGCAGCGCCTCTAGCGGTGAAGATGGAGGTAATATCAGCTGGCCTAATGTACATGTAAAACGTGTTTTAACAGGACATAGCGAAAAATCTGAAAGACACAATGTTTGGAGCGGGACGTTTCACAAGAGTGACATCCACGGCGCCAATTTATAACTGTAACGAATAGTATTTGAATAAAAACATTTAATCGGGTAAATCCGGGCGTTGCCCGGGTCATTCGGCTAGTAAATGATATACTAATATTACTCATTCATCAAATTCAAAACTATTTCGAAGTTTCTTTCAATTTGATGATACCAGGAGCTTTCTCCCATCTACACAAACATAATTTTATATTCAAACTGAAGGCAAAATAAAGTTACGCGAACAATTATATACACCTGATAGTCATTCTGGAATGCCCTTCATCTCATTCATTATAAATATTCACTTACACCAGTTTTAGGCAGATGCATTCCTTAAAGCGTAAGAGAGCTAAGCTATTATTTAGAGGATAAATAGAAAGCGATGGCACTCATCATGTGGTAGAATCAGCCGGTGCTGCGTTGAACCTTGACTTGTTTCTTGTACTGCGACTCAAGTGGCCAATGAAGTGGACTGGCAGGACCTGCGGCTGACGCCAGCAGCCTCCCTAGGTACGGAGCGCCGGATGTCGAGATAGTAATTAAACAATTACTATTAATGACTCAGTAATGTGTGTGTAATAATAATAAAATAATTTCCTAACATCCTCTCCGGTTAAATTATTTTTACCTTTGTTAATATTATGTCCAATTCACTTAAAACATTTGAAAACACTATGTGCGTTCTGAACTTACACCAACTAAATTTGTTTTAAATATAAACACGAAATAGGACATTTAATGATAGCACGATGGCATGAACTGTCGATAACTAAGAGAGAAACGAGATATAATCCCGCATTTAGAACTTTTTATTTCATATACATAGTGTGATCAATATTTTCCAGGAATGTTAAATATTAAAAGAAATACAAAATTATAATAAAGTGTCATTTAAAATTTCTCAAAATAATCACCGTTATTATCTATACACTTGTTCCATCTTTTTTTACAGATATCAAAACACCTCTGAAAATCCTCATATTTTAGGCTTTTCAAAATATTGGTCGTATTCTCCTTTATTTCAGGTATTGAGTCAAATCGACGTCCATTTAAGACTATTTTAATTTAAGGGTAAAGGAAAAGTCGTTTGGAGCAAGTTCAGGAGAATAGGGTGTCTGGGGTAGTAAAGCAATTCTGTGTTTAGTCAAATAGAGTTGTACAGTGATAGCCTTATGTGGCTGTGTGTTGTCATGATGCAAGAGTCAATTTTTCTGATGCCATTTTTCGAGTCGTTTCTGACCCACAGCTTCCCTTAAACGTCGCAATACATCAAGATAGTAATGTTGATTAATGGTCTGACCCTCGGGCACGAATTCATAGTGTACCAATCCCTTTACATCAAAGAAAGTGATAAGAAAACACTTAAGCTTTGATTTGATTATCTCTGCTTTCTTGAATTTTGGTTCTCCAGGCTCTAGCCACTGGCTTGATTGCCTTTTAGTCTCAGTATCATATCCGTACACCCATGTTTCATCTCCCGTGATAACATTTTTGAACCAATGGGGATCAGAATTAAACAATTCGACCATTTTTTTGCACGTTTCTTTGCGATTCTCTTTCTGTTCATTCGTTAAGAGATGTGGGACAAATTTAGCCGGGGGGTTCGTTTAAGATGCAGATCATTTTTAATGATGGTTTGGCATGTTCCAAAAGAGATATCCAAGTCTTCTGATAGCTCTCTGATAGTTATTCTTGGGTTTTCTTTGATCGATGACTTGATTTTGAGTGCATTTTTGGGGTTTCTTATCGATAAAGGTCTGCCAGTGTGTAGATCATCCTTGACGCTTGTTCAACCAGCTTTAAATCGTGAAAAACATTCAAATTTTCTAGATTGTGATAGGGCATCTTCTTTAAAAGCCTGATTCAACATTTGAAGCTGTTTTCCCTAATTTAGTGCAAAACTCTATGCAGACTCGCAGTTTTTCAATACAGTCCATACTGAAGTTAGAAAATGTTCTGATATACTCGAGCTTATAAATTCGAAAAAACGTGAGCGCGTGCGTCTGTGATCAATTTCTTTTTCTATGTGTTGTTAAATGCTTTATCTCTATAAGGTCCTTATAAAATTATTTCATTATTTGAATATTTTACGTGATCCAGTCTCATTCCTGGAAATTATTGATCACACGTTGTATATATATATATATATTATATAATCTAAAATCTCAAATATTTCTATATATTAAAATATATATTTTTTATTTTATTCATTGATAATATTACTTTGTTATCATCGTTTTTAGAAAGACTTTCAGTTTAGTTATATAGTTTTGTTCTAAATATGCGTAGTTAATATATCTATCCTTTTAAATCACTAATATAGGATTAACTTTATAAATTCTATATAATGTGAAAATAACTAATGTGTAATCTTTCCTCAAGTAATTGAAAATAAAAGCTACTTGACGGTAAATAATTATCTTTTTTTATCACGACTGCACCTCAACCCTTTATCTTATCGCTCCTTTGTCTTATCAAGCCTTATCTAACAACAACACAAAATATTCATAACATATATATATATTATAAAGGACTGCGGCGTATATATGATTATAAAACAACACTTAAAGTTTCACCGCATAAGTTTCTTTTATGTGAAAAATCAATATTTATTTCAAAGAGAAATATTTACTATTTCTAACTTTTTTGGATGAAGTATGAAAGGGTGAAAATATGAAGAGTAATGGCGAACGGAAAAATAAAAGTGTCCAGGGGCGGGAATCGAACCCACAACGTTCCGCTTACCGGGCAGATGCCATGTCCACTAGGCTACCCTGGACGTATTTTTCCGTTCGTAAATAATACTTAAAGTAACTTATAATACATTATAAAGGACTGCGGCGTATGATTATAAAACAACACTTAAAGTTTCACCGCATAAGTTTCTTTTCTGTGAAAAATCAATATTTATTTCAAAGAGAAATATTTACTATTTCTAACTTTTTTGGATGAAGTATGAAAGGGTGAAAATATGAAGAGTAATGGCGAACGGAAAAATAAAAGTGTCCAGGGGCGGGAATCGAACCCACAACGTTCCGCTTACCGGGCAGATGCCATGTCCACTAGGCTACCCTGGACGTATTTTTCCGTTCGTAAATAATACTTAAAGTAACTTATAATACATTATAAAGGACTGCGGCGTATGATTATAAAACAACACTTAAAGTTTCACCGCATAAGTTTCTTTTCTGTGAAAAATCAATATTTATTTCAAAGAGAAATATTTACTATTTCTAAATTTTTTGGATGAAGTATGAAAGGGTGAAAATATGAAGAGTAATGGCGAACGGAAAAATAAAAATATATATAATTTTTCCAATGGCCCCCGGCGTACATAAAACCAGAAAGTGAGTTCAAAGGGGCTCTATGTACCTAGTGAATGCCAAATCTAACAAATATCTACACGTATCATTATAGGTACACCCATAATATAAGCAGTCATTCTATTCTGCACAGAATTTTATTGAGGCTTGAATCAATGTATAATTACAATAAGTAACAAAAAAAAAAACACTATATTTAATAAACGAGCGTTTAAGGTATTTTCTAGAGTAAACCTTTTAAGCCAAAAGCCGTGCCGGATATTGTCACATTTGCTGCTTAAATTTGATATTCAAAGGTTTAATACAGAGACATCCAGCAGGCATGAATACACCAGCTATATAAAAGAAGGCTATACACCGCCAGGAGGCGAAACTGACCGGACGTGCTTCGCTAGGCTCCGCTAGTTCCGGTAAATATTGTTTTAAATATTCATTTTGCTTATTGTATAATTTATAAAAGTTTCATAAATTGTTTAATTAAAAATATTATAACTTTTTTTTTTAAATTGGCAATCACTGTTTAAGAGTTTAGGAGATTTCCTTTTTTTTTTTTTTGTTTTGTTATTATCATTTTTGAAAGCCTTTTCAATTGTTGTTTTCGCCCAAATATGCAAAAATAGAATATGGAAATTATTATTCAAACATTAAATGATAAGTTGGATGAAATTTATAACTATTTTGACAAAAATGTTCAACAAAATCAAAAAAATCTTAATAAAAATGATATTACATTTTTGTCAAATATGGTTAGGCAAACCAAGGATGGTATTTCAACTTTAAAAGAAATAAATAACCAAGATATATTGGAACTAATGAAAACAACAATTACAGATGTTATGGACCAAAAACTGAAAGGGATCCAAGATGAATTAGTTAAAACAACTCCAACATATGCTCAAGTAGCTCGTACAGAAACACCACAAGATTACATTTTAAAAAAAATTACATAAGGAGTTCACAATAGTGGCAACACCTATAAATGTGGAAGATAATACAAAAAATGTATCAAACTATATCAAGCAAAGTTAAAAAGCTTAGGGACGAAGAGAAAAAAAAAAAGATTAACAAAATTATAAATGCTAGGAAATCTGTAATAATAAAGACCCCTACAGAATCAGACATGGAATCTCTAAATGACGAGTTAGGCAGGGCAGAGGAACTCGCAAATATCAGCGAAATATTTATCCCCAAACCAAAAGATCCTACAGTAGTAGTCAAAAATGTTAATAAACTTACAGAAACCGCTAATTTTATTAAAACAATCTGCAGTATGAACCCTGAATTGAACTAAATGGAAAATGATATCCATGTTCTGTTTAGCATGAAATCGAACACGCCCCACCACAACATAGTTCTAAGGGTTTCTCCAAAGGGTTACCAGATCTTTAAAAATATGAATAATAAATTATACACTGACTTGGAACGCTCTTTTGTGAAAGATAAGATTCTGGTAAAGCAATGTCAGAAATGCCTTCAATTTAATCCCAACCATAAATTGGCCGATTGTGCTAACGTTGAGATATGCAAATTATGCGGCGCGCAAGGAATTCATGATTGTTCAAAAATTTGCAATTGTTATAACTGTCTAAAACATCCTAAATTTAGAAACTCGCCGAATCATAGAGCTAAATCCTCGGACTGTCCTCTATACAAAACACAGATAGACAGAATTATCCAACGAACGAGATATCATCCAACCGCCAATTAAGCAAATTTCGCAGAATAAGTTTATTGTTAATTTAGTTTGATTATCATGCAGGGAAAAGGAATTAAATGTTTGCAACAAAATGTAAGAAAAAGTATCTTGGCACTGAATGAGCTTCAAGCTGCAATAAAAGACAACCCACCAGATATCATCCTAATACAGGAACCTTATCTGATTGATAGAGATGTAATTTTCGATTTGGAATCTCAAATAGTGCATTCAACGACAGATGAACAAATTTACACTGCAACGATCTTTATGAATAAGAGTTTAAAATTTAATAAAATCAATAAATTCACAAACTCCTTTTGTACAACCACTTCTTTAAATTTAGCAAAATCAAATACTGTTATTGCAAACTTTTATATATATCCACATAGATTTAATGACACTCATCGAAAATTTATCCAAGAGCTTCTGGAGACATACAATCAACAACCTATTATACTATGTGGTGACTTCATTTCTAGACACCCAGTCTGGTTTGATCCGACAACAAACTCCAATGGTTTTAAATTCCCCTCCATCATAGATGAACATAGCCTATTTATTCATAATCTTAAGATACCCACCTGCCGAAATTCTAGCTTTATAGATCTTACGATTTCAAACAAAAAATCAATAAGTTTTGTACAAAACTGGAAGACGACTATATTGACGCACATTTCAGATCACGTAGCAATAACCTTTGACATTTATCATAATTTTAACAGGCAAAGGACAGTTCAAAACTCAACATGGAAATTTATAGAAAAAGATGCTGATTGGAAAACATTTACCGAAAAAATATCAATACAAGACGTAGATAATATTATCACTATGATAAACCACGCGTCAAACATCAAAGATATTGAAAACATTGTAAAGACCCTCACACAAATAATTAAAGAGGCAGTTTATCTGTCACTAAATGTCAAGACAAGAAGCGGAAATCATAAAACAAATACATACTGGTGGGATGGGAAGCTGGAGAATATGAAAAACGATTTCCACTATATTAGAAATTTGTATTACCGACATGGAAAGGTCCTTGAAAAGACCTATAAATCAATGAGAAATAAATATTTAAATAAAAGTAAAAAGGCAAAAAGAGCGAGTTGGAGAATTTTTTATAGAAGAAAGTCATTCAAATAACTCATTTGGTAATTCTTACAGGATTTTCAAGTCATTGAGATCGAAATAAGATAATTTACCAGATCATTTAAAGATCGACAAAATAAAAAGTTTAATGAACGATCTATTTCAGGATGATATTGGAGGTTTGGATAAAGATGATCATATCTTGATTAGAAATTATACGCCTAAATATAAAAATAAAAGTAGTGTTTATAGCGAATCTAAGGAAATAGAGGAAACAATTTTAAAAACAAATATTAAAAAAGCACCGGGCCCTGATTACATTATAGTAACAATATGATCAGACAAGCTAAAATAAAAATAATCCCAATTCTGCATCAATTATTCAATAAATGTATAGAAATTGGATATTATCCGGATGAATGGAAAAAATCATTCTTAAAAATAATTCCAAAACCAGGCAAAACGAATTATGAAGTAAATAGAAGTTATAGACCTATATCATTGACCTATTGACCTATATCATCTAATCTCTCTAAAACATTTGAGAATATAATAGAAAATAAAATGAGTAACTATTATTTAGAGAATATAATTTAATGAGCTCTAGGCAGCATGGTTTTATGAAATCTAGATCAACAATTAATTGAATGGATAAAATTATAGAACCTATATTGAAACATAAACAAAAATAATTGACTTCCTTGATAGCTATAGATATTGCGGGTGCATTCGACAATGCATGGTGGCCTGCGATTATAAAAAGAATGGATAATGATGATGTTCCCTCAGATTTAATACGGATCATAAAATCTTATTTGAATAATGAAAGGGAGGTGAAATTTACATACGAATCAGAAACATTTTATAAGAAACTAACTAAAGGATGTCCACAGGGTGGACCTTTATCACCACTTCTATGGAATATTTTGCTAAATGATTTGTTGATAAATTTTGATTCAATGAATACAGATATTATATGTTATGCAGACGACGTTACAATAATTTGCTGGAATAAGACTATTGAAGGACTAAAAACCGCAAGTGAATACACCTTAAATTATGTGATACAATGGTGTAATAGAAATAAATTAACGATCAGTACAGAGAAAACTAATATGCTATACCTACATAACAGACAAAAAATATCTATTAAGGTTAATAACAATATAATAATGCCGGTCAAGCAAGTAAAAATTCTGGGAATAAAATTTTCAAATCATAAATGTAAAAACAAAGTTAACTTTACACCGCATGTTAATGATATTCTGTGTAAGACAGGGCGTATGAAAAATTTATTATGTTCACTAAGTGGCAATATGTGGGGTTTAGATATTCAAAAGAGGTTAACTTTATTTAAAACAATCATTAGGCCTGTACTTACATACGGTTCTGAAATTTGGTTCAAATATTTAAACAATCTTTGTAAACAAAAACTGAACCCCATGCAGTACCAGATCATTTTATCGGCAGTTAGAGCACGCAAAACCACTTCATCAAACTGTGTGCATAGCTTTGCAAAAATTCCACTCCTAACAGACTATATAGAATCCAGAATAATCAAATTTGATCTAGCTCAACTGTCCATTGAAGATCGAATTACTTACGAACTCCATGCTCCAAGTATAGTCAAATCATTCTTACACGCAAAAATGAATGAAATTTTTGATAATACTAATGGAATTTTCAGAAGCTTTTCGTATTTAGAATTCCAAGATTTTTCCGTCCAAATTTTTATAACATCCAATTCATTACAGATCATGGCAATTTTGGAAAATTTTTGGCAACTATCGGCGCGGTGAAGGAACCAGGATGCTTCTGCGGAGGTGAAATTCAAGACGCGAGACATCTACTTCTGGAGTGCCCAATTTTCCGGGATTTTAGAGAAAATAGATTTGGTCGTATTGGACGGCTTGATGAATTTGTAGACAAAAAAGAAAAGTATACAAATTTTGATCAATTTTGTAAATACATATACAACTTTCTCTTGAATTGGAAAAAAGAGAAGAAATCTTAAAAAAAAAAAAAAAGAACTGCGATGCTTGCTTGCTCTGTGTGTTTACTTTGTTGTTTGTTTTTCTCTTTGGACAATTTTCTTTAGTTAATTTATGTAAAACTAGACGAATGGCCCGGGCAACGCCCGGGTTTTACCCGAGTGCGTATATATTTTAAAAACGTTTTAATTCAAATACTATTCGTTACAATTATAAATTGGCGCCATGGATGTCACTCTTGTGAAACGTCCCGCCCCAAACTGTGTGTGTCTTGAAAATATAAAAATAAAAATGTGAATTTTCATAAAGATTTCATCATGTCGATTTTTTTTTTTGTTTCGATTTTATTAGTTGGGGATTAATCTTGTTCGAAGTTTGCTCTTGATGATGTATAACGAATGAAAACATTAATAAAACATTTACTGTACTTACTGCGATTAAAAAATATTGGGAGGGCTTGGCTCATCATTGATGAACCCTCCCAGCGGTTTCGCCAATTTAATCTACCAGACCGCTGCTTTAGAGCTCTAACACTGTATTGGATCATTCTGCTTTTATATGCAACACTAAAGGCTGGAATCTTATATTATATATATTATATTATATATATATATGTTATAGATTTTTTGTGTTTTTGATTGTTGAAAAGAGGTGCAGTCGTGGAAAAATAAAAATTATTATTTACCTTTCAAGCAGATTTTTATTTTGAATCTCTTGAAGTAAAAATATACATAAAATTATTTATATCACAGTAATATAAAATTTAGAAAATGAATTCTATATTCGTGATTTTCATTAGAAAAGGTAGGGTTCACTTTACATATTTACAACAACAATAATTAAAGTGCTATTATTTTGAATATATGGTCAAAAATGTATAACAGTCAATGAATGAAAAATAAAATATATGTTTTTAAAATAAAATAAAATATTTGCATTTTTAGATTATATAATATATATATATTATACCGTTTTGCACAATTATTTAATCTTTTTTACATAAAGAAATAATGAGCCTATCGTTCAAATATAAAATAAAATATAATATATATGTGTAACATATATGTGCAAAACGGTATAATATATATATAATATAATATATAATAATATAAATAATAATATAAAATATAATATATAATATAAAAAATGGCATATCCTGACCAGGAGCACATGTGCTTTACAGAAGGCAGAGCGCCATCTGGTGGAACAGAAATCAACTAAACATTGATTTAGCCTGTTCCCTGATATTTGGCCGACCCAATTTCTTGATAAATCAAGAAAAGCCATCCACGAACGCGTTTCGCGCTTTTTGGCGCTCGTCAGCGTGGAGTAGGCTGAACCATTTTTTTTATAATATATAATATAATACAATAAAATATAAATGAGATACTAAAAATTAAATTTCTATTTAATGAATTACATATTTTATTCTTATAAAGATGATCGATTAAAGGTACTTATATATATTTAAAAATTAAATTTCTATTTAATGAATTACATATTTTATTCTTATAAAGATGATCGATTAAAGGTACTTATATATATTTAAAGGTTCTCATAAAGGTTACCGATTTAAAAGTTTATTTTATTTTATTTAAAGAAACATATTTTCATTTAAGTATTGTTATTTATTTTAAAAGATTAAGTAATTGTGCAAAACGATAATTGCCTTAAAAAGAAATTGCCTTAAAAAAAAAGAAATATTCGCGGTGATTTTGTCTTGCATTCGTTTATACAATTATTATATATATTGGCATCATATATTAACTTTATGAACGGAAAACTATGTCCAGGGTAGCCTAGTGGTCATGGCATCTGCCCGGTAAGCGGAAGGTCGTTGGTTCGATTCCCATCCCTTGACACTTTTTTTTATTTTATCCATTCTGACCAAAATCTATCCGTGAACTTCACACAGACAGAATAAGGCAATTATATAAGTAGATAATGAATTGAACAGGATTGTATATAGCCGAATTGCTGTGATGCAGTGAAAGGTATTGACGCAAATATCCCTGAGTTTGGGATATCGCGTTTCATGATGTTAATAATGTGTATGCTCAATGCATTTTTTTTTCATGTAAAGACCCAATTTTCTAACCCCTATGGAATGACAATGGCTAAAAGAGAAGGGAAGAAGAGAGCATGTGTTGTAAGGAAGGAGAGTATAGTCTCTTTTCCAAAATTAAACCTTAGTTCTCCGGGGGTTAGTTATACGTTCAGTTAGAAACATCTTTAATAACAAACGTTCTCTCTGTTTGCACTAAATATTCTACATAATTGAAATAATAGACGATCATATTTTTTAATCCAGTAAATTTTGAATTAATTTAGAGATTGTTTTAATTAAATGAAGAAAAACAAAGAGAATAAACGTCCGTTTAAAATAACAGAGAGATTGGATGGGAAGAAAACTCATTAATTATGGGAGGGGGGCGTGGGGACTTGGTGTCGATATATTTATATATGTGTTGAAGAGAGTGTGTGTGTGGGTATAAATATATTTCTATATATTTAAACATAAAATAGGCGTTTTGTTAATATCTTTAAATAAGGGTACTCTTATTACTCTAAATCTATATTGTCAATAATTATATATATAAATAAATAAAAGGCATATATTGGATCTCAATTTATTATTCAACCAATATTTGTAGGGGCAAAACGCCTCTCTTTATCAAGATTTTTCTTTGATTTGAACTAAACCATGTGGGTATGTGATCTACTCATGCTATACAAGATCAAAGTAAGAAACTATCTGATGAAAATTTCACTGTATATAAAATATATGTACAATTGTTATATTAATAATAATAATTAAAAGAGTATACAATTAAATAACCATTTGATTAAATAAATGAAGAGACTGATAAATATTATAGAAATAAAAATGAGTAAGGATTATGATTCAATATGTTGTGTTGATAAATATAAATAAAAATATATTACAAGTATATGTTGGAAAAAAAGGAGAATAGTAAATCAATGATCTTGAAATACTTTTAGACTGACAACACTGTAATAGAAAAACGAGTACAAAGGAGTGTTTTGTTTTGGTTTACAAAATTAGTAATTGTAATGTAAATTGTTAAATGTTCTTTTCTCTCTCTCTTTGAAAATAATAAATTTAAAATACTCTTTCTTAAAAGGTAAAATCGCCTAATTCTTCAAAACCACTTCATCTGTAAGTAAACTTGTTATTTGTTGTTTCATTGTCTGAACCATAAGAGATTCCCAACATGGTAGCAGAGCGTGGTTCTTGAATCGCGGTAAAATATATATGAAATAAAGGATAAAATATAAATAAAAACAAAAATGGCCGTCAGCGAAGATATCGCAAATATTGTGAGACTTAAAAGTCCTGAAAATATTGATTTATGGAATTTTCAGATAACAATTATTTTCAAAGCAAATGACCTTCTAGATATTGTAAATGGAAAATCGTTGTTTGAAGACTTGAAAGATGAAACTGGAAAATATAAATGGAGCCTAAAAGACGCCAAAGCACAAAAATACATAATGTTAACCATTGAAAAGAATGTTTTAACACATATTCTAAATTGGAAAACTTCAAAATAAATGTATGAAAAACTAGTAGCCATTTATCAAAGAGAAGATGAGCAATTAAAATGCAAATTACTACAAGAAATTCATGGATTCAAATTTGACAAAAATACAGATATGGCAACAAATATAAGCAGAATGCAAAATTTAGTATTCAAACTAAATAATGCAAAACAAGAAATTGTTCTGATGCATAATTAAAGAGAGGGGTGCCTCTTTTGGTACATATTTATATATGTATGAAGAGGTGCGTGTGTAAAATGTATTGATATATTTATATACACAAGTTTTATGTTATATATGAATATATCCTTACATCTCATTATCCGTACATACATACGCGCATATTTGCATCTCCCCATTCAAACATAAATATATTTTATATGGATATATATATTTTTACTTCATGCATACACATATGGAAATATTCATATAAAAAGGAATATATTGGATCAAAATATAATGCATTTACCAATATTTCAGTTG
Source organism: Cordylochernes scorpioides (assembly GCA_030710605.1). Classification (NCBI taxonomy): domain Eukaryota; kingdom Metazoa; phylum Arthropoda; class Arachnida; order Pseudoscorpiones; family Chernetidae; genus Cordylochernes; species Cordylochernes scorpioides. The sequence continues at coordinate 98,483,766 of CP092886.1, forward strand.
GCTGTACGCCAACCTTTGTTAAGGCACAATAACGTATTTATTTTATACAAACAAGCTCAGCGCCACATGACGTTAATAGAATATAGTTGGGGAAAATTAGTTTTACTTAGATTCAATGGTGCGTGAAAAATTATATATATGTATGTTAGAGATTGAGCAATCCATAATTATATATATAAATAAATAAAAGGCATATATTGAATTAAAATATATCATTAAACCAATATTTCTAGGGGCAAAACGCCTCTCTTTATCAAGGTTTTTCTTTGATTTAAACTAAATCAGGTGGGTATGCGATCCACTCATGCTATACAAGATCAACGTAAGAAACTATCTGGTGAAAATTTAACTGTATATAAAATAAATGTACAATTGTTATATTAATAATAATAATTAAAAGAGTATACAAATAAATAACCATTTGATTAAATAAATGAAGAGACTGATAAATATTATAGAAATAAAAATGAGTAAGGATTAGGATTCAAAATGTTGTGTTGATAAATATAAATAGAAATATATTACAATTATAAATATATACAAAAAATAATAAAATAAAAATATAAAAAATAATAAATAAATAATTTAGGAAGATTTAAATTCTCAATAGATTTCTGTTGGTCAATTTTCCTATTTATGCTTTCTGTATCTTCTATAATAGAATATTATAGATATATAATATTAAAGAAGATACAGAAAGCATAAATAGGAATATTGACCCACCAGAAATCTATTGAGAATTTAAATCTTCCTAAATTATTTATTTATTATTTTTTATATTTTTATTTTATTATTTTTTGTATATATTTATAATTGTAATATATTTCTATTTATATTTATCAACACAACATTTTGAATCCTAATCCTTACTCATTTTTATTTCTATAATATTTATCAGTCTCTTCATTTATTTAATCAAATGGTTATTTATTTGTATACTCTTTTAATTATTATTATTAATATAACAATTGTACATTTATTTTATATACAGTTAAATTTTCACCAGATAGTTTCTTACGTTGATCTTGTATAGCATGAGTGGATCACATACCCACCTGATTTAGTTTAAATCAAAGAAAAACCTTGATAAAGAGAGGCGTTTTGCCCCTAGAAATATTGGTTTAATGATATATTTTAATTCAATATATGCCTTTTATTTATTTATATATATAATTATGGATTGCTCAATCTCTAACATACATATATATAATTTTTCACGCACCATTGAATCTAAGTAAAACTAATTTTCCCCAACTATATTCTATTAACGTCATGTGGCGCTGAGCTTGTTTGTATAAAATAAATACGTTATTGTGCCTTAACAAAGGTTGGCGTACAGCCAACTGAAATATTGGTAAATGCATTATATTGTAGCGTAGAAATCAAGCCTTGAAATATCCTAAGATGTAAAAGTATTTATTGATGACGTCACGGCGACAAGTCGACAATTATTAACAGGTCAGCCCCAAAAACTATTTACAGCTAGAGAATCTTAAGCAAGCAAGCAAAGAAATATTTTAAAGATGATTTCACAAATACAGATTAATATATATTTTTTTAATCTGTTGAATATATTTTCATTGAATAATATTAAATTAAATAATAAAATATTTCTTCACCACATAGCCTCCTCCTATAAAGAGCATCGTCCCGATGCTCAGCAGGAGACTTACGTCGTCAGTCTTAAGAACTAGTACTATGGCCAGGGATATTTTCAGGTGACTGCGGTGGATGTTTTCTTTCAGCTGAGATATCTTCTTCATGAGGACTTGGTAGGTCTATGTTTACGTCAAGGTAGCTTTTTCTCAATTCTACTGTGGTCGGTAAGGGAGGATTTTATAACTTTGCGGCCTCACCTCCAATGTGGTCTATCATCTAGTTTTAATGGCGGGGCATCCAGCTAGATCTTCTAGCAGGTGAGAAATGTTGTCTGTTTCGACCGCGATATGAAGTAGGGCTTCGGTAGCGAGTTAAAGTTTTCCTCGATGATTCGTCATTGGGGTCCTGAGATTCAGCTCGAGAGTTGTAGGATACCATTGCGTCTTGCTTTCTTTGGAAATAAACATTTCTCCTTTCCTCATTGTGTCTCTTCCTGTCACGGCAATAGCGGACGACGTGACCTGGGCGTCCGCAGTAGAAACAGATTGGCCTTCCCTCAGTTGTACGCCAATCATTGGTGTCGCGTCTTCCTCCTTGTTTTGGGTATCGAGGTTCAGAATGCGGTCGTATCGTTTGGGCCTCGTATCTAGGCCTGGATGCTTGAGGGGGACTTATTGTAGGTTTTGATCTAGGTGCCAAGGTCTTTACAATCTCTTCCCTCACTAAATCTTCAATGACAGCGATTTTAGGCTCCTCTTGAGGAGAGTCCAATGCTTGCTTTATCTCTTTACGAACAATTTTTCGGATCAGCGATGACAGATCTTCTCCGTCATCCTGGTCACAGAGAGAGGCTACATTTGGTAGGCGTTCGTACTTGGTTGGGGTAACTCGCCTACAGCGGAGCGCTTCGACACGGCGACATTCTGTAATGAATTGCTCGGTGCTCTGTACATCCCTCGGTAGGAGTGCTTGATAAAGCTCCTCAGCTATCCCCTTCATGAGGTGGGAGATTTTATCTTCCTCGCTCATTTGAGGATCAACCTCTTTGCACAAGCACAGGAGATCCTGGATGTAACTTTCGGTACTTTCACCTTTTAATTGTGCCCGTGTTTCAAGTTTCTTCTCCGCTTGCAATTTTGAATTTTCTTTTTTTCCGAACACATTCTCTAATTGAGATGTGAATTCCTTCCAAGTCTGGATGCTTTCTTCGTTGTTCTCAAACCATTTAAGAGCAGTTCCAGACAGAAAAAAATAAACTTTAGTAAGACAAAGGGTTTCGTCCCAATGGTTGTACTTTGCCACACGTGCATACCCTTTTAACCATTTTTGGAGATCTTCACCATCCTCCCCGGAGAAAATGGAAGGGTTCCTTGGCAGATGTTGAACAACGTAGTTGCTTACCTGGGTACCTGCTTCCGTCTTTACATTCATAGAAGTTTCTTCTGGTTCAACAGAATCAATTTTTCTTTTATTTCTTAATGGGTATCGGTCCAGTCTCTCCACCAGTTGTAGCGTAGAAATCAAGCCTTGAAATATCCTAAGATGTAAAAGTATTTATTGATGACGTCACGGCGACAAGTCGACAATTATTAACAGGTCAGCCCCAAAAACTATTTACAGCTAGAGAATCTTAAGCAAGCAAGCAAAGAAATATTTTAAAGATGATTTCACAAATACAGATTAATATATATATTTTTAATCTGTTGAATATATTTTCATTGAATAATATTAAATTAAATAATAAAATATTTCTTCACCACAATATTTTGATCCAATATATTCCTTTTTATATGAATATTTCCATATGTGTATGCATGAAGTAAAAATATATATATCCATATAAAATATATTTATGTTTGAATGGGGAGATGCAAATATGCGCGTATGTATGTACGGATAATGAGATGTAAGGATATATTCATATATAACATAAAACTTGTGTATATAAATATATCAATACATTTTACACACGCACCTCTTCATACATATATAAATATGTACCAAAAGAGGCACCCCTCTCTTTAATAATGCATCAGAACAATGCATTATGTTTGTTATCTCAGGAAAAACATTAAGGTTGGAATAAGGAATGAACCAAAACACCAGTTCTGGAAATTTTAGACAAAATTAAATCTGCATGCCATGGTTTCGTGTTATTTTTCTCATCTGTACATGGATGGCTTTGATTTCACAAGATCCTACGAGAGAAGTTGCTGTTAGAAAAACCATGTTTGTCCTTCCACCTTTTTGTCTGAAATTGCCAAAACTGGTGTTGTGGCTCCATCCCTATCATCATCATAATATATTTATTTATAATATTGTTAGATAATTTGAAAAAGACTAAACACAAACAGTATATTAAGGTGTAGAGGGGGCATAAATATAAGTGTGTATGTATATTTAGATATAAATGCATGTAGGCAATGTGCGCAGCTTATATATATCTATGGTTATGTGTACATTTGTCAAAAATTCACAATTTAAGACTATATGGAAATTGCCTTCCTACATATTTGAAAGTATTACGCCTCAAATTCTCACTACCACTTCCTCAGCTAAAACGTCTTTTTGACAGAGTTGACTGATTTCAAAGCTCATCCTGTAGAACGCATAGTCTCCCATTTTATGTTGAGAACCATAACCTAAAACCATAGTAGATAAGTTTACACATATGTGAAGGTTTGAAAATGCGCATAGGTTTATAAAGTGCATGCATGTATTGCGTGCGAGTATACGTCTAAGAAAGTATATTTTTGCCTACGAGTATATGATCAAGTATCAACATAAGTATAGAAATACGTGCACATTAATTTGTTCGATATATATATGCCTGTATGAGGACATGTATTTCTGCGAGTATATGCTATTTTTGAACATACCTGTGGGGGTATATGTATATTAATGTATGCGATATATGTGCTGTGTGAGGACATGTATGTGTGTGAGTATACGTACGTGTAAGTAAGTAAATGTGTGCCTGAAAATAAATGTTAAAGTATGAACATACGTGTAGGAATATGTGTAATGTGTGCAATATATGTGTATGTGTTTGTACATATATGTGTGAAGTACATGTGCACGTATGTGAGGTGTGCAGGTATCACTTTTCGAGCATAGATCTAACACATCAGTAAACACAAGGGCGAGAGTTATGGTAATAAAGAACATAATTGGTGCAGACTCACAATAGATTGTTTTATTATTTACAGAAACTCTGCCTTTGCCGGGCCAAAGTCCAGATGAAAAAGGAAGGGGGGAAGCAGTAACAAGCTCGCTAAAAAACTTGTGCTCAGCTCGGCTGATGGTACCCTGTAAGAGCTCCTGATTCAGGATCACAGGATGAGCAGCATCTTTACTCCAAGTTGAGAGCGGCTGCACTTGGCGTATGTTCCTCATATCAGAGGCGGCCATTTCATGTTGGCGCTAAGTCGGCCCGCTACTGAATAGTGCTCCCCCCCAGTATTAATTGCAAAAGCAAAATCATTCTAATTCAGAAATAGGAAAGAATAATATTATTTACAGAAATACATTGATAAGAATTTTATACATACCCTGTATTGAATTTTGAATAAATTTAATAAAGGGATACGCAACCTACACAGAATGAAACGAATAAAGAAACATATGTAAAAACTTTCATGTCTCTGATGAAATAATAACTTTAGCTCACGTATAGTGTGTGTGTCAAGTCCTGACGACCAGAATAGATGTTTGCTTTGGTGATGTTCTCAAGGCACCCGCTCGGCTACAATCAGGAAATCGTATCCATTAATAACGGTTGTCTTGATAAAAGTCGTTTAACTATATCTAAAATATATTGATATCAAGAGTTCTCAAAATAGAGCTTTACCCCCCCAATGTGTAAAATGTTCGATATTTTACACCACAATTTAGAAGCGAACATTTTACACGTAAATATTACATGTGATATACTCTATATTCCCTACAACATAATTGGGTGAGGGAGAAGGGCATTGTGTGAGATGGTGAAATATATAGGCGATTTATATTGTATTATAATCTGGTCTCGATAATTGGTCGAGGCCAATACCCAATACTTGTATATAACTACGATGCTAATTTGTTATTTATTTATTTTGTCCTACAGAGAGAATCCTGTATGGCACGTGTGCCCAATAAAGGCTATTGTTGTTGTTGTTGTATTATAATCAAATTACCTTTAAACTCTATATTGATGGCAAAATAACTTGAATAGTTTATCGCCTACTGTCAACCATTCAGTGAATACAACAAAATAGATATGTTTACAAGGGGAATAAAAGAAGTGGTATATATACCACTCGAACCTGTCCGTAGATATATATATGATAAGATTAGAGTATTCAAGAAATTGAACCTAAAAATATAATACCCCAAATATACAATATATGTTATAACTACATATTTATCAGTCTATATTTAAGCATTTTTTATATCAACCATCTAAGATTTAGGATGATAGAGAAAATATAATTTGGATATTTGGGTAATTACATTGGAAACATATTTTAAAATGATTTTGAAGAATTTAATTGGCCCTATTAATAAACACGACGTATTTATGGAATGCAGGCACGTTGACACGTTAAAGCTTCAAACACAGACATTTAATATAGACACCTCTAGGCATTAATTTAGCTTTGTTTTATTTCTATTTCATAGTGAGACGAATATGTGATTAACAATAAATTCCGGAAGTTAAGATCATCATTGGGTGTGGATTTTGAGGTAGAGCTCATATCGAACTATATTTATAATTAACATTTCATCTTACTTAACATCTTTTTCTCTCTATCCTTCTAATTTTACAATTGAAATATAGAGGAAATTTTCAATTTCCCTATTATAGCTTTTCTTTATTATAATTATCATTTCACATTTACAAAATACTTGGTTATCCCTCTGGATATTGTTCTTCGATAAGATAGATCTGATTGATACCTCTGGTGATTATATTCAACGCCTATATTTACTGCCATTTCAGGTTTTCCTAGATTTCTTATCCTCACATTAACTTGATTCAATTATAGATTCGACTTTGATGAAGATCAAAGTTCCCAAGTGTTATAAACAGAGAATACATAGAAGTGATATAGAGATAAGCGTTAATATGTTTGAATTGCTAGCTGAAGAGTTTCTGAAAGACCAAACCTGAAAAGATCCGATAGAAGCTACTTCAAATTTAGTGGCTTAAAGCTATCTAAAATTTTAATTGAATAATATATATATGTAATATAATAGGTTTGTCTTGATATAGGGCGGCAAAAAATGTTTATAGTACATGCACTTTTTTGTAATGGTTGTTTATTAATTTTGTCTCGAATGTACAAGTCATTCCATCAAATATTTCCATCCAACTAATCCCCATAATTTTTTTTCAACACCATCATTTGAAGGACTGAATAAAAACCAAGTATCTCAGTGGAGCAAACTTCTACTTTGACGAGAAGTGTAAGGCTACAATATGTGGCCACGGGCATGCGTGTAGGCGCAGCGGGAACTCGGTCCTCGTACTATTCAGAGCTTGCGCCAGGACCTGCTGCTGATAACTGTCGCTTGTCACTAGGGAGTTACTCAAGGCAGCTGCCGTCCTAAACACTGCGTCATGTCCTACCACTTCGTACAACACTTCTGTATTGGACACATTACGCCATGTTAAATCGCCTGGAGATATTCATGGTTTGTAAGAAAATATAGCCTATTTTTGAGTAAAAAGCAAATAAAGTTCTCTTTCAGGACTAAGGTTTATTTTGTTACTTGAGATATATCAAAGTGAGCTACAGGAATATATCTGTCTCTGTACTAAACTATGTACTAGAACCTTCTAGAAATATGTCCGCTTCGGGTTTAAACACAAAACCATGTCTCCCAGCTTATTCTAATATACCATCTTCGAGCATCTTCTAGGAAAATGTAAGCCTTTATCTTAACACTGTAGTAAACACTAAACCAGGTTTGAAATTTTTGCAATTGCGGGCTATACATGTTGATAAAAAAATATATAAATAACTTATTGATAGATGGCAATTAAATAAATAAATAAATGACTTACTTAAAGTTTTTAAAATATATTTTATTGGAAGCTTTCGGATCTTGCCTATTCTCAACCTGTAGTTAAAATAGATTTATTTTAAACCACAGGTTGAAAAGGGCCACACCCTAAAGCTCCCAATAAAATATTTATAAAATAAACCTGTAATAAGTCATTTTAAAATATAATTTTAATCAACTGAGCCACGTATCAGCACCATCTGCAAATATGTCCGTCTCTGTACCAAGCACTAAACCATGTACTACCATGTAACCACTACCTTGTGGAAATAAATCCGCTTGTAAACTAAACCCTAAACGATAAATATCAGCATCTTCTGCAAATTTTCCCGTCTCTGTACTGAGCACTAAAACATGTGCCAGCACCTTCGGGAAATATAACCGTCTCTGTATTAAACACTAAACCATGTGTGTGCCAGACCACACATTGGATATTTTAAAGAATATGGCTTGAAATCAATGTTTTATACTCAAAATAAATTTACCTTCATTTTGTTGTGATCTAATAGAAATATATATCTTGATTATACATATATATCTTATATTAAAATATTATTTTATTTAAAAAAAATTATATTTCATAGATATAAATACTCTGTTAAGACGACCACCAGAGGTCATCATTTTCACTATATAAGCCCTATTGTTGTGTTTCCCGATGGCCGGTTCAACCCTTTGTACATTATGTAAATAAGTTTCTCATTTTATATTCTTACGCCTTAAAATTGACTTTTGTCAAATTATTTTATCTATATTCCATAAGCTCAATTAAAGCTATTTTTAATAACAATTTTTATCAATTTTATTTAATTGCCACGACTGCAGAACAATATCGTAAAATACCCGTATACAAAAATCAATCAACACAGCTAATAATATATAAATAACAATCAAAATACAAGCAGAAAATCTCTTTTCTTTTTATAACATATATAAATATATAACATAGAATATTTTTCAATCTGCGGGACTATGATATCCATGTGCAAAAAGGAACCTCTTTTTAAAATGGTATTTAATCAAAAATGCATATGTACCGAGTCCTCGACACAATGGAGCAACTTGAAGCTGAACATATTTCCCTTCAATCTTTAAATATATATTTGAAACATGTCTACAATCACTATACAGAAAGTAAAAAAATATATTTTGAGGAAAATGTCACCAATACCTAACTCTTTCAGTAGTTTCGCCAGTTCAATCGCACAGATAGCTAAAACTACTCTATTCTTCTTCTATACCCAGTACTTTAAGGTCTATCGATGTTGATGGTAGTAAGCTTTGTGATGACAGAAGTATAACACAATATTTATATCGATCGTTGAAATATTTTTGGAAACAATACAAGAGAAAATGTACCATTTTATGGAAGAATTAAAGTGACACGAGGTCAAGACAGCTTGTTGCCCCCGTCTGGTACACTTGGAATCAGGGAGAAATTTCAAAGCCTGATATCTCAATAATATTTAAATATTTGTATAATTTTATAAATATCTCTCTCTTTCAATCGTCTCTTAGTGCTAAAAGTATCAAATATAGTTTACTGTGTGATTATGGACCAGAATAAATCTCAGTTGAGTAACTTTATATCCATGTCTTCGCCGTGCTAATTTCAATCAGGAAATCTCCCCAACAAACATACACACTCACACACTACGAGCACTCAATGTTTATTCAAACATTTAGAAGAAACATCAACGTTCAATAACGTAGAGCCTGATTTTTACACAAATTTCCTTTCTTGTACTCGTCCCCTCTGCTTAACCAACACACATTTCCATAGCACAATTTATCTACCATACACGACACACAGATATACATAGTTCTCTCATACATGGCAATTATATCTACATAGTTGTCTCATATATGACACACATATCTACATAGTTGTCTCATATATGACACACATATCTACAGGGCAATTATATCTACGTAGTTGTCTCATATATGACACCGACATTTAAAAAGTTCTCTGAAATATAACATTTATATTTCCTAGTCCTCGCATATATGACTCCCACATCGGAAAAGTTTTCTTTTCTGATTTAATGTTTCTAAATTGTAAGCGGCGAAACTTGTCTCGCACGAAGAGTTCTTATACTTTAAGTGAAAGATTGTTTCATTACCAGGACTTGTACTACTGAACTACATAAGAAATTGAATATTCTCCATATATTAATGATGGCCCATGACTAAAATACCTTATTTTCAATCTGTCAAATGTATATAGTAAAGATTGCCGCACATTTTTTTATTAATTTTTGCGCAGGTAAGATTAGGTTTGTAGTGCAGTACTTACTCAAACTAGCTTATACATTTTTTCTATTTAATTATATCACTGCTTAATCTCTCGAGAATTGTAGCCTAGCCAGTATGAAGGTATTGCATGTTTTGAACCCACTATCGACGACTACGGCACTATTTCTGCGTGACAACATTGTTTATACTCGAGCCGAGATTTAAAACTATGGTTTAATCTTTGTGTCAGCATTGGTTTTACTCAATAAGAGATCGACAAGTGCACAGAAGCTTGAAAAACTCATTTTAAAATATTGATTTTTCATTTTAAAAATAATAGCAAACAAAGAAATTAAATGTTTATGTGTTAGTTGTTTTCGAAAGTACATTGTGTTTATAATATTTTTGTTTTGTATTAAATTAATTCAAAGTTGACGTAAGACAAATGATGAGGATTTTAAATCAACGCTAAGAAACTTCTCTTAAAAAGTGTGGGTTTGTGCAGGCGTCTTTGTTTACAGTGAGCAGGCATGCAATCACCTAGATTGGCAGGCAGGCAGTCCTTTGAACTTTCCCAATTAAGTCGCCGATGGATCCTACACCGTTTCTCATTTAAATATCCTGCAGGGAGTCGCTCGGGTTACAACCGCCCTATAAATTAGGGGACGGCAATTTATTTTAAAAATTTATTTCCAAATTTTGCCTTCTAAAATTGGATTTCTCCGATAAATATTGTGACGCCACCCAGCGACGTCTGTGCTTTGAAGTCATTACTCTTCAAGCTTCCATCTAAGCTGACATGAATAAAGTTATTTGTAGGCTATATTGGCTTTGTGTTTGGAACTATTTCGCTGTACAGCAAGAGAAGGAACACCAACTAAGATGTATTTTTGAAGTGTATACGTCGGAAATAAATACAAAGGGGGGAATGATCAGGAGCGAAGGCGAGGCAAGAAAACAAGAGAAAGAAAGAGGAGAGAGAGAGAGCGAGCGGCGCCTACCTCTGAACGTGGCCGGGCGGGACATGCGGCGGCTCACGTGGCGCCGCCTCGTGACGACGGCCGAGTCGCTCGGTGTCCAGCTGAACTTGTACCCTCGCACCCCTCCAACTATTGTTGCACGAACCTAGAGTTTCTATGAATAATTTCTTCGAATGTTTCAGGCTGGACTCACTTGTTTGACGGATCTTAGCTATCCATTATTACCGCCTTTCAATATGGAATTTTTCTCACAAACTTCTTAGAAGTTTTCTAATCGTGACACGGGATTTGGAATCATATTGTATTTCATACACACAAAATAGTTACAAATTATTTTTTATCTTAAATTTTAATTCTATCCCAAAAGAGGCGGTTTACCCTCCCAAAATGAAGTTTTACACTAAGGACTGGTCGGAGAGTGCACTATTGATGTTGTGTTTTGTTTTTTAACTGCCTTTGCTCCACTTCAATAATTGGAATTTTAAATTTGAACACGTCGCAAAATATGTGGAAGTTTTTCAATTAAATAGTCTTTAAAATATTTAGGAGAATTATAAAAATATTGTAAACCGTGAAAAATAAGCATGTGTTAGATAGAAAAGGTGCACTTATACTTTTGAAAGGTGCGTTTAAAAAACTAGATAAATATATATATATATATATATATATATATATATATATATATATATATATTTTAAAGGAATTATTCTCTTCTCACAAAAATGCTATCCTAACACAAAATGAAAATAAAAGTGTATATCCAAGACTAAAGAAATTAGACCACACTGCCCATTGGTCATTTCGCGGTGGTTGAAAAGAGCTATTGTCTCCGCACGAACTTGACAGCATGAGAATGTCCGGAGCAATTCCAAATGCTATATACAGGTATATCGAGATAGTCAACCACCTTATATTCTATATCCCCCATCACAATTCAAAATGTATAAATTCGAAAATACATAAACTCACAAACTATGTAAAATGTGACAATGAGGCAAAAATACAGTATAAAGTGTATTTAAGGTCAATTGTTATAACACTATTCTATCTCGAAGGTGTAACAATGAGGTAAAAAATGCAGTATAAAATGTTTTCAAAGTACATTGATTCAACACTACCCTATCTCGAAGGTTTAACAATGAGGTAAATAATGCGGTATAAAATGTTTTTTTAAGTAAATTGATTTAACACCATCCTATCTCGAAGGTGTAACAATGAAGTAAATATATAAAATCCGGCGGTGGTGGTGGGATATTAAAGGTGTATAACTGCAGGATGATAGGAGGCCAGAGAGAGAGAGAGAGAGAGCAGTTGATGGCGCCAGGTATCGACGTATGGAAATAAGGCGGTAATCGCCGCTAATTGCCTAATGAGCTCCTAACTTTGATCACAATATCTATTTTCCTCGATCATATTGTGTTACGGGGTCGTTTTTAACTTCTGTGAATATTTATTAGAGAGCGATTAGCTTTTTCTTTGACAGACTTTTTGCCAATATTTAGAATTAGAATAGAACACACTTTTGATAAAAAAAATGTCTCCTGGAGTAGAAATGTGAGCTAGAAAGGGAAGTTATGTATTTCTATTGTCAACAATTCTTAGGTTATTAAAGGCCTAAACCGCACAGTCATAATCAGGATAAATTATTAATAAAGTGAAACACTTTTTTAAAAAACGTCTATTTTTACTAGGTTTAATCAATTAACTATTTGTCGAAGGTAATATTTGATATTCAAGTATTTTGATTATCTAATATTATGAAGTAAGGATATGGAGAGAAGGAAGTATAAAGGCGTGGGGAAAAGTTGCCTATAGAGGCAATGCAAGTTGTTTTCCATGTAGATCCACAAGCCGCCATCAGATTCTTGAACAATCCACTCGACTTCTTTACTCAGATTTATCTATCGCATCAAACCACTTGTCTTCCCTTCTAATTCAAATATTATCATCCTAAGCTTGCTGAGTTCATAACGCACATTTGGGCTATCAAATAGTCTTATAGAGTGTCATTAATTATTAAGGTAATTGGAAATCATATTACACCTTATTACCACCCCCCTAATACACAAATTTCCTTTAAGTAAATTGAACAACAAACACTAATTTCAATTAAAATTCAAGATATTTGAACTTTTGAATACTGATTAACTTTTTAATTTCATGCATTACTTTTCTTCTAAAATCTCTGAACTCTCAAAATATGCAGGTCAAATGTTCGCTACGATAAACATGAATCTAGAACTGAAAATGTTAATTGAGGAAACAAAGACTTGAAGTACACTCAGAACATTCAAAACACGTGAGGTCTCATCAAGAAAATTGGTTGGTTAAAAATCAGGGAACAGGCTAAATCAACGTTTAGTTGATTACTGTTTCACTAGATGGTGCTCTTCCATCTAAAAAGTGTCCTGTGAACGTGGTCAAGATATGTCTCTTTTGAGTTTAATACTAACATCTGACCTTTTTTTTTATTATTTTCACGTGTATATAAAAGATTTTATGTTTATAAATAAAACTAGCCGAATGACCCGGGCAACGCCCGTGTTTTACCCGATTCAATGTTTTGATTCAAATACTATTTGTTACAATTATAAATTGGCGCCTTAAATAAATGCATATTTTAGTTAATAACTATAGCCTATGTGCTCTATCTGTCTATGTACTGTTGGCTTCCGTAGGCGTCTCTTACTGGGAAAAAGAAAGAGAGGATTCCACTTGGTTATTAACTAATATATGCATTTATTTAAGGAGCGACCCGCTCCAACACAATAGTTACAGAAATAGGGGGGGCAAAGTGGCGCGATCGTAGCCGACCAATAGGGGGGCGCCATCCAAAAAAAAAGCAAACCGTGACAGAGGCCATGACGCTCGTAACTGTATATAGAATAATCCAAATTGTACCTTATCATTAGATTTGGTCTTATTACCTTCTGTTTCTAATCTATATTCCAAATTTTGCCTTATCATTAGATTTGGTCTTATTACCTTGTGTTTATAATCTATATTCCAAATTGTACCTTATCAGTAGATTTGGTCTTATTACCTTCTAATCTATAATCCAAATTGTGTCTTATCATTAGATTTGGTCTTATTACCTTCTGTTTCTAATCTATATTCCAAATTGTGCCTTATCATTAGATTTGGTCTTATTACCTTCTGTTTCTAATCTATATTCCAAATTGTGCCTTATCATTAGATTTGGTCTTATTACCTTGTGTTTATAATCTAATATTCCAAATTGTACCTTATCAGTAGATTCGGTCTTATTACCTTCTAATCTATAATCCAAATTGTGCCTTATCATTAGATTTGGTCTTATTACCTTCTGTTTCTAATCTATATTCCAAATTGTGCCTTATCATTAGATTTGGTCTTATTACCTTCTGTTTCTAATCTATATTCCAAATTGTACCTTATCATTAGATTTGGTCTTATTACCTTCTGTTTCTAATCTATATTCCAAATTGTGCCTTATCATTAGATTTGGTCTTATTAACTTCTGTTTCTAATCTATATTCCAAATCGTGCCTTATCATTAGATTTGGTCTTATTACCTTCTGTTTCTAATCTATATCCCAAATCGTGCCTTATCATTAGATTTGGTCTTATTGCCTTCTGTTTCTAATCTATAATCCAAATTGTACCTTATCATTAGATTTGGTCTTATTACCTTCTGTTTCTAATCTATATTCCAAATTGTGCCTTATCATTAGATTTGGTCTTATTACCTTCTGTTTCTAATCTATATTCCAAATTGTACCTTATCATTAGATTTGGTCTTATTACCTTCTGTTTCTAATCTATATTCCAAATTTTGCCTTATCATTAGATTTGGTCTTATTAACTTCTGTTTCTAATCTATATTCCAAATCGTGCCTTATCATTAGATTTGGTCTTATTACCTTCTGTTTCTAATCTATATCCCAAATCGTGCCTTATCATTAGATTTGGTCTTATTGCCTTCTGTTTCTAATCTATAATCCAAATTGTACCTTATCATTAGATTTGGTCTTATTACCTTCTGTTTCTAATCTATATTCCAAATCGTGCCTTATCATTAGATTTGGTCTTATTACCTTCTGTTTCTAATCTATATCCCAAATCGTGCCTTATCATTAGATTTGGTCTTATTGCCTTCTGTTTCTAATCTATAATCCAAATTGTACCTTATCATTAGATTTGGTCTTATTACCTTCTGTTTCTAATCTATATTCCAAATTGTGCCTTATCATTAGATTTGGTCTTATTACCTTCTGTTTCTAATCTATATTCCAAATTGTACCTTATCATTAGATTTGGTCTTATTACCTTCTGTTTCTAATCTATATTCCAAATTTTGCCTTATCATTAGATTTGGTCTTATTACCTTGTGTTTATAACCTATAATCCAAATTGTGCCTTATCACACACTATTTATTTATTTGGATTAGGTCTTATTACCTTGTGTTTATAATCTATAATCCAAATTGTGCCTTATCACACACTATTTTTTTTATTTGGCCTTATTACCTTGTGTTTATAATCTATGACGTAATGCCGGCGGCGCGCGCCCGTTGGCTGCCGGCGAGCAGGTGACCTCCCTGTGCGCGCGCATCCGTGACAGAGGCGGCCGATGAGGAATGAGGAAAGACGGTCGTGACTATATATAGTAATATTTATGTGTGTGACTTATGCGATATTGAGATAAAATATTAATGCGAAGCTTGGGCAACCTGTCGCCTATGTTGCTGCGAATCACACTGTTGTATATAATTATTTCAATTAATTAATTTGAAAAACAATATATGTGTATGTAAGATATAGGAAAATTGTGATTTACTATTATGAACGATGAAACTATTATTGATGAAACTTATTGCGCAAGGTGTTTTGATATTTTATTATATTTGTATGTGTGTGAAAAACTAGAGGAAAAAAATAGAAAAAAGGTCAGGTGTTGATATTAAAAGCAAAAAACGACATATTCTAACCGTTCACCTGAGCATTTTAGATGTCAGAACGCCATATAGTGGAACAAAATCAACTAAACCTTGATTTAGGTTGTTTCATAAAATTTGGCCAACCCATTTTCTTGATAAATCAAGAAAAGAAACACACATATATTTATATTTAAATAATTAAGTACACCGTGGATTTCGAAATAAAATAGGCGACAAGTTTCCGAAACTTCGCATCAATATTTAATCTCAATATAACACATATAACTCACACGCATACCGCATTTGCTTTACATCAGGGAAAATTATAAACATATAAAAAAGAAAAATTTCCCCAAAAAATCCCTTTATCTTTTTATTTCTGACTCCATACAAGGTCTAAGAGATTGATACTGCCATCAAGTGAAGGGCCGAAACGGCCGCCAGGATAACTTTCAACAAGACCCAACCTGGTACCAATCTCTTTCTATTCCGATTGAGCCAGAATGGTTTTCATCCTTTAATATATTAAAAGAGCTAAAAACGATAAATATATTTCATATCTCTAATTTGCGCGCGCCTCTTAGGAATTTTTATTAAAATCTAAAAAACCTAAAATAAAATCAAATTTTAAAATTTAAAAGAGCACACACAAGATTATATACATAAAATATTATTTTAAATTTATTTCTTATTTATTTGATTGTGTGTGTGATTATACATTATCATGGTTGTCTTTAACTCTTTATCTACCTTAACTCTCTTTTCCTCCTCCTTTTTTTCTCATTATGTTCCACATATATGTCACGTAACTGCCGAAATCTTTTGAGGAAACCTTGTTATAACCCCTAATTGTTAAAAAATATTTTTGAAATTTCTAATATATATAATATCTTTACTTTCTCTCTCTCTCTCTCCTTTCCTCCAATATTTCCTTTTTCATATTAGCCATCGTGAGGATTGGATAGCGGAGGTGCGCGAGATTAGTAATATTTTATAGGACATTATTTAGAAGCACAATAACTTATAGTTCAACAATCTGATACCCATATACAAACAACAGGTCTAAAAACAAATTGGATTCATTACAGTATAAAATCCTCAAACACTGTATATAAATGGTTACAATTAAAACATTATCGAAGTGCACACATGTTATTGCAAGAATACCTAAATATAAGGATTTCATTCTGTCAAACCTACTTAAAATTGAAATAGACTAGAATAGAAATTATCCAGCGCACACAAAAATAATATTAATATCTATCTTTATAAATACAAAATTATAAAAATACACACTACAAATATTCTAATTATTTAATTTCAGAGAAATTTTTAAAATTCAGGAATGCCATAATTTTTATAATATAAATATTTTAAAGGGCATGGCGACCTCAATGCATACTTATATAGAATTGGTAGAAAAGATTCTTCACTATGCTTATGCAACCAAGATCATAACCAAGGGCATAATTTTAGTTC
Source organism: Cordylochernes scorpioides (assembly GCA_030710605.1). Taxonomy (NCBI): domain Eukaryota; kingdom Metazoa; phylum Arthropoda; class Arachnida; order Pseudoscorpiones; family Chernetidae; genus Cordylochernes; species Cordylochernes scorpioides. Next base: position 98,501,032 of record CP092886.1, read on the forward strand.
GGGGCCCACTTGTTGAGGACATGGAAAAACGATGTTAAATGAACAGTTAAATTTTAACAAGTTCTATGGACTATTTCAACTACCGTGGACTAATGACATGGAAATTCTAGCTCTGTATTTGTATAATTTTTGGCAGTTGTAAATAATTTATATTTCCATCTCATTATATAAATTAGTAGTTAATTATATTAATATATTAAATATTATTGTATTATAAAATAAATGAAGCTTCCAGGGCTAAGTTTCTTGTATATCTTTTTATTTAAAAGCTTTCTGACTTGTCAGTCCTTCAACAGGATTATCACGTTAACAATTTAATAATAAATACTATTTTTATATATACATTATCATTTACATATTTCAAATACTTATGATATATTGAGAGAAAAATATATTACATATAATATTGTACTTGCTCAAAACTATAAAAATATGATTTAATATGTGAAAATTCAATACCCTTTTTTTTTTAGTATAAATATTACTGTAAAATGTAATTTTAAATATTCTTTCAATCTCTCTCTCTCGAATACCTGAAATGATTTGTATATACACTCATAGACAACACTTAAGGAAGTTGTACCTTTTAGCATGTATATCGGGATTCAGACTATAACTTTGAAATATATTTGATACACAGTGATCTCTGTTGTAGACACACGACACCAAGTGTGAAAAAATTGCCTGTCCCCAAAAAGGAAAAGAAAAGAAGAAAAAACAGACAATCGGTGATATCAAAGACTTTCCACTCAAGTTTTGTCTATGAGGATGTATTTTTAAACATATTTTGAACATTCACACGAAAATATCTACACTGGTTATAGATTGTTGTTTCGTAATATATATATGTTATAAAGAAAGATTAATGAGATTTTCTGTTGGTTTTGGAATTGTAGTGATTATCTTGATTTTGGTTATCTTGAGAATTAAGCTATGGTAGTGCAGTCGTGGTTAAAATTATGAAAGAATAATAATAAAAATGGTTTTGATCACAGGTTGCTTTAAATGAGCTAAGGAATATATATAAAATACATAATTTGGTAAAAGTAATGCCTGGTTTAAGGCGAGTAGAACAAAGAAAACAAAAGATTATTTACATAATGTACAAAAGTTTTGAGCCGGCCATTGGGATAAAACAACAACGAGTTTTTATAGGGGAAGAGTGACCTCTGGCGGTCGATTTAGCAGAATATTTGAATCTATGATATAAAATTTTAAAATAAATAATATTTTAATATAACATATATATATGTTATATTAAAATATTATTTTATTTAAAATTATATTTCATAGATCCAAATACTCTGTTAAATCGACCGCCAGAGGTCATGCTTCCTTTATAAAAACTCGTTGTTGTTCTTTCCCGATGGCCTTCGGTTCGGGGCTCAAAATTCATTCATTTTGGTTAGCAGCCCCGTAAATAAAGATATTTCCTCCTCCTTTCCCGATGGCCGGCTCAAAACCTTTTACACTATGTAAATAAACTTTTGTTTTCCTTATTCTACTCGCCTTAAGCCAGGCATTACTTTCACATCAAATTGTTTTTTATATATATTCCATGGGTTCAATTAAAGCAATATCTGATCAAGACTATTTTTATTATTATTCTTTCAAGAATTTTAACCACGACTGCATTACATTACCATAATCCTTAACATGATCTAAATTCAAGCAGAAAATCTCATTTGTTTTTATAACATATATATATATATATATATATATATATATATATATATATATATATATATGAAAAAACAAAAGATAAAAAGATCAGATGTTGAAATCAAAAATAAAAATGGCATATCCTGACCAGGAGCACATGTGCTTTACAGAAGGCAGAGCGCTATCTGGTGGAACAGAAATCAACTAAACATTGATTTAGCCTGTTTCCTGATATTTGGCCAACCCAATTTCTTGATAAATCAAGAAACCCCATCCACGAACGCGTTTCGCGCTTTTTGGCGCTCGTCAGCGTGGAGTAGGCTGTACCACTGCGACCAAAATGATTTTTTGGTCCCAGTAAATTCTTAAAAAACCAAGAAATGGGTATTTAAGGCCAAACTTGCGTAAATACGCTTAACACATGAAAAAACGAAAGAAAAAAAAAAGATAAAAAGATCAGGTGTTGAAATCAAAAATAAAAATGGCATAAATGTGCTCCTGGTCAGGATATGCCATTTTTATTTTTGATTTCAACACCTGATCTTTTTATCTTTTATTTTCTTTCGTTTTTTCATGTGTTAAGCGTATTTACGCAAGTTTGGCCTTAAATACCCATTTCTTGGTTTTTCAAGAAGCTATTGTGGCACCAAAAAATCTTTTTAGTCGCAGTGGTACAGCCTACTCCACGCTGACGAGCGCCAAAAAGCGCGAAATGCGTTCGTGGATGGCTTTTCTTGATTTATCAAGAAATTGGGTTGGCCAAATATCAGGGAACAGGCTAAATCAATGTTTAGTTGATTTCTGTTCCACCAGATGGCGCTCTGACTTCTGAAAGCACATGTGCTCCTGGTCAGGATATGCCATTTTTTATTTTTGATATATATATATACTTAATTTATCTATTCGTAAATATCGATAATTATTAAAAATCATAGTTTATTTTATTTTTTATTTATTCAATACAAAATACATGCTATATCCTATGTGGATATCTGCGTTTAAAACCATAATTTAATTGTTCAATTTTAGCTTTCTAAACACCGACATTATATTATTAACAGGTCAATTTGAAATTATTTTCATTATAAATAAAGGTTCCGTCAACAAAATAAAGGCTAAAACTAGGCGCCATAAATTGACTGTCTCCGCACACTAGCAGACTCGTTTCGGTGTTTCATGTATTTGAAATATATATATATATTTTTTTTACCTCGATTCTATAACATTCTTTCTAGAGGTTTGAAAATAATATAAAAATTCAGTAGTAGTTAATTTGAAAAGTGTAAATGTTATTTTCTTGCTTTCAAATTTGACAAGAAGCGAACAAGAAAAGCGGTTTTAGCTGAGGGAAGGTTCACCTTCCGGAAGCAGATAGCCCGTTCACCTCTCGACGTGGGAGGCGGTGGCCATTTCCCCCGAAATGTAGGGAGGCCCCGGAGAGAGGGACTCTTCACAGAGCACCTACTATCCGTATGGCTTCAGGCAACGTCGTATCTCGGATAACTTATAGTAGCTTAGATTCAGGGAAGAGATTCTTATCTATACATCAGCATGGTGATTTATTCCTTTCAGTGTGTAAATGTTTATGTAATACTTTAACCACACACACACATTAAAGAGGAGTATTTAAAAAAAAACTATGAATTGCGTTATATTCCTCAACATGTAATACAAACCCAAATTGCAACACCAAGAAAGACAAGAGATATCACAACAAAATTTATTTCGTAGATAACATGTTGACCAAGTATCAAATGATTGAATTTATAGACTTCTACGAAGTCTAGTTTCTGCCAGAATCAGTAGCCAGAGTAGCCGCCATTGTTGGAGATCACCGCTGCCACACGCCTCGGCATTGATTCAAAGAGACTTTGGATGTGTTCTTGGGGTACAGCAGACCAAGCAGCTTCCACATATTGCCAAAGTTGATCTGATGTGGCAGCTGGGGATGTAATCTGGGTCAATCGTTGAGCAACCATGGACCACATGTTTTCTATCGGCGAAAGATCCGTAGAGCGCGCCGGCCAGGGAAACAAATCAATCTGGCGATTGACGAAGAACCTTTGGACAATGTGTGCCACGTGTGGTCGGGCATTATCCTGTTGAAATATAGCTGTGGGTAAGCCCTTAAGGTAAGGAAGGACAACTGGCTCCAACACCTCAGAGATGTAGCGTTGGCTGTTTAAAGTACCGGCAATGCGTACTAGTGGAGTGCGAGAGTGATATTCAATACCGCCCCATACCATAATACCCGGTGCTGGACCAGTGTGGCGGTGTATAACGCAGCTGTTCAGCATCCTCTCTCCACGGTATCTCCAGACTCGAATCCGACCATCGTGGTGTTGCAGACAGAAGCGTGACTCGTCAGTAAAGACAATTTCATTCCATTCTGCCGTCCACATCCTTCTTTCATCGCACCATTGGCGGTGGAGATGTCTGTGGTTCTGCGTCAAGGGTAGACGAAACAATGTACGTCTTGCGGACAGACCACTCTGTTGTAAACGGCGTCGAATGGTACGCGCAGACATTGGATGATGCGTTACAGACTGAATGTGCTGTGCTACGGTTCGTTATGTGACTGAGCGATCTGTCACTGCCGTGCGCACAATTTGCCTGTCAGCACGTGAAGTGGTGCACTGAGTTGGATGCAATCGAACACGTCGGTCCGTCGTACCTTCCTGCATCCAACGATCACATATCCGCATTACAGTTTTTTGATATAGTCCAACACGACTACCGATCTTCCTGAAAGCTAATCCACAATTTGAAAAAAAAAAAACACAAGAAAAACACAATTGCCAAACTTGAAACGTCGAAATCTCCAAGCCTTAAATAGTGCTTTGAAGTGGAGCCACAGGCGCGCGTGATTTGTGTCTGCGCTGAAATTCTAATCATTTGCATATCTCACCTCCGCTAATGCATGTTGTAAATTTCATGTTATTTGCATGCTTCTTTAAGGGTGTTGCATTTATGGTGAACAGCAGTTTACTTTAACCATTAACGAGGCGTATTTTTTAAAAAGGTCATATTCCAACCGTTTACGCGATAGACCCAGTATGAGAGATCTTCGTAACGATCAACATCTGATGGTCGGGGTGAACCGTTCTTCTCACAGGGGATTTCAGACAAACCTCACCTGTTCTTCAGGGCTGGCGGATGTAATGTCTTCACTGTGGAATAGGGTTACGATGTTATATCTCACTTGCACAACACGCGGGTCCAGCTTTATAGCAATCTTGCGTCAAATTCTTATTCTCCAAAGCTGCTGCAAATCGACTAGAGGCGTTAATATATACACACGCCCCGCAGAGGGAAAATAATCTTCACAAATGACTTTTGTAATGTTGTAAACGGGAAAGATTAACTCATTACACGCGTGTCCCCCAAAAATTTATAGAATAAATTTGATGACAAAAATTGGTTATGTGAAAGTGAAATTTTATTACCGAAGAATGATATTTCAATTAATTAATATTTGATATCATCACCGGTGAATCAAAGATTATTTTATCGTTTTATATAGTAAAAAATGGGTGACCAATGACGATAATTCTGCTAATCTGATTGAGCTTTTAAGCTCCTTGGAATTATCGAGAGTACCGTTACTCAAACCGGAATTGAAAGCTGAGGTCCAGTTCTGCGGGTGACTAACTTGTATGCTCCTATGGTTATGCAATATACGCATTACAATTTTGAAAAAGTGTGCTTAATGATTAATCATTCTCACTGTTTTAGTGAAAGGAGTTTTGATTACGTGCATATCCCAATGACTCCAAATTATCTATCATTTCAATTGAAAAGGCTACCTAGGTTGCGCCCTAGAATTTTGAGCCCTTGCATGTTGGTTTGCTCACACAAAATAATAAATATTATATATAATATAATTGCGTATTTATTGCAATAACATATTTTTCGGCAAATTATACTGATGGTTTCTTTTTTAAATATTTATTTGCACTATGATAAATACATAGCGGAAATTTGAAATTTAAGTTTTTGTATATTTTAAATCCCTCCCAAGTTTGTCTTCATTAAAAAGTAGTTCAAGCAAAAAGTCAAATCGCAGGCATATAAGCTATGGAATTTTAAAAATGATTTTTTTTCATTGAAAATAATTCTTTACTCTCTCTCTCTAAAGTTTAATTTACCCACATTATAGTCGCACAAAGCTAGTCAATAATGGATAGTCGCATATAGCTATAATAATGGATTCAATAATGGATATCCGGATATATATTGCTAGTCCCACATTGTTAGTCGCATATAGCTAGTCCCACATTGAAGGTAACAACTAGATAAATTTGAATATTTATGTTCGAGCAATTTTTACAAAATAAATATATCTAATTAATATATATAGTCACGACCGTCTTTCCTCATTCCTCATCGGCCGCCTCTGTCACGGATGCGCGCGCACAGGGAGGTCACGTGCTCGCCGGCAGCCAACGGTGCGCGCCGCCGGCATTACGTCATAGATTATAAACACAAGGTAATAAGGCCAAATAAAAAAATAGTGTGTGATAAGGCACAATTTGGATTATCTGTATGTCCGGTATACAAATTCGCAGTAGTTCACTAATTCAAACCAAAATTTCCATAAATAGGTAAAAAAATATATCCGGGGAAGACGATAGGCTATTTTAAAAAATATATAAATCAATTATTAAAACTATATATTTTTATTCAGAAAATGATGATGACGATATTGTTGTATCATGTTTGATTATCAGATACAAAATTATATCTCTTCTATATCTCTTCTCTATATATATATAAATGAATGTTTGTATGTCTGTCTGTATGTCCGGTATACAAATTCGCAGTAGTTCACTAATTCAAACCAAAATTTCCATACATAGGTAAAAAATACGGGGAAGACGAAAGATACAAAATTATATCGGGAAAAATTCTAAAAAGCAGAGATCACGGGTGAAACCATTTCATTATTTTGTACGCAGGAACAAAATTCTAACAGAAAAACATTCATTCGAGCAGAAAACAAAAGCCAGATCATCTTTCTATAAAAATATCGCTTCTCAGACACAAAGTTTGGAGCGGGACGTTTCACAAGAGTGACATCCACGGCGCCAATTTATAATTGTAACAAATAGTATTTGAAAATCAAAATAATATAATTTTCAAATATCGTTGTGAAAATTTACATATTTATTTTTATATTTTAAAAACACACAAAGTTTGGAGCGGAACGTTTCACAAAAGTGACAACCACGGTGCCAATTTATAATTGTAACGAATAGTATTTGAATGAAAACATTTAATCGGGTAAAACCCGGGCGTTGCCCAGGTCATTCGGCTAGTAGATTATAAACACAAGGTAATAAGACCAAATCCAATGATAAGGCAAAATTTGGAATATAGATTAGAAACAGAAGGTAATAAGACCAAATTTAATGATAAGGTACAATTTGGAATATAGATTAGAAACAGAAGGTAATAAGATCAAATCTAATGATAAGGCACAATTTGGAATATAGATTAGAAACAGAAGGTAATAAGACCAAAATTAATGATAAGGCACAATTCGGAATATAGATTAGAAACAGAAGGTAATAAGACCAAATCTAATGATAAGGCACAATTTTGAATATAGATTAGAAACAGAAGGTAATAAGACCAAACCTAATGATAAGGTACAATTTGGAATATAGATTAGAAACAGAAGATAATAAGACCAAATCTAATGATAAGGCACAATTTGGAATATAGATTAGGAACAGAAGGTAATAAGACCAAATCTAATGATAAGGTACAATTTTGAATATAGATTAGAAACAGAAGGTAATAAGACCAAATCTAATGATAAGGCAAAATTTGGAATATAGATTAGAAACAGAAGGTAATAAGACCAAATCTAATGATAAGTAACAATTTGGAATATAGATTAGAAACAGAAGGTATAAGACCAAATCTAAAGATAAAGCACAATTTGGAATATAAATTAGAAACAGAAGGTAATAAGACCAAATCTAATGATAAGGCACAATTTGGAATATAGATTAAAAACAGAAGGTAATAAGACCAAATCTAATGATAAGGCACAATTTGGAATATTGATTAGAAACAGAAGGTAATAAGACCAAATCTAATGATAAGGCAAAATTTGGAATATAGATTAGAAACAGAAAGTAATAAGACCAAATCTAATGATAAGGTACAATTTGGAATATAGATTAGAAACAGAAGGTAATAAGACCAAATCTAATGATAAGGCACAATTTGGAATATAGATTAGAAACAGAAGGTAATAAGACCAAATCTAATGATAAGGCACAATTTGGAATATAGATTAGAAACAGAAGGTAATAAGACCAAATCTAATAATATGGTACAATTTGGAATATAGCTTAGAAACAGAATGTAATAAGACCAAATCTAATGATAAGGCACAATTTGGATTATAGATTAGAAGGTAATAAGACCAAATCTACTGATAAGGTACAATTTGGAATATAGATTATAAACACAAGGTAATAAGACCAAATCTAATGATAAGGCAAAATTTGGAATATGAATTACTATATATAGTCACGACCGTCTTTCCTCATCGGCCGCCTCTGTCACGGATAATATACAGTTATCATCGTCATGCGTTCTTAATTCTGTCACCGTTTGCTTTTGGTTCAGTGGTAGAATGCTCGCCTGCCACGCGGGCGCCCCGGGTTCGATTCCCGGCCGATGCATTTTTTTTTTTTTACAATTTTTAAAACTCATTTATATATCATTCAAGAATGACATCCACGGCGCCAATTTATAATTGTAACGAATAGTATTTGAATAATAGCATTTAATCGGGTAAACCCCGGGCGTTGCCCGGGTCATTCGGCTAGTAGATTATAAACACAAGGTAAAAGGACCTAATCCAAATAAATAAATAGTGTGTGATAAGGCACAATTTGGATTATAGACTATAAACACAAGGTAATAAGACCAAATCTAATGATAAGGCACAATTTGGAATATTGATTAGAAACAGAAGGTAATAAGACCAAATCTAATGATAAGGTAAAATTTGGATTATAGATTAGAAACAGAAGGTAATAAGACCAAATCTAATGATAAGGCACAATTTGGAATATAGATTAGAAACAGAAGGTAATAAGACCAAATCTAATGATAAGGCACAATTTGGAATATAGATTAGAAACAGAAGGTAATAAGCCCAAATATATTGATATGGTACAATTTGGATTATAGATTAGAAACAGAAGGTAATAAGACCAAACTAATGATAAGGTACAATTTGGAATATAGATTAGAAACAGAAGGTAATAAGACCAAATCTAATGATAAAGCACAATTTGGATTATAGATTAGAAGGTAATAAGACCAAATCTAATGACAAGGCACAATTTGGATTATAGATTAGAAGGTAATAAGACCAAATCTACTGATAAGGTACAATTTGGAATATTAATATATATAGTCACGACCGTCATCGGCCGCCTCTGTCACGGATGCGCGCGCACAGGGAGGTCACGTGCACGCCGGCAGCCAACGGGCGCGCGCCGCCGGCATTACGTCATAGATTATAAACACAAGGTAATAAGGCCAAATAAAAAAATAGTGTGTGATAAGGCACAATTTCGATTATAGATTATAAACACAAGGTAATAAGACCAAATCTAATGATAAGGCAAAATTTGGAATATAGATTAGAAACAGAAGGTAATAAGACCAAATCTAATGATAAGGCACAATTTGGAATATAGATTAGAAACAGAAGGTAATAAGACCAAATCTAATGATAAGGCACAATTTGGAATATAGATTAGAAACAGAAGGTAATAAGACCAAATCTAATGATTAGGTACAATTTGGAATATTGATTAAAAACAGAAGGTAATAAGACCAAATCTAATGATAAGGCACAATTTGGAATATAGATTAGAAACAGAAGGTAATAAGACCAAATCTTCTGATAAGGTACAATTTGAATATCCCTATATATAGTCACGACCGTCTTTCCTCATAGGCCTCTGTCACGGATGCGCGCGCACAGGGAGGTCACGTGCTCGCCGGCAGCCAATAAAAATTAAAAAAAAAAAACTCCCTCGAGCCGGATTTGAACCAGCGGCCTAAGGAACACCGTTGTAACATCTACAGTCCTCCGCTCTGCCAACTGAGCTATCGAGGGATAGAAACTGTATGAATAAGTTTACCTTATAAAGTCAACTAATCCTATTTCTACACAAAATGTATCCCTATATATAGTCACGACCGTCTTTCCTCATCGGCCTCTGTCACGGATGCGCGCGCACAGAGAGGTCACGTGCTCGCCGGCTCCCTCGAGCCGGATTTGAACCAGCGACCTAAGGATCACCGTTGTAACATCTACAGTCGGGTAAAACACGGGCGTTGCCCGGGTCATTCGGCTAGTACATATATAAATGCAATCATTTTAAAGGAAGGTAATCATTTTAAAGGTAAAGGACGAAGTTTTATAGATGTTTCCAATAAAAACAATGCATGTCAGCTTTTGTAATTATGAAAATTGAAGTCCTTTTTTCTTCAAGCGCAGCTTACAGGACTATTCGCTCATCGAGGAGTCAAAGCGCACAATATTTTTTATTTTACGTTTGGTAATAAGTAGTAGTCTGTTTATAAAATAGCGCGGAATCTGCATACTCGCATAAAATGTGAAATAATTTAGCGCTAATATTTGTTTTAATAAATAGAGATGTCTAGTGCCGTTATATTTAGGAAGAAATATTTGGGGCTCTGTCTCATTAAACTGGCGAACCGCTGGGAGGGTTTACCACTGATGAGACCGGCCCTCCCAAATTTTTTCTATTGTAGTAAGGTAAGTATAAAGTTTTGTATTTATGAAAAGGAAAATTGACACAAATAGTTTTGGTTTTATAAAAGCAGTAGGTGCTGTAAATAAATGCGAATGTATTTTTGTGCCATATTCAAAGATTTGATAAGCCACAATGGGGTGGGGAGATGTAGTAGCACCGAATGTCGACCTATCTGAATAAATTAACCATACATTTAGGGCGAGGGTCCCATCTTCAATGCCACCAGGAAAACAAGAACAGAGCGAGGCTGTACCTACATTCTAGGATCACGAAAACCTGGAAAACTAGACCCGCATCCCGTTTTTTGTACTTACATTCTATAATTAATGCTACTTGGGCCACAAGAACCGCACGACGTTGTCCGTACTCATACTCTAGGATTAATGCCACATGGGCTACAGAACCCGCATGGTATTGTCTGTAGTTGGTTACACTCTAGGAAAAATGCTATTTGGGCTACAAGATCCGCACGCTATTGTCTGTAATTGGTTAAACTCTTTGAAAAATAATACCTGGGCTATAAGACCCGTACGCCGTTGTCTGTAGTGATACTCTAGAATTAATCCTACTTATGCTACAAGGCCCTACGTTTTTGTCTTTGTAGTCGCACTTTTTAGAATTAAGTCTTTATTTGTAGTAACAGCCAGTCTCTCTCTGGTTTTCAAGTCCACTCATCTTATATGTAGAAAAAGAATGCTGCTGAGATCGCGATACGCCTGACCTAAACTTTTGTTCAGGGGCACGTCGCAATAGGTTTTTTAAATAATCATTTTAATGAATAAATGTTGTTGGGTAATACATTAAACTAATTTCTAGTATTAACGATTTGTTACCGGTGTTTACTCTGCATTTATTTACGCTAAATGTCCATAAAATAATTTACGAATCGTTTATGTTACAGGGCAAAGATGAGCATTGTTTCAATTCCTTTGTCATAGGTATAGAGACCATTTAACACTACAATATCCAGTTAGATGGAGAAATATGGTATTTTATAATTAACCCCACGAAAAATATTTAAGCATATTTAAGTTTGTAATCCACATTTCAAAATAGAACCTAATTTAAATGCATTTTAAACATGATACTTTTCAAATTGCGCAAACATTTCAATAAATAGATATTTAATTAGGAAAATAGCAAGGGTTTTATGAAATTCAATGTATCTCAATTTATTTCCGAAAAGAGAGAGCAATTCGAGAATTGAGAAGTTAATTGAGAGCAATTATAAGGCCTCGGTGATTTCACACGAAATATTGCTATCTCTCGTTTCGGGGGGAGAGACGACGCTCTAATTGTCCGAATTGCAACAGAGTCGCAATAAGGGCTACATGACTGGGAGGTTTCTACCATGTTTGTAGATATGGGAGATAAACATGTTTAGCCAAGTTGGCAATTGACAATTGTCGTTGTTTCTTCATTGCCGGTTGAATAAGCGTTATCGAAAAGAACATCTAGCTCAAATTACGATAGTCCTCCCCAAACTTTTCTAATCGGACGTTTTCTAGGTTCAGAAACCTTTGTAGGTAATTTAGTACAAGTATTAATATTATATATATTAGTACTTGTATTTTATCTCGTTTATAAAATGAAAGGATTTAAAAGCACGAATGTTTCTTTTATACATAATACAAACTTCTACTGTTCTTACTGCGATTAAAAAAATATATTGGGAGGGCTTGGCTCATAAGTGGTGAAACCTCCCAGCGGCTTCGGCAATTTAATCCACCAGACCGCTTCTCAGAGCTCTAATACTGTATTGGAAGATTCTGCTTATTTATGCAGCACTAAAGGGTGGAATCTCAGAAATGGTTTTCAAGAAAACTATGGACATAAGCTTATAGGACGGTAGAATTACATTAAATATTTGCATCAAGCAATGCTCTTCCGAAAACAATAAAGACAAGGCCAGTTAGGCATGAATTAACACAAAGCAATAACGAGCCATCTTCTATATATATAAAAATGAATGTATGTCTGTTTGTCCTTTATGCCTGACCAAACCACTCATTGGATCGCCATGAAACTTTGGGAAGTTATTTAGTATAGTACTGGGAAGGTTTCTAGCAAATAAAATTTTTGAAATAACTTTTCGCCTAGATATAATCAAGATAAATATTCTAATTTATCTGTTATAATTCAACAATCTGCTCTAAATATTATCATGATGATACGATGATTTTGTAATGTAGAAAATTAGGAAAGACAAAATTCAGGATGACACGGCAATTTATTTGAGACAATAATAATGATACAATTCCAAGGCAAGATACTATTCCTTTAACTTCCAATTACGGAGGGAACCAATTAATAATGATTTTATTCAACTTATCGAGTATTTTTCAAGGGACCGGGAAAAAATGTTCACTTTATCGAGAGATTCGTTAGACAAACCTTTACTCGGGTAAAATCCGGGCGAAGCCGGGAATATCCATTTCGTAGCTACACCATCTCTCCAAGAGGCAGTCTCTTATTAAAGGTCTATTAGAGATTCTTTAATAGCAATTAGAATCTTCAATGAGAGACCACCAACAGGAGAAACAAGTTGATTCATGTTTTTAGGTGGTCTTTCTTAAGAGACTCTATTTACATATTTAAAATATGAAAAAATTAAAATATTTTAAAATTAAAATATTTTAAAATCAACATTTTCTTACTGTTACGTTTAATTACTGTTAATATATATATATATATATATATATATATATATATATATATATATATATATATATATATATATATATATATTATATCTATATATATAAAAATGAATGTATGTCTGTTTGTTTGTCCTTTATGCCTGACCAAACCACTCATTGGATCGCCATGAAACTTTGGGAAGTTATTTAGTATAGTACTGGGAAGGTTTCTAGCAAATAAAATTTTTGAAATAACTTTTCGCCTAGAAATAATCAAGATAAATATTCTAATTTATCTGTTATAATTCAACAATCTGCTCTAAATATTATCATGATGATACGATGATTTTGTAATGTAGAAAATTAGGAAAGACAAAATTCAGGATGACACGGCAATTTATTTGAGACAAGAATAATGATACAATTCGAAGGCAAGATACTATTCCTTTAACTTCCAATTACCGAGGGAACCAATTAATATTGATTTTATTCAACTTATCGAGTATTTTTTCAAGGGACCGGGAAAAAATGTTCACTTTATCGAGAGATTCGTTAAACAAACCTTTACTCGGGTAAAACCCGGGCGAAGCCGGGTACATCCATACAAGAATAATGATACAATTCCAAGGCAAGATACTATTCCTTTAACTTCCAATTACCGAGGGAACCAATTAATATTGATTTTATTCAACTTATCGAGTATTTTTCAAGGGACAGGGAAAAAATGTTCACTTTATCGAGATATTCGTTAAACAAACCTTTACTCGGGTAAAACCCGGGCGAAGCCGGGTACATCCATACAAGAATAATGATACAATTCCAAGGCAAGATACTATTCCTTTAACTTCCAATTACCGAGGGAACCAATTAATATTGATTTTATTCAACTTATCGAGTATTTTCAAGGGACCGGGAAAAAAATGTTCACTTTATCGAGAGATTCGTTAGACAAACTTTTACTCGGGTAAAACCCGGGCGAAGCCGGGCGGGTCCGCTAGTGTAATATAAAAAGCCAACAATGAAGAATAAATGTAAGATAAAAAGCCAACAATGAAGAGTAAATATAATATAAAAAGCCAACAATGAAGAATGAATGTAAGATAAAAAGCCAACAATGAAGAGTAAATATGATATAAAAAGCCAACAATGAAGAATGAATGTAAGATAAAAAGCCAACAATGAAGAGTAAATATGATATAAAAAGCCAACAATGAAGAATGAATGTACGATAAAAAGCCAACAATAAAGAGTAAATGTACTATAAAAAGCCAAAATGAAGAATAAATGTAAGATAAAAAGCCAACAATGAAGAGTAAATATAATATAAAAAGCCAACAATGAAGAATAAATGTAAGATAAAAAGCCAACAATGAAGAGTAAATATAATATAAAAAGCCAACAATGAAGAATGAATGTAAGATAAAAAGCCAACAATGAAGAGTAAATATGATATAAAAATCCAACAATGAAGAATGAATGTAAGATAAAAAGCCAACAATGAAGAGTAAATGTAATATAAAAAGCCAACAATGAAGAATGAATGTAAGATAAAAAGCCAACAATGAAGAGTAAATGTAATATAAAAAGCCAACAATGAAGAATAAATGTAAGATTAAAAGCCAACAATGAAGAGTAAATATAATATAAAAAGCCAACAATGAAGAGTGAATGTAAGATTAAAAGCCAACAATGAAGAGTAAATGTAATATAAAATGCCAACAATGAAGATTGAATGTAAGATAAAAAGCCAACAATGAAGAGTGAATGTAATATAAAAAGCCAACAATGAAGAATGAATGTAAGATATAAAGCCAACAATGAATAGTGAATGTAAGATAAAAAGCCAACAATGAATAGTAAATGTAATATAAAAAGCCAACAATGAAGAATGAATGTAAGATAAAAAGCCAACAATGAAGAGTAAATTTAATATAAAAAGCCAACAATGAAGAGTGAATGTAATATAAAAAGCCAACAGAGTGAATGTAAGATAAAAACCCAACAATGAATAGTGAATGTAATATAAAAAGCCAACCTTGAAGAATGAATGTAAGATAAAAAGCCAACAATGAAGAGTAAATATGATATAAAAACCAACAATGAAGAGTGAATGTAAGATAAAAAGCCAACAATGAAGAGTAAATGTAATATAAAAAGCCAACCTTGAAGAATGAATGTAAGATAAAAAGCCAACAATGAAGAGTAAATATGATATAAAAACCAACAATGAAGAGTGAATGTAAGATAAAAAGCCAACAATGAAGAGTAAATATAATATAAAAAGCCAACAATGAAGAATGAATGTAAGATAAAAAGCCAACAATGAAGAGTGAATGTAATATAAAAAGCCAACAATGAAGAATGAATCTATATATATAAAAATGAATGTATGTCTGTTTGTCCTTTATGCCTGACCAAACCACTCATTGGATCGCCATGAAACTTTGGGAAGTTATTTAGTATAGTACTGGGAAGGTTTCTAGCAAATACAATTTTTGAAATAACTTTTCGCTTTAAAATAATCAAGATAAATATTCTAATTTATCTGTTATAATTCAACAATCTGCTCTAAATATTATCATGATGATACGATGATTTTGTAATGTAGAAAATTAGGAAAGACAAAATTCAGGATGACACGGCAATTTATTTGAGACAAGAATAATGATACAATTCAAAGGCAAGATACTATTCCTTTAACTTCTAATTACCGAGGGAACCAATTAATATTGATTTTATTCAACTTATCGAGTATTTTTCAAGGGACCGGGAAAAAATGTTCACTTTATTGAGAGATTCGTTAGACAAACCTTTACTCGGGTAAAACCTGGGCGAAGCCGGGTACGTCCATACAAGAATAATGATACAATTCCAAGGCAAGATACTATTCCTTTAACTTCCAATTACCGAGGGAACCAATTAATATTGATTTTATTCAACTTATCGAGTATTTTTCAAGGGACCGGGAAAAAATGTTCACTTTATCGAGAGATTCGTTAGACAAACCTTTACTCGGGTAAAACCCGGGCGAAGCCGGGTACGTCCGCTAGTTACATATAAAATGAAAGGATTTAAAAGTACGAATGTTTCTTGAGCCAAGCCCTCCCAATATAATTTTTTCATCACAGTAAGGACAGCAGAAGTTTGTATTATGTATAAAAGAAACATTCGTGCTTTTAAATCCTTTCATTTTATATGTATAGATGGCGCATTATTGCTTTGTGTTAATTTTATCTCTTTATTGAGGGACCAGCTTGCTTTGGCTCTAATGTTGAAGAAAAGAAATAACATAAAGGAGCATTAAATAAATTGACATTTATAGTAAAATATAAAATAAGGAATTTCATGCACATTTATAAATATAATAGTACATTGAATTTAGTTAATTTCTAATGGTTGTAAAAATTCGTACTTGGAAATTTCCGTCAGCCAGTTGTGGAGGATACGGGTGTTTCTTCCATATTTCCGCAGAGTGATCCATGTTTATAGTTCACAATGCACACATTCCCTTCATTTCAGTTTTATAAAGATGGTGTACGGAGTATACAGCTCAGTCTCTCAATGATATAGTTATCTTGCAATTCTATATAATTGCTTTAGTTGGAATTTGATATAGAGTCTCTCTCGCTTTTTTTTTTCATTTTTTACCACCTTGTGTATATCATTTACTAGATGTCAATAAAAGTATTTTAATTGCGCCGAAATTAATTACACTATAGCTAATTAGCTTAAATAATGTTGTGTGTCTATAGAGAAGTTAGATATCCATAGGAATCATAAGAACAAACAAAAATTGAAAAAAAAAAAGTAAGTGAAAGGGGAATAATGTCATTCACCGGATATAGCGCCATCTATCATAACTCTAAAAAGAAATAAGCGGCTTATATACTAAAACACATAGCACCATAATAACTAACTCTCTAGGGTATTTCCCATTATATATCTCAATATATAATCCATAAAAGAAAACAGACAAATGTATCTTATTTAAAAAAATAATCGTTTTTTTAATTTGTGCAAAAATTTTACTTTAGCATAGAGAACCTGTCTCACTACGACGCAATCGAGGCCTAGAAAATGATAATATTCCATCCATTGTTACATGCTTTAATATCACAGACAAGCCTTTTACTGCCTCGGAAATTGCCGATGAGATTGATTTAATATAAGTAATTCAGTCTAAAAGATAAACATGAATATAATTTGTATACAGAGACATCAAATGTAAGAATTGAGACCAAAACGTGATAAGGTATTAACTTTTATATACCGTGTAAAACAAAAAGTATTTTTATTCATAAAGAATTATATATACATATATATAACATGAAGTTACGGGAGGAAAATATCCATGTACCTAGATGGGCACCTCTTCTTTTAATTATATATCAGAAATATGCAATTTGTTCATCACTCTAGTAAAAAACTATACTAGTGTTGATGAAGAATGAGCCACAACCCCAGTTTTAGAAATTTTATACAAAATTCCAACCTGTATACCTGCACTGATGAGGACCATAGCCCAAACCATGGTATATAGGTTGGTATATTATCTGAATTTGCCAAAACTGGTGTTGTGGCTAACTATTCTTTTCTACTAGTAACGTTTTTTTACTAGGGTGATGTACAAAATGCATCGTTCTGATGCATAATTAAAGGGAGAGGTTCCCCCCTCCCGGTACACACACATATATAAACTATATATTTAGCGCTATTTTTTTTTCAAATAGTCAATTTCCTATTTGTCGTTAATACAACGAGAAAAATATTGGGAGGATCTAGCTCTTCAGTGATGAACCCTACTAACGGTTCAACAAATCTACCACACGGCTCTGATGTTATATTTGGCTCTTTTGCTTATACATTCGCTGAGGGGGGGGGGGTTCACCATTGTTGAGCATGACTCTCCTAAAATTTGTCTCATTGTAATAAAGGCAGTAGAATATTGTTTTATCTTTATAATTCGCGCTAAATTATTTTATATTTATAAATAGAGATGGCGCACTTTTGCTTTATATTAATCTGGGTATGCATCTGGGCAGTTGACTAAAGTAATAGTATGTTTAATATTTTGTCTGAACTCTTTATATACCAGCTGTTTCCCTCTCTCCTTTGTTATTTCGACTCGACCAGTCTAGATACATAATTATGGAATGGATGTGGGACAAACAAGAAGCACATTCCGCGAGAACGGCAATTCATTAAAAAAATGAAACGATGGTAATTCTACAAAAGTAGCTGAATTAAAGGTATATCTTCCTTCATATAGTTTTGATTAGCGACTCTCCACGGTTTACTAGCAAGACTTCCCTCAAGTGATGGATAAATAGATATTGGTTCCGTGTCAGCCGCATTTTTCATAATTGACTCACTGCTATTAAAATGTGTAAGGAGAGCAAGTGCCTGCTCATAAAATTGTGAAAATGGTGAAGTAACATAGTAAATAGAAATTTATTGTCGCTCGCAAATCATGTCGCCTATCGGTTTTTCTCTAAATCAACCCGCTTAACCAATCCGCCTTTGGCTCTCCTCAATGCCATAACCCAAGGCAGTTTCTCAGAGAATAGCCTCTTGTCCAGAAATTTATTTCCTTTAAAACCCGAATAATTCAAGCCTATCAAGTTGAATAATATATATTTTTAGAAAAGAAAGCATAAATACAACTCTTTTATATACACTCAATATTAAATAATATTGTTTGGCAGGAAAAGGCTATTATTGTTTATAACCAATTACCCGAAAACCAAGCGGGATTTAGAAAAGAAAGATCATGTATTGACCACATATTTACACTAACTACTTTAATCCAACTATCATTAAGAAAAAAGAGGGGAAAACTATATGTCTTTTTTGTCGATCTAAGGAAGGCATTTGATACTGTACCCCACTCACTACTTTGGAAAAAACTTTACAACCTAGGCATAAGTTACCAATTCATAAGTACGATCAAAAGTTACTACGAACAAGCAACTATAGCTATCAGATGGAAGGGATCATTTACGGAAAGTATTAAGATAAACTCGGGAGTCCTCCAGGGAGAACCACTTTCCCCACTGCTATTTATATTATTTATCACGGACTTAATCGAAATTTATAATAACTCAGACCTGCCGAGTGTAAATTTGCCAGAATTTGGAGATATCCATTTATTGCTGTACGCCGACGACATAGCAATTATAGGTGAGTCCAGGATAAACCTCCAAAAGAAGATCAAAATACTGAAAGAATATCTCGATGAGAACTTAATGACACTAAATGAGTCCAAGTCAAAGATTATGGTGTTCCGTAATGGAGGTAAACCCTCAAATAAGGATAGATGGTTCTGGAATGATAAACCCATAGCAATAACTTCAAGATATACATACTTGGGATTCCCTCTGACACCAACAATAACAACTACTCACCCGGCAAATTACTTTAAAGGAAAAGCACTTACAGCAATTAACGCCACACACCCAATATTAATAAAATCAAAAGCAAAGTCAATAAATTTATCAATCAAACTCTTTGATACAATAGTGAGAGCTGTCCTGATGTATGCCGCTCCATTATGGGCAACAGAGCATAAAGACTTACTGGACAATATACAAGACATATTTATCCGTAGGTTCCTGAATCTGCCCAGATACACTCCAGGTTACCTAATCAGATTAGAAACCGGTCGTATCTCATTGAGTGTAACAGCCTTAAAATTAACCCTGAAGTATTGGCTGCGGGTGTTGAATATGAGCAGTGACAGATTGCCACGTATATGTTTTAATAGAACACGGGAACTCTCTAATGCTTCGGGCACACCCATCGGTTTCATTAAAAAGCTCACTAATCTGCTTAACGATAATGGATCCCCTGCACTTGTTTCCTGTGATGACCCTGAAACGCTGAGGAGCGCGATTACAGGGCTCTTAAAAACAGCGGCAGACCAATCTATACAAAACGACCTTACAAGAATGGATAAATCTAAGCTATACTCTCACTACAAAGACATTCACATATCTTTCATGACGGAGGGATACCTTTTAGGGGATTTTCCTTTCCCGGTTGTAAGACTACTCGCACAAGTTAGAATACTTTCAAGTTTTTTTAGAGAAAACCACACCAAGATGCTCTGCGGTGAGGACCCGACTTGTACCTTCTGTAATTCAAAACTACAAAATGAAATCACTCACTATATTTTTGATTGCTCTGCTCTGAAAGAAGAAAGAAGAACCCTTATGCTCAAAACTGGGCAACTCTGTGCTTCACTTCCATCAATAATTGACAATATGACCCAGAATAAGTATATTGCTACGGCGTTTTATGGTTTCCACAAGTCCATATCTCAGAAGAAGGCCAAGTGATACTCACTCCTCACTTTCTTACTGCTACTCTTTTTGTGTTGATTTCTTGCTTCCCTCTTTCTTCTTATTATTATTATTTTTTTCCTTTTCTTGTTTTTTTTTTTTTTTTTTTTTTTTTTTCTTTCTCTTTTTACTCTGTATATATCGCTATTTCCGTTGTCTCACTGCTTTGTTCTTATGCATACCTCTGGTGAATCCTGTATAGGGTCAGTGACCCTAAATAAAGGCTTTTTTGTTGTTGTTGTTGTTGTTGTTTATAACCAATTGTCAACTTTAAAAAGGCTGTTATCTTTTTGAATATTCATTGAAGATAATTTCGCATTATGATGTTTAATTGAGAGAACTCATTTTTGAATAACATCTTTTACACCCAAAAAAGAATTGACTTTTACAGAGACCTAATTGATATGAATATATTTCTCACAACATTGGTAATAAGACTCTCTAAGAAGAATGCGAACGTAGATTAGCTTGAAGGTTCGTTTTAGAGGAATTTCTTCGACATATATTTTAAAATACAACGTAAGCAATCTTTAAAATATATAAAGTCTAACAAAAGACTAAATATGAAAAATAAAATACATTAAGTTGAAATAAAAGTTTTTTGTGTCAATGGGGTTTATTAAATATAATAAACGTTTTTGCTATTTCTCAACAGAATTTCTCATCAGGGATGAACCCTTCCATAGTTTTCTCTAACCAAATCTTCAAGCCACTACTGATTTATTTCAATCTCGCTTTATGTATACAAGGCATTTATAAAATAATTCTTAGTGAGGAAGGCATTTGGAATGGAATTCTAGGAAAGGAGGCATTTAGAATATTTTTTTTAATGAAAAAGAGAGTGGAGGCATTTAGAGGGAGAATAACTCTTCATGCGTTAGGTTCACAGGCAGGTCATAATTGAACATGTCAGAATCCAAATGTCATTACCGAAATAGCAATAATCTCTTGTATCAAATGATTATAATAGCATAAACAGAAAAATCAGTTACCAACACAGGATCGATCCCATAGAAGAAGCCCATAGGATCATTTTCCTCCCAGTTTATTATCACTAGTTCCCCTAAAATGTATGTAGAACCATTCCTTAATCCACAATATTAGAGAAAAAAAGGAATGTAAAATCTATCATATTTTCAGAAGTTTTCAAATTTAGGTTGTAAATATTCACGCCGCGCGCGTACACATACAAATAATCCGATATAGAAATAGAGTATTTTCTTGATTTAAGCCTGTCGAAGAGCAAATTTCATCTGAAGGCTAGAATTTCAAATTTAAAAAAATACTCATCATAAAATAAAAATATTTTATATATTTATAAGAGAATTAGACATTAAACTTAGGTAGTTTGAGAGAGAAACCTCGCATGCTATCTATTCATCGAAATATAAAACTTTAACATTCTTTATTTTACTAACAATTCGATACGTATTTAAAAGTACATTTGACTTTAGTCAAATATATATTTTAAAAAAATTATGGTTTAATAATCACTAAAATGTATTGCAAGAGCGAGATTCGACTGACTTTATGAACATCCCCTTTGATATATTTGAATGCAATATATAGAGCCCTTTATCTGTGAAGATTTGGAATCATATATAATCAGAAACGCTAATTAAATATTTTCATTTCAACTCTGAAGAAAATACTGTTGAATTATTCACTAATTATGAGCCATGCAACTTTTTTAGTGGTGGTAAGAATTTGACTTTACAATATAATAATTGGCACTCTGACAGTAAAGAGAATTTCATATTCTACACCTACTGCCATTTTTTAAAATGACTCTACAACCCAGAATATATTATAATATATTTCTAATAATGCTATATAAATGAAATAATATTTGATCGAAAATATTCGCAATTAATATATATACACAAGGGCTGGGGAGGGGGTTAAAAGTAAATATTTATAAAAAATTATAATACATATTTAATATAAAAAAAACTAATAAAATATGCGATAGTGTTAAAATTCTATTATATAGGAAAAGGCTCCACATAAACGTGTATTGTATCAAAACCAGCGGCAATTGAGTAAACCACCATTTGTTAACAGGGACAAAATATATATATATATATATATAGGACAATAATTAAAAATCTATAAACGTGAATCTCAAGCAAATTAGATGCCATTTAAATAATACACTTAAGGAAGCGATTTATCAGGGCGTTACGTTATTTAAAACATATTTTAATAAATGGCACAGAGATCAGAGCTTCAAAGAACGCATAGAAAACCTCTTTAAAAGGTTCCTTAGTAAAAATAAAAGTGGCAAATTTGATCGCCTTTCAAGCTTTTGTCCAAAAATTGAAAACATCAAGTTTAGGTTGGTAGCTTCAAAATCATTAATCATGACACAAAACATGTCATCTGGAGTTTTTTTGCCAATGTTTTTTTCTCTCGGTGACGCTTCTATTTGTCATCTTGCCCAAAGTTTTATTCAAACTAAGATATCTTTCTCTCTCCCAATTAAATTCCCTTTTTTTTTTTCGAGATGTGAGGTGCTGTCGGCACATTACATCCGGGTGGGCTGTCACTTTGAACATTATTAGTTTATTTTATTTGTATTTGAAGATCTTCTAAATAGCAGTGTATTTTGGCGGGAAGAAGTCGGACTGCGGTCTGGCGATCCGCCCAATCAAGGTGCCGATAGAACAAGAGTGTCGGGCTTTGAACAAGGAAGTCGTTGCGAATACCTGCCGACAGATGGGGAAGATGACCGAATTACGCCCCTTATCCCTTTCGCGAATGTGAACTATATTTGCACTTTAAAGCAAGAGTATTTTGAGAAACACCGTTCACTTTCTTCATTTTATATGAGTAGTCAGTTTAAATTTTATTAAATATTTGTTGTGTGTGTACTTTATATGAAAAGAACTACCTACGACGGACAGTTAAAAGAAACGGACATACCGCTGGGAACGTCACTCTCTGCTCCAGGTAAGCCATCATCGACTCCTCTTAACAAATCGGTTGGATGATGGAGCAGCTTAAATCTGCCCGGTAGGCACACTCTGATATTACAGCCGCTCTCTCATCTTTATCATTCTTTGGCGGTTTATTGTAAGCTGGCCCATTGAAAAAACTCGCTCCATTTTCAATGGACTATTTGCAAGTTGTCTTGCTTGACAAGAGGCGACCATTCGATAACATGCTTATCATTCGTATATATATTATATATATTTATATGCGATGGATATGCATGTATATTGTTGCATCATGGCTAATGAACCTATTTTATTTTAATTTGTAATATTATTTTTCATATAAATTAAATTCAAAATTATATTTTATATTTATATTTATTTTATTAAACAGAATATATGTATTATAGAATCATCATTTGTATTTAGGTACACTGTGGGACTTCACTGCTCTCTTTGATGTGAGAAATAAATAAAGGATCCTGGAGGCTACTTAGAGTTATCTCATTATTCGGTTATATAAATTTGTAGGATGGTTGAAACACGCTCTGGTAAGATTCAAGACCCAGCACAGGAGAGGATCAAGGTTGAAGAGTCTGCCAAGCCGCAACCTGGTGCAACAATTGGTCGAGATGCAAGTTCCGACCCAGTTGTCCTGAATCCCAACATCGACATCCCCAAGTATGATGGAACGGAAGACCCTCGCCCATGGATTGAATCTCTTTAAGAAATTGGCTTCCTGTACCATTGGGCAGACTACATTATCTCCCGTTATGCTGCCATGAATATGATTGGTAGCGCCAAAACCTGGCTGAACCTACACAAGATAAGTTTCACCAGCTGGGAAAATTTCAAGAGCCGCCTAATTGAGGATTTTGCCTCAGACGCAAACAAAGAAGAAATAAAGATGAGACTAAACAGGAGGCAACAGTGGAATGAACCTGCAATCAGGTTTGCAGAGGATAGCCTTGTACTGTGCAACAAGGTCGACCCCCAAATGGAAGAAAAGACTAAAATAGACTGGGTTATTGGAGGGTTAAAGAAAGAATACTCTTAACCTCTGAACCCTCCTTGAAATACCAACGAACTTCTAGAAATTTGTAAAAAGCTGGATTTGTTCGAAAATAATTACCAAGAACGTGTAGAAAAATCAAAAGCTCTATATAATGGACCACGCTCTCCTCGTTCCCATCAACAAGAGCAATGGAAGAATGTTACGTCGTTCAGAAGACCATACCAGAACACCTCCAAGCCCCAGGCCCCCGCTCCGAGGTACTACCAGAACAAGCCTCTGCCCCAGGTATCTGCCCCTAGACGATCTTACACTCCCAATCCTGAGCCAAAACCGGTCTACCCAAAGAAAACATACAATAAGAGTCCAGATTCAAACAGGTATAGGACAGAAGACGGGAGACCAATATGTTTCAAGTGTAACAAGCCAGGACACGTAGCGCGGTATTGCAGAGTCAGGTTTGTAAAAATTGTGGAAGGGGACCCCATAGTTACACAAGACAAGGTCGAAGAAGAAATCCGAATGGATAATGGAACTGAGAAGTCGAGACCTCTGCTCTACGCTGACGTAAGTAATAACACGTACTCAAGTATCCCTACAAGGAATAGATATGCCGCATTGGAAGATTTAAACTAAGCATCGCGCCTGAGTCCGTCAATCAAAGCAAGTCGACCATAAATGGAATTAAAAAGTTGGACTCCAAATATAAAATGAACATTAACGTGGATAGAATCGGTATCTGCGAAGCTTTGATTGATACAGGCGCCGATCTTTCAGTGGTCGACCTTAGTACAGCTCTTAATACAGGTCTTGAAATAATAAATCCTGATAAAATATGCTCCGGACCTGATGGCAAAGAATTAGATATCGTTGGAAATATTTTTTTAAATATAAAATTTGACGAGAAAACAATTACACATCAATTTGTGATAATGAGAACACATTTGCGAATATTTATACTTGGACGAGATTTTCTTAAGAAAATGAACGCAAAAACTTGACAGGAAATCGTGACGTAATCAAATATCAACAGAAGAAAATAAAAAGTGCAAAAGATGCCATTATACCAGAACTTTCTATTAAATTGATTAAGGCATTTGTAGAAACAGAGGATGGCGAATACATCATCGAGGAGAACCATAAAATGTTTCAAACAAATGGACTTCGACTAGCGAGAAGCTTAATAAATGCTGCGAATAAGGAAACATATATCTGGATAAAAACCCTTACCCTCGACCATTAAAAATATTTAAAAACCAAACATTGTGCTTTGGAAGCCAGCCAGCCGAAGTGAATCTTATGGAAGAAAGTGAACAAAAGGAGCATGAAGAACCTCAATTTCAGATAAACGAAAATTTAAAACGACGAAAAGTCGACGAAAAGACGAAAAGATTAAAAAAAAAGAAAAGTACAGATTCTGCGTTGACTACAGAAAATTGAATGATGTAACAGTGAAGGATGTTTATCCAATTCCCAGAATTGATGAGGTATTGGACACACTTCAAGGATCCAAATCCTTTTCAGCAATTGACATAAAATCAGGATATTGGCAAGTAGAGGTTGAGGAGAAAGATAAGGAAAAGACAGCCTTCACTACAGCACATGGCCTATATAAGTTCAACGTAATGGCTTTTGGACTATGCAATGCCCCTGCTACATTTGAAAGGAACATGGAAAATATGCTTGGTAATCTTAGATGGCAAATTTGCTTATGTTATCTAGATGACGTAATCATATATAGCTCGGATTTTTCAACACATCTCAAAAGAATAGAAGAGGTTTTAAGATGTTTTCGCGAGGCTAATTTAAAATTGAACAACAAATAATGCCAATTTGCTTTCGAAGAACTGGAGATTCTTGGCCATATAACTAATCAACATGGTATAAAACCAGCGGAGCATGATATCAAGGCTATTAGAGATTTTCCTCAACCCAAAAAGATAAAAGTTCAATCATTTTTAGGAA
This sequence comes from Cordylochernes scorpioides, assembly GCA_030710605.1. Lineage (NCBI taxonomy): Eukaryota > Metazoa > Arthropoda > Arachnida > Pseudoscorpiones > Chernetidae > Cordylochernes > Cordylochernes scorpioides. The sequence goes on from CP092886.1 coordinate 98,527,405, forward strand.
TGTGTTCATATTATAGAAAATTTATCAAAGGTTTTTCGAGAATTGCCGATCCCTTAACCAGTCTTATAAAAAAGTATGTACCTTTTACCTGGACAGAAAATCAAGAAAAAGCATTTCAAACCCTTAAAGTAGCATTGATAAATCCTTCAATATTAGGGCACTTTGATCCAAATGCAACTACTTACATTCATACTGACGCATCTAACATCGGCTTGGGTGCAACAATAGTCCAAAAGTTCGGCGATAAAGAAAAGGTGATCTCATATTTAAGTCGAACACTGAGCAAACCTGAGCAAAATTATTCGACTACCGAAAATGAATGTCTAGCTGTTGTGTGGTCAATGTCAAAGTTACGACCCTACCTATATGGAAGGCACTTAAAAATCGTAACTGATCATCATGCACTATGCTGGCCCAAGAATCTGAAAGATCCGACCGGCCGAATAGCACGATGGGCACTGAAGATTCAGGAATATAATTTCGAAATTATACACAAATCGGGTGAAAAACATCTGGACGCTGATGGTCTATCTAGAGGACCCTTACCGGAAAACGAATGGGACGAAGATTATGAAAGCCTATTTATGAATCAAATAATAGACGAAAAGGATGATTTTATTGAGACTATTAAGGAAAACCTTAGGAGAAACAAGCGTTCAATTACACAGAACTTTAAAGAAGAAAATGGGTGTCTCTACAAGAAAAATCCAAATCCCGAAGGTAGGGCATGGTTGCTGGTAGTGCCAAAGTAGAGAAGGAAGGAAATCATGAGTGAATAACACAACCATATTCTGAATGGCCATCTGGGCGTCGCCAGAACCACTTACCGATTGAAGAATAAATACTATTGGCCTTCCATGCTGAAAGATGTTTCCGAATTTGTAAAGACGTGGCACCTTTGCCAAAGTCGGAAAGGTTCAAATCATTTGCCTTCTGGACTTTTACAACCTATCCCCCCTGCTAACTACCCTTTTGAAAAATCGGAATCGACTTTGTTGGCCCCTTACCATCAACGAAAAGAAGAAGGAAGTGGATAATTGTGTTGACTGATTATTATACCAAGTATGCTGAAACAAAGGCAGTATCAGAAGCAACCGTGAAAGAAGTCTCTACATTTTTAATCGAACATATTATTTTACGTCACGGGGCCCCAATATTTCTTATTAGCGATAGAGGTTCACAATTCACTAGCAATTTGATGAAGGAGGTAATGAAAATGTGCGAAGTTAAACACTCCTTCACAACGAGCTACCACCCACGGACTATCAGGACGGCTAAATAGAACTTTAATCAATATGATCAGCATGTATGTGAACACAGACCAGAAGAACTGGGACGAAATCCTACCTTTTATCACCCACGCGTATAATACCACGATTCAAGAAATACTCTACTACTCTCCATTTTTCCTGTTGTTTGGGAGGGAACCCATGTCCCTCTTAGACGACAAGAATATTCCAACGGACAGTAACATGGATGATTACGACGAATATATAGAAAACTACTTAGATAAAATTGCAAGGACGAGACAGATAGTCATTAACAACACAGAGAAGACTCAGGAAAGAATGAAAAGAAACTATGACAAAAACACAATGAGAAAATCTATGAACCGGTACATTCAGTGGCAGTTTGGACACCAGTCAGAAAAATCGGAAAATGTGAAAAACTATTGAGAAATTATTTTGGCCCATATCGAATATTAAAGAAGCTGTCTAAATTGAGCCGAAAGATTATCCTGGCCAAAACCCATTGATTGTCCATGTCTCAAGACTCAAACCCTATTTTGAGAGAAATAATGAGGTAACTCACGAGGACGTGACGACCTCTGGAGAGGGGGAAGTGTTGCATCATGGCTAATGAACCTATTTTATTTCAATTTGTAATATTATTTTTCATATATATTAAATTGAAATTTATATTTTATATTATTTATTTTATTAAACAGAATATAGGTATTATAGAATCATCATTTGTATTTAGGTACACTGTGGGACTTCACTGCTCTCTTTGATGTGAGAAATAAATAAAGGATCCTGGAGGCTACTTAGAGTTATCTCATTATTCGCTTATATAAATTTGTAGGATGGTTTAAACACGCTCTGGTAAGATGCAAGACCCAGCACAGGAGAGGATCAAGGTTGAAGAGTCTGCCAAGCCGCAACCTGGTGCAACAATATATAACTCTAATTCCTCTTTTCTTCTAGCACGCCTTCTATTGTTCAAGCAATTTTCGTCTTACAATGTGTCCTAGCCAGTGGCCTCTCTCTCTCTCTCTCTCTCTCTCTCTCTCTTCTCTTTCTATTCCATAACTAGTTAGTTTCCTTCGCCAGATTTCTTCCTAAATTTTCTCCAATTAAATTGTAACTTTTCATAGCATCGTCCCTAATCTTAGCCAGGTCCAGATTTTAATCGCTTCCAAAATTTTATTTTCCTTCAATCTCATGGCTATGTGTAATAACTGTGAAATGGCGTAAGGCAGAATAATGTGAACAGACATTTTACATACAGTATGTAACTATTATACGAATGTTTATTTATAATGATATAAATGAAATATATACGCTCATAGACAAAACTCAAGGAAGTTGTACCTTTTAGCATGTATATCGGGATTCAGACAATAACTCTGGAAGATGATACACAGTGACCTTTATTGAAGACACACGGGATAACCAAGTATGAAAAAAATTGCCTCAGTATCCTTTAACAAAAATACTACCGGCGACATCAATGACTTTCTACTTCCTTAAGTTTTGTCCATGAGTGTACTTGTCGATTAAATGAATCAATTCATAATCTATACATTAGTTCAAATAATAAATATATGCATTTATACTCACACAAACTTTTCTTCAAATTCGTTGCATTTTAAAGAAGCGGGCTCTCCTGAAACATCAATGGAATATTTAAAAATTGAATGCGTGTCAAAATAATTTCAAATGTTATATAATATTTTCGGATGCACAGATTTATTGATGATCAAAGCATTCATTCAAAGCTGAAAATACAGTTACACAGATACGTATTTTCTGATATTCGAATTGAGGTCTGTTCCTTTTACATATTTTAGATCATATATGTAATTAGCGTGAGTTCGCATTGAGTATATGGACATGTAAGAATAGCTACATATGCAAATCAAGGTTAAAATTTAACGAAAAATAATTCTTGGTAAGTATAACTATTAAAAAAAAATTAACAATCTATAAATAATTTTATTGGTTCTTTATATTTAAAATAGAGTCTAACACAAAGGATCCGTGATACCCAATTACCAGAAACGGCTTTTACACGGATATCGGAAACGGCCAGGTTTATTTTGTAGAGATGATTTCTGGTTTCTATAGCTTTTCTTGCAATTATATAGCAACTCAATAAAATGTAATTTTGAGTAAATAAATATTTTATCTGTGTATTCACAAATTATTTTTGTTATTTTTTTTAAACGATAGAAAGAGATCATCGCGGTATATATATAGCGTTCTTTTTATTTGCCGGTTTATTGGTTTTATTCTGCTTCTCTTTCTCTTTTATCCATTTTTTCTTTTACTTGAAAATACAACACTGTGAACAGTGTGTTTTAAAATTTAAATTATAAATACTAGAATATATCCAGCGCATTTACGACGGGCTAATGTTCAAGTATAGTATTTTTTCATAAGTTCTTATTTCTGGTTATATATATATATATATATATTAAAAATAAAGAAAGCATCTCCTGACCACGAGCACATGTGCTTTTTAGATGGCAGAGCGCCATCTAGTGGAGCAAAAATAAACTAAACTTTATTTAGCTTGCTCCGTGATATTTGGCCACATTTGTTTTTTCATATATATATATATATATATATATATATATATAGTGTAGAAACTATATAACAAAATTATAACAGTGATTCTAATTTTAAAAACTTAAGGAGCAAACTGATAATAATGATAACTTATATCAGTTAGATTTGATTAGATTAGCAAGCTAAATCTAAATTAATTATAACAATAAATAGTTATTTAATTTTATAGTCCAGTTTTGTATTAAGATTATCTTCACTATTATGATTATTTAAATACAAATTATAAAATTTGTAAAATGTTATTAATTTGTAGATAGAGAGAGAAAAAAAAAAATCCTTTACTTCTATTACATCCTCAAGTTAATTATATATTTATAATTAATAACAATAAAAAAAATTAACAAAGTAACGTCTATTACATCGGCTTTTACACGTCATTCAGACATACTCTAATCCTATATATAGAATAATCGAAGAGATAATATATATAATAGTTAGAAAAAAGAGAGAAAGACAGAACCATGCACTTTTAATCAAACCAATAATAAGGAAAAAAAAAAAAAAAAGAGTTTTATAAAGAAGGTAGATAAGATTGTTAGTATATATATATATATTTTTTTATGATTTTATATTTTATCCTTTTTTTTTTTTTTTAAAAGATTTTTAAAGGTTTTTTTATTTTATAATATGATTATAAATAGTTGTATTTAGTAATATATCTATAGTATGAATTAACATTTGTTATAAGTTTGGATATTATGTTTTGAAACCCTAATGGTAGACCAGACATACACAAAAAACTTTAAATTGAAATAAATTGGAAAAAGAGATCTGCTGGAACGGGGATCATCAGATAAAATTCCAGCGACATTTCAACCCCTTCTTTATTATGTCATAGATCTCTTTTAAACCGGATTTTATGTGTTAATATTAAGTTGTTTCAGTGAAATATTTAAATGAACATATATAGTAGATACAAATGTTAACAAATTCAAACTGTAAACCTACCTCTGCCGTGGAGTCCTCCATTGTGAATATCTATTTCTGGCTAATACATGTCGCGGGAGGGGAATGTCCCCCCACATTTCAAATTTAGACCATTTATTCAGAATTCCTTTGAACAACAAGAAAATTAAAGAAGAAAGGAAAAATAGTTAAGGGAAGAAAGCTAAATTTCATAATCTTTACAGCTAGTTATATCAAAATAACTGATTTAACACTTATTCATCTTTTAATATTCCTTTAAAAAGGCAAATTATAATAGTTTAATAAAGCTATTAATTGTGTAAATTCAACTTTATTTAACTTCCATTTTCCTCCCCAGAAATTGGAGATTAAACAAAAATGAACTATATACTTTAACACTTTAAAAATCTTGTGAAAAAAATCTTTTAATCAGTTATTTAATCAAAGTTTAATTAACTGTTAAAGATTATAAATTTGTATTAGTTAATATTAATAGAAATTATAGAAAGTTGAATTCATAAATGGATATTTCCATTTATTTTTTTTTAAATATTTTATAATTGATATACTGTTGAAATATTTTACTTGTTTGATACTAAATTTGTTTTTAATAAATTCCATGTTTAAATTTTTAACATCTTCTATGAAATTATCTAATATATTATTTATTCTATAAAATCTTAGAAACTGACCATAATATATACCTTTACAGCAATTTAATGATATATTAGAATTCATATTACAGTATTTTATAATATTGAAATTATAATTACTCTTTTTGTTATAAACTCTAACAGCACTATTTGTAAGGTCTATATTCAAGTCTAAAAAGTTAACTTTTTTGTTTCTATAAATTTTTTCATTGTTCTTAAGTTTCAAGTATTTAGGATATATTTCAGGTATTAATTTTTTAAACAGTGGATTATTAAATATTATTATGTCATCTACATATCGGAATATTTGCCAATTAATATTATTTTGTAGAAAGTATTCTCTTTCGTACCAGAACAATATTAAATTTGCTAATAACGGACTAGAAGAGGTACCCATGGGAACGCCTTTTGATTGAATATATATTTTATTTTTAAATTCTATATAGTTAAAATTTAAAAATGTTTCCAGTTTTCACTAAAAATTTATAATAACCACAAAAATCCAAACATACCAAAGTTCTATATAATTCCTAAACTACACAAAAAACCTATTTCTTTCAGAACAATCACATCTGGTATAAATTCAGTCATAAAAAATATTGATATACAATTAGCCTCAACACTACAATTTATTATAAATAAATTAACTAATAAATATAATTATAAATTTATCGACTCAAATAAAAAAATCATTAATTATTTAATGAACAATTGGACAAACATTGAAACAGTACACACATTTGACTTTGAGGACCTATATTCTAAAATAAATTTAAGAGATCTAAATAATAAAATAACCAATTTATTTAATGAATTCATTAATGACAAAACTTTCTACATTAAAATTATTCATAACAGATATAAAACATTTAAATTAGATCTTAAAACAGCAAAAACTCTACTGGAAACATTTTTAAATTTTAACTATATAGAATTTAAAAATAAAATATATATTCAATCAGAAGGCGTTCCCATGGGTACCTCTTCTAGTCCGTTATTAGCAAATTTAATATTGTTCTGGTACGAAAGAGAATACTTTCTACAAAATAATATTAATTGGCAAATATTCCGATATGTAGATGACATAATAATATTTAATAATCCACTGTTTAAAAAATTAATACCTGAAATATATCCTAAATACTTGAAACTTAAGAACAATGAAAAAATTTATAGAAACAAAAAAGTTAACTTTTTAGACTTGAATATAGACCTTACAAATAGTGCTGTTAGAGTTTATAACAAAAAGAGTAATTATAATTTCAATATTATAAAATACTGTAATATGAATTCTAATATATCATTAAATTGCTGTAAAGGTATATATTATGGTCAGTTTCTAAGATTTTATAGAATAAATAATATATTAGATAATTTCATAGAAGATGTTAAAAATTTAAACATGGAATTTATTAAAAACAAATTTAGTATCAAACAAGTAAAATATTTCAACAGTATATCAATTATAAAATATTTAAAAAAAAATAAATGGAAATATCCATTTATGAATTCAACTTTCTATAATTTCTATTAATATTAACTAATACAAATTTATAATCTTTAACAGTTAATTAAACTTTGATTAAATAACTGATTAAAAGATTTTTTCACAAGATTTTTAAAGTGTTAAAGTATATAGTTCATTTTTGTTTAATCTCCAATTTCTGGGGAGGAAAATGGAAGTTAAATAAAGTTGAATTTACACAATTAATAGCTTTATTAAACTATTATAATTTGCCTTTTTAAAGGAATATTAAAAGATGAATAAGTGTTAAATCAGTTATTTTGATATAACTAGCTGTAAAGATTATGAAATTTAGCTTTCTTCCCTTAACTATTTTTCCTTTCTTCTTTAATTTTCTTGTTGTTCAAAGGAATTCTGAATAAATGGTCTAAATTTGAAATGTGGGGGGACATTCCCCTCCCGCGACATGTGTTAGCCAGAAATAGATATTCACAATGGAGGACTCCACGGCAGAGGTAGGTTTACAGTTTGAATTTGTTAACATTTGTATCTACTATATATGTTCATTTAAATATTTCACTGAAACAACTTAATATTAACACATAAAATCCGGTTTAAAAGAGATCTATGACATAATAAAGAAGGGGTTGAAATGTCGCTGGAATTTTATCTGATGATCCCCGTTCCAGCAGATCTCTTTTTCCAATTTATTTCAATTTAAAGTTTTTTGTGTATGTCTGGTCTACCATTAGGGTTTCAAAACATAATATCCAAACTTATAACAAATGTTAATTCATACTATAGATATATTACTAAATACAACTATTTATAATCATATTATAAAATAAAAAAACCTTTAAAAATCTTTTTAAAAAAAAAAAAAGGATAAAATATAAAATCATAAAAAAATATATATATATATACTAACAATCTTATCTACCTTCTTTATAAAACTCTTTTTTTTTTTTTTTCCTTATTATTGGTTTGATTAAAAGTGCATGGTTCTGTCTTTCTCTCTTTTTTCTAACTATTATATATATTATCTCTTCGATTATTCTATATATAGGATTAGAGTATGTCTGAATGACGTGTAAAAGCCGATGTAATAGACGTTACTTTGTTAATTTTTTTTATTGTTATTAATTATAAATATATAATTAACTTGAGGATGTAATAGAAGTAAAGGATTTTTTTTTTCTCTCTCTATCTACAAATTAATAACATTTTACAAATTTTATAATTTGTATTTAAATAATCATAATAGTGAAGATAATCTTAATACAAAACTGGACTATAAAATTAAATAACTATTTATTGTTATATATATATATATATATGTAGTATATTTTGACATAGATAGATCACAGCCTTCTTCTAATATTTATTATAACCCCATATCTATATAAAAATGTATCGATCTTGTAAAAATAGTGACAAATAAAACAAAAGGAGTAGAGGTAGTACAGACGAACAGGTGTTTATGATAATGAGTTCATTCCCCCGTCAGCAGGTGGCCGAACAGGTGGCCAGACATAATTAATAACCCGGCGCCTGACAGGTGGCGTGATTATGGGAGCCAATCAGAACTCGCCGCCATCTGCGAGCGTCTCATATAAAAGCCCCCCAAGATTGGGACAAAGTAGTTGGTTAGTTGTTTTCAGAGCGACGCCGTCATACGGTCGGGTCTCTCACCCCTATCCGCGATCTAGGCTTTGGGCATCCGTGGCGCCCGTGGTCCGCTGCCTTCGTCCGTGGTCTACCTCTTCCTCTTGGAGTTACCATCTAGACCTGCCTCTGTCTCTTGCTGTCCCAGTGCGGGAATCCCATCACGCACCCACTACCACGACTGCCCAGCACATTCCACTTCGGGATTACTACATATATATATATATATATTTCTTGGTTTTTCGGGAAGCCATTGGGACCAAAAAATATTTTTTGGTCGCAGTGGTTCAGCCTACTCCACGCTGACGAGCGCCAAAAGCGCGAAACGCGTTCGTGGATGGCTTTTCTTGATTTATCAAGAAATTGGGTTGGCCAAATATCAGGGAACAGGCTAAATCAATGTTTAGTTGATTTCTGTTACACCAGATGGCGCTCTGCCTTCTGTAAAGCACATGTGCTCCTGGTCAGAATATGCCATTTTTAATATATATATATGAAAAAACAATAGAAAAAATAAAAGATAAGTGGGTCAGGTGTTTATATTAAAATGCTCGTGGTCAGTAGATCTCCCTTTTTATTTTTAATATATATATATATGAAATGTAAATAATAAAGTTTTTCTAATAAAAATTTAAATCTTAAATATAATTTAAATTAAGTTGATATTATAGAGTAAGCTAACATGGATTATAAATTGACAGAACTATATTTAAAACTTGTAATAATAGTAATATTTTATATATAAATAGGGAATTCTATTAGATTAGCAAGCTAAATCTAAATTAAATATATAAGATAAAATTTGAAATTTTTTTGTGTTTAAGTTAGATGATTAAATAGTTGTTTATATGTATTATATTTGTATCTTATTAATGAGAGAAAAAGGTAATAAAAGAATTTGTATTGGTTAGAATCAGGTTTATATAGATGTTTTTATTTTAAATAAAAAAAAATTGAAAATAAAAAGAAAATTTAACAAAAAAAAATTTAACAACGTAACGTCTTTTATTATCGGCTTTTTTTTACACGTCATTTAGACATACTCTAATGGATATAAATGAATAAAGGAAGAGATTTAAAATGATTATATATTTATTTTTCAGTAAAAGAGAGGAAAAAGATAAAGAAAGAACCATACACCTTTATTTCAAACAAGGTAAAAGAATTGAAGGGTGTTAGTATTTTATAGTTAATTAATAGATTTTTTGTAATTTTTATATATATATAATTTTTATATATATAATTTTTATTTTTTTTAAATAAAGTTAGAATAATATAATATAGTGTTTTACCTAGTTAAAGGAAGATAAACATATTTTGAATCTTTACCAAATATAAATTATTTTTTGGAATCCTAATGGTAGACCAGGACAATACAAAAAAGGAGATTGGAAAATCTATTGGAAAGAGAAATCTGTGGTATCAGGGCTCTTCAGATGAAAATACCACACCATTTCACCCTTACTTCATTATGGTTAGATTTCTCTTCGACCATTATAGTGTATAAAGTTGAGTTAATATTAGATAACATAGAATGAGGTTGTTTACTTACCTATTCAAAGTGACGCCTGTTGTTCTCTAGAGACAATGCACATGTGTGGACATGTAAGATGTGGTTGTTTGGGGCCTGTCAACTTTATTCTAAAAGTAACCTTCCTTCTTCTAGGAAATTTTATTTTTAAAGTTGTTTAAAGTTAGAAAAGCTGTCAGAAAAGAATCGTTAGAAATTTTTAAGATTGAAAAAAAATATATAAATATATATATATATAAATATATCGGGACTTTTGGGTGATGGTTTGATTTGGTGATTGGTTTTGGATGATTGTTTGGTTGCGAGTAGTAGTAGTAGTAAGACCCTGTTGACTTACTTGGTGGTTGATGTGGGCGCAGTCGTTTTGGCTGAAATGGTAAAGTTTTCTCACAGGGGAAAATAACGAGACAGGACACAGGATTGGATTGAGAAATAGGCCAGCGATCAAGGGAGAGAGGGTTTTAGACTATTGGCGTATTTGACTAATGGCTAGATTAATCACATTTTGAAGATTGGACTTTCAGGGTGCTGAGAAGGTGGTGGTGAGCTCCAACTGACTTGGCCGGTCCAGGTCCCTACTCCTTGCAATGGTGTCGAGCTCCTAACTGCTTAACTTGAGTCCGAGATTTAACTCGTTAACTCTCCAGTGCTCTCATTGGATGACTCTCGTCTCGTGGCGGTCTCTGATTGGATCTTAGCTAGTCCTGATGGACTCTGATTGGATCTTAGCTAGTTCTTTGTCTTTGTCATGTTTTAACATGCTCCCGGAAGAAGAAGGTTTTTGAACTCAGTTTTATTATTTTCTGGGTAATAACTTTTGCTTCCTGGATAATGAAAACCTGTTAATGATTGTTTCTTCTCTGATGGCTTTTCTCCCAGATTCGCTAGGCCTAACCTTTATTAAAATCTTCAGATCATACATTGCATATATATTGTGGTGGGGTTACATCTAGTTATATACAAATTATTACATATATATATATATATATAAGTAATAAGTTGGCTAGTAGAGGACTGGATGAAGTTCCCATAGGAACAACTTTAGACTGAATATATATTTTGTCTTTAAAATTAATAATAATTGAAATTTAAGAAAGTTTCAAGTAATGTTTTCGCTGTATTATTATCTAACTTAAATGTTTTATATTTGTTGTGAATAATTTGAATATGGAATGTTTAATCCTTAATGATCAATACAATTCATACATTTGATTTTGAAGATCTTTACTCTAACATACTTTAGAAGACCTTAATAATAAAATTCACAACTTAATAAACGAATTCATTAATGATAAAACATTCCATATTCAAACTATTCACAACAAATATGAAACATTTAATTTAGATAATAATACAGCGAAAACATTACTTGAAAATTTCTTAAATTTCAATTATATTAATTTTAAAAACAAAATATATATTCAGTCTAAAGGTGTTCCTATGAAAACTTCATCCAGTCCTCCTCTAGCCAACTTATTACTTTTTTGGTATGAAAGAGAATTCTTTCTACAGAATAATGTAAATTGAAATATATTCAGCTATGTAGATTACATTATTATCTTGAATAATCCACAATTCAATTATGTAATTTACAAAATATACCCTAAATATTTGAAACTTAAAAACAATGAAAATATAACTAATAACATAAAAGTTAACTTTTTAGACTTAAATATAAACCTTGCAAACAAATCAATTAGAACATATGACAAAAGAAATTGCTATAATTTTAAAATTATTAAATTCTGTAATGTTAATTCCAACATATCATTGAATTGCAGCAAAGGCATATATTTTGGTCAATTTTTAAGATTTTAAAGAATCAACAACATTAAAACAAATTTTATTAATGACATTAAAAATCTTAATAAAGAGTATTTAAACAACGGTTTTAAATACAAAACAGTAAAGTTTTACAATAAACTAGCAATACACAAGTACCTAAGTAATAATAAATATAATTATAATTTTTGAAACTTCAAACTTCTCCAATTAATCTAACTAACAATTCATATTTTACTCTTATAATAAAACAAATTATAGAATAACTGAATATATTTTCTATGACTTTAAATAAATTAATTATCTGAGAACAATTATAAAACATTAAATTCACACAATCAATTTTATCTCCAGTTACTGTGGGAGGGATCTGAAAACCAAATATGAATGAATTTGAAGCATAATAAATGTTTTATTATTGAATTTATTTATAATTTTAAATATAATTTTGACTTAAATCAATGGAAACAAGAAATTAATACATATTTTCACAATCTTTAAAATTTATAGTGATTCTTTTCTGACAGTTTTTCTAACTTTAAACAACTTTAAAAATAAAATTTCCTAGAAGAAGGAAGGTTACTGTGGAATAATGGAGATCCATTTCCGGACGTCGTCCGGACGGCTTGGGTGTCTGTAAACAAACAAGCCCCGGCGGCGCCAGCCGCCAACAAAGGCACAGAACACGGCCTGGTCTGTTGCTGACCAGTTGGGTGTTTTCCTCTGTCCTCTTAAGATGCTTTGAATAAATTTAGTTTGAAGGAGACTTTTACCCTCTCCTTTATGCTATTTAGTGATCTGATTTAAATCCTTGCAACAGCCGACAAAAGAATCATCACTGCGAATTCTTCTACCGAATTTCGCATCAGTGTTTTGTAAAACGATTACCCGACATTTCTACAAATAGTGGCGTCCCCGCGGGTGGGCTTCTGACAAGGCAAGATAAAGTGGATTGAACGGCGGAGTACAAGTCAAGACTCAAGATAAGTGCCTTTTGTTTTACCTTCTGTTTATAGTGTTTTTGAAAAATGGAAATTTTAAAAAGGCATAGAAATTTACTTAGAAAGCGACTAACTCGCATCTTGAAGACGACAGAGGAGTTTCTGTCAAGTACTCCACCAATACCTGTAGAGGATATTGAAAATAATAGAAAAGTAATTGAAGAAACTCATAGTGAGCTTATTGTGATCCAAGGCAAGATAAGAGACTTCATGCAAACTTCAGACGTTAGCGAAGAGGAACTAGAGCACGACGATGAGGAAGCCTTGGAATATACCTTCAGATATAAGAAGATATATAAAAAATGTATCGCTCTTGTTGAACCCAAGATCAATGCATCCAGTCCCACGACCAGTGAAGTGAGCTCCGCTTCGAGCTCACACCATAGAACTGTAAAGCTACCCAAGATAGAATTAAAGAAGTTTACAGGAGAAATAAAAGATTGGTTGGGATGGTGGGCACAGTTCAACAAGAGACATGTCGATCCCACTTTAGAAGACAGCGACAAGTTTCAATATCTTGTGCAACCTATGTCACCGGGAACCAGAGCTAGTAAACTGGTTGATAGTTATCCCCTGACTGCCGAGAATTATCCCAAAGTCATAGAAACTTTGACAGAAAAATTTGGAAGGCCTGAACTTTTGCAGCAAGTCTATATCAGGGATCTTATCCGCCTTATGATCGACTGCTCCTCCAAACAACAGTTGAAGGTGACTTCATTTTATGATGAGTTGGTGGCTCATTTGAGAGCATTGGAATCCTTAAAGATTGAGGCCAGACAGATGTCTGTATTTATATTTCCAATGATTGAGGCATATCTCTCAGAGGAACTCATGAAAGCTTGACAAAGAAGCCCCCTCCATGATGTCAAGATTGATGCTAATGATTCGACTCAAACTAGAGTTGACCTAATTATGAAGTTTCTCCAAAAGGAAGCTGCAGCAGAACAAGGCAGAGGCTTAGCTGGATCCAAGTTTGGACTCAAATCTCTGAAACAGGATAGAAACGTGGGCAGACAATCGCATCCTGCTAAGATACCTACGACCTCTGGACTCTTTGCTGGACGTGCCCAGAATTGCATCTTTTGTAATAAAGATCATGAAAACACAGAATGTCTTGCTGCGCGCAGAATGAGCATTAAAGAAAGAAGAGAGCGTATTAAAAACGCTAAATGTTGTTTCTCCTGCCTCCAACCAGGTCATATCTCTTCTAATTGTAGAAGGCGCATAACTGAATGTATTCGATGTAAGAAGAAGCACCTTGATATTTTATGCCCTCTTAATGTTCCTGGACGAGAGTCACCGGACAAAGACAAGGAACAGGTAAAAGACTGTGACGTTTCTCCTACAGTAGAAAACGGAGTTTCATTCTCCGGTCTTAGCGCTTCGTCTCTGATTCTGCTACAGACTCTGAAGATTAAGGTCGAAGGTGCGACTTCGGCGAAGGTAGTGCGTGCCCTCCTTGACACAGGTTCCCAACAATCCTATATTTTGTCTAAAACTGCCCAGGATCTCGGACTATCTTCCATTGGCCAGGAATCACATAAACATGTGGTGTTTGGAGGTCATACTAGTGAAAGTGTCCACCAAGAATACAGAGTCAATTTGGGTTATGCATCGGGGAATTTTAAGATGGTAGCGAAGCTTCTTGACCAACAAAAAATCTGTGGTAACCTACCAAGATTGAGCCGCGGGCCATGGTTGAAAGAACTCAAAGCCCGCAGAATCTGCGTTCCTGATATTGGAAAGGATGACATGGAAATTGAAATACTTCTAGGATGCGATGTGTTGGGATCTATTTTCATGATGAAATATTGTGTGTTTTGTTTGTTTTGTGCGTTTTGGATGGACTTTAATGGGAGAATGTCAGCAAGGTAGTGACGTTTCACTCGCTCATCATGTTAAAACGATGACAATTTCGGAGAGCAGTATAGCCAATCTGTGGAATCTCGATGTTCTTGGCATTATGGATCCTATTGAGGTTAAACAGAGAGATCAGAGAGACGCACTGGCGCGTCGACATTTTCTAAAAACAGTCCAACATTCTGTTTCTGGAAGATATGTTGTTTCCTTCCCGTGGACTGTAGAGAAAGCTAAAATCGCGGACAACAGGGAGATTGCTATGAAGAGATAGAACAGACGACTAAGAAATTAATCTCTTTGAATCTTTATGAGGACTATGATGATATTTTACGAGGCTGGTTGGATGATGGGATAATTGAGAAAGTCCCAGCTGAACAACACGACGCTGAGGCCTTCTACCTGCCTCATCGTCCGGTGGTGAAACTCTCCAGTGGGACTACGCTTTTCAGGCCTGTCTTTTATGCTTCTAGCAAGGTCTATAGATCCCCATCTTTAAATGACTGTCTTGGAAAAGGACTTAACCTCATAGAGATGATTCCCAACCTTATGCTGAGGTTTAGAAATTGCAAGTTTGGAGTCGTGACAGACATTAAGAAAGCGTTTCTGCAGATTGACTTGAATGAAAGGGAAAGAGATTACTTGCGTTTTCTGTGGTATTCCCGGAATGGAGAAAAGATAGAAGTATTCAGACATAGACGTGTCGTTTTCGGTGTTAACTGTAGTCCTTTTATTTTGGGGGCGGTAATCGAATACCACCTGTCTAATGTTCGACCTGAACATAAACCGTTAGCTCAGAGGTTGCACAAATCCTTTTATGTGGACAATTTAGTGACAAGCGTGAACTCTTTTGAATAGTTAAAAGATCTGAAATTGACCGCAACGTCCATCATGGAAAATGCTCGGATGGAGCTAAGTCGTTGGGAGCATAGCCTGGACGTGGCCTCCGATATTTACCCCTATGAAAGAGCAGAGATATCTAAAGTGCTTGGTATATATTGGGATAAAGGTAAAGATTGTTTGTCATGTGAAATTTCCGTAGCTATACCCCCCAAGATAACCAAAAGGAGTATCCTGTTCGGCTTAGCTCAGATATATGACCCTATTGGATTTCTGAACCCAATATTAATAAAGCCTGAAATTCTATTGCAAAAAGCTTGGACTCTAAAGTTGGCATAGGACGATGAACAAAGACGACTACAAGGATGAACTAAGCCTATGGTTCGACGACCTTCAGCTGCACAAAGGCATGGCAATTCCTAGGAATTTCAATCCATTGATGGCACCGCAGAAGGACTGGCAGATACACACGTTTGTTGATGCTAGTAGTGAAGCCTGTGCTGCTGTGGTCTTCCTTCAGACACGGGTTGCTGACAAAATTGAAGTGCATATGATGGCGGCTATGTCTCGAGTCGCTTCTCTCAAGAGACCTACGATACCAAGACTTGAACTTTTAGCCTGTGTTGTAGGAGCCCGATTAAACAAGATGATCTTTGAAGCTCTAGAGTTAAAAGATATCAAAAATGTATTCTGGTCTGATGCCACAACAGCCCTCGCTTGGATAAAGCGCGATGATCAGTGGGGTACCTTTGTCGGGAATCGCGTTAAAGAGAAATGCAGACTTAGTGATCCTGGAGATAGAGATATGTTCCTAGCGAGTGCAATCCAGCTGATTTACCCTCCAGAAGATGCAGCCTCTCCCAACTGTTACAGTCTAGATGGTGGGAAGGCTTCTCCTCGTTCATAAAAAAATGTGCGGATGATGGCATGGATTAGAAGATTCATCAACAACCTCCGATCTTCAACGAAAGTAAAGGGCGAACTTTCTGTGAAGGAGATCGATGAAGCGGAGCTAGCGCTTTTGAAATTAGTTCAGGCCGAGTGTTTCCCTAGCCACTCTATACCTGGCCTGAAGGTATGTGAAGTGGAAGGAATCCTGCGTGTGAAAACAAAATTAATTTACAGCAGCGACGAATTTGGCTTTCGTTTGCCAATACTATTACATGGGACTCATCCGTTGATTGAACAAATGATATGTGATTCACACGTTGAGAATTGCCACGCTGGTGTACAATTTTTGATGAACAAACTTCGGGGGAAAGATTGAATAGTAAAAGCGAGACAGAGCATTAAGAAAATAGTGAGAAGATGTGTCACATGTCGCCGCTTCTCCGCTAAACCCGTTGTGGTGGAAGACGCTCCATTAAATACCACTCGAGTACATAACGCCAAGGTATTCGAGGTGGTAGGGATTGATCTGGCGGGCCCGCTCTATCTGAAAGATCGGACCAAGACCTGGGTTGTTCTCTTCACCTGTGCTGTGTACCGCTGTGTACATTTGGAACTGGTAATATCTCTCAGCACAGAAGATATCCTAATGGCCCTGGAGAGATTCATCAAGAGACAAGGACGTCCATCCACCATCTTTAGCGACAACTGAACAAATTTTGTAGGAGCCAATAACTTCTTTAAACAAATTGACTGGAAACACGTTTCTGACGACGGGAAAGTGAAGCGTATTGAGTGGAAATTCATCCCGCCCACTGCTGCCTGGTGGGGTGGATGGTGGGAGAGATTGATTCGTTCCCTCAAAGACATACTAAAAAGAATGCTCGGAACATCAACATTGACATATCAACAATTTATGACCCTTCTGTGTCATGCAGAAGCAGTGATGAATGGAAGGCCCATGACTTATGTCAGCGTCGATCCGAATTATCATGTCACAATATCACCTTCCATGTTTCTACAAGAACAGACAGATGTCGAGTCTCCCGAGTGCCAGAATATGGGACCTAATCCAACGACACAGAAACTGCGTTATTTGAGCAAGCTGAGGAAGAAGTTGAAATCACGATTCAGGAAGGAATATTTGTCCCTCCTGGTCCAGAGAAACAGACGCATTTACAATCCAAAACTCCAGGCTGGGGATGTTGTCCTTGTTGGAATGGACAATAATAAGCGTAACTTCTGACCATTAACAATGATCGAGGAGATATTATTTGGAAGAGATGAAGTGAATAGATTAGTGAATATGAAAACCGCAGTAGGAACCTTCCTAAGACCTATTCAGAAAATATTTCCCTTGGAAGTATCATCAACAGTAGCTTCTTCCCGTTTGCTGAACGATAAAGAGAAAACTGCAAATTTTCAGACTAGATCGGGAAGAACCGTTTGTATACCCAACCTATTGAACGATTATTATTGTTTTCCTATTGTGACTAGAGGAAAACAGGTGGGAGTATATGGAATAATGGAGATCCATTTCCGGATGTCGTCCGGACGGCTTGGGTGACTGTAAACAAACAAGCCCCGGCGACGCCAGCCGCCAACAAAAGCACAACACGGCCTGGTCTGCTGCTGACCAGTTGGGTGTTTTCCTCTGTCCTCTTAAGATGTTTTGAATAAAGTTAGTTTGAAGGAGACTTTTACCCTCTCCTTTCTGCTATTTAGTGATCTGATTTAAATTCCTTGCAGCAGCCCACAAAAGAATCATCACTGCGATATTCTTCTACCGATTTTCGCATCAGTGTTTGGTGAAACGATTACTTTTAGAACAAAGTTGACAGGCCCCAAACAACCACATCTTACATGTCCACACATGTGCATTGTCTCTAGAGAACAACAGGCGTCACTTTGAATAGGTAAGTAAACAACCTTATTCTATGTTATCTAATATTAACTTAATTTTTTATTCACTATAATGGTCGAAGAGAAATCTAACCATAATGAAGTAAGGGTGAAATGGGGTGTGGTATTTTCATCTGAAGAGCCCTGATACCACAGATTTCCCTTTCCAATAGATTTTCCAATCTCCTTTTTTGTATTGTCCTGGTCTACCATTAGGGTTCCAAAAAATAATTTATATTTGGCAAAGATTTAAAATATGTTTATCTTCCTTTAACTAGGTAAAACACTATATTATATTATTCTAACTTTTTTTATATAAAAAAAATAAAAATTATGTATATAAAAAATATATATATATATAAATTACAAAAACTATTAATTAACTCTAAAATACTAACACCCTTTCAATTCTTTTACCTTGTTTGAAATAAAAGTGTATGGTTCTTTCTTTATCTCTTTCCTCTCTTTTACTAAAAAATAAATATATAATCATTATAAATCTCTTCCTTTATTCATATATATCCATTAGAGTATGTCTAAATGACGTTTAAAAGCCGATAATAAAAGACGTTACGTTGTTAATTTTTTTTTGTTAAATTTTCTTTTTATTTTCATTTTTTTAATTTAAAATAGAAACATCAATACAAACCTGATTCTAACCAATATAATTTCTTTTATTACCCTTTTATCTCCTTAATAAGATATAAATATAATACATATAAACAACTATTTAATCATCTAACTTGAACACAAAAAAATTATTAACTTTTATCTTCTCTCTCTTCCTGGCGACGCCATCGCTTCGGGCTCCCTCTAGATGGAGAGGAGTTCGCGTCCGCGACCTGGCAGGCCCTGCTCCGCCGCCCATCGCCAGGCTTACAAGAAGCGCCTGCGAAGATGCAGCTGCTCTTGGGGCTTTTTGCCAACGCCTGGTGGCGGACAACGCGACGAGCATCTACAGGGAGCGGACCTTGGAGGAAGCCGTGGTGCTGCGCGGCACGGCCACGCCGTTCTTGCGCATCAGCACACGCACTGCGCGTCGCATGTTGGAGCGTCCCCGCCTGGCCGCCGTTCCCATCTCGCGGTATCTCCGGCGCTGGGCGCCTGTCGTCGACGTGCCCTCCACCAGCCTGGCGTCCTCATCTCTCCGTCGCTGCTCCTTCGGGGGCCATGCAGCGGACATCGCTCTGCGGCTAGCCCTGCACGCCCTGCCTCATCCGGGGCACCCGGCGTCGAGCCAGCCCGTCTGTATCGCCTGCGGCTCCAGCGACCTGTCGCTGGCTCATCGCTACTGGTCCTGCAGCGCCGTCCGCCCTCTCATCCGAGAGGTGTTCTCCATCATCGGGCGGCCGCCGGACCTGCAATCCTGGATCTTCGCGGTGAACCTCGAGAACCACGCCATCACCATCTCCTCAGCGGCAAAGCATGCCATCTACGTTTTCTTCGTAGATCGCGAGATGCGTGGTATCTCTGGGGACCCATTGGCAATCTTCCATCAAACTCTGCAGCGGTGGCAGAGGCGCCATGTACATAGTTGTATTTTTTAATCATTTTCAAAATCTTTTTTTATTTTATTTTATTTTTTATTTTTTTTATTATAACCATCATCCTTATTATTAGTGCGGACTGTGCACTTTACATGTATTGACAGGATGTCAATAAAAATATGTCAATTGTCAATTGTCTCTCTCTCTCTCTCTCTCTCTATATATATATATATATATATATATACTTTGGTTCCGATTATCCGAATATTTTATCTAATCCTGAAAAATATTATACAAGATAGTGATATTTATTTAGAGAGATATCTCATGTGTGGTAAGCAAACCTTACATAGTTTTCACCAATGAAGGTATCGATTTGCTTGCGCGTCAGTCTGTAGGACATTCCGAGGAAGGTCCGCCCCGCGCCTTAGCTATCATGCCTCTGGTACAATGAAATATATTTAGAGAGAGAGAGATTGAATCAACTTTTATTACATCGTTCATAAAATATTATGGTGAGAGATGAGAACTAAAGAAAATAATAATAACAAGGATGAATATACATAATGAAATCTAAACAGGCCTCATTGGCTTAGATTAAGGGCTACAAGACATCCTGAATTCGGATAGGCCCTTGGTTATAAATGAGTCTTTGTCCCCAACATGTTCAATTGCCATGTTGAGGAAATCTCGCAGAATTATCTTGTTTTCTGTCGAGAGTGTCTCGGAGAGTACATACCTCACATGCTGGTATAGGACCGCGTGCACTACTTCAAACCTACAAACCTCCTCATAGAGGGGATATAGGAATGAATCAGCGTTCATTTGTTCAAAAATTCCATCCACGCGCCCTATGAGGGCTCTCTGAAGAGGCTGCATGGGTTGAGTCATGGAGGTAGAAGACTGGATGAATGGGGCAGTCTTATTAAGGGTCGTTTTCTTGGGAGCCGCTATTGGATCAATAATGGCCAGGAAGGGCTCTGGTCGTGGAAGCAACTGGCTGGTGCTCGGCGCCGGAAAAGGAGGTTCAGGAGTTGGAGTCTCCTGGGGATGGACAGGGGTGTTCGCCCCGGGCGAAGACGCGGCAGGGCTGGAGGGTGTTGAGTTGGTCTGTTTGATGGGTGCAGACGATTCCGCAGCTGGTGTTGAGAGGGCGGAGTTGTTGGAGGGCATGGGCTTGGAGGAGGGAGGCCTCGACACCGGGCCCTGCCGTAGGTCTTGATGGCGTCCTCCATTAATTCCTAAGGGGCAGATGGCTCTCCGATGCCCTTGACGATTACATTTGCTACACCTAACGCCGTAGGTGATGTAGGCGGGTGTGGATTCTCTTTTAGAGATGATCACCAGCTTGGCAGGGAGTTGGTGGAGTTTGCGTCCTTCATTTAGAAGGACGAAGGCTTCCCTGTTGCCGGTGGTCCAGGTGTAACCGCCACTGGACACGACTTCGTGGGTAAGGGAAACAACCCTGCAGTAGGGCCGCAGCGCTGCGATGACGTTATCGTCCCTTATGGCAAGTGGGAGGTTCCCCACTACAAAATTTTTCTGGTTTTTGCCTATATGAGAAGGCTTTCAGGAGGGTGGCTCCGATGGTGAGGCCCTCCTCAACCAGGCGCTCCGCCAAGTCGACGCTGGCCAGCCTGACAAATACCTGGCCGGGCATCTTCATCAGCTGGTACACTGAAGACTTTCCCAGCAACTGTTCCAGCGCCATAATGTATTGGACTGGATAGAAGTCCGCGCTCCACTCGGCAGCACTAGTCGAATGTCGCAGTTGCCGACCTAGCCTTGACGAGGTCTTGCTGCTGTCTACTGTTCTTAATAGCCATTAAAGGATCTCTTTTAATCCTGGTTACTTGTTGAGGTTACCTGGCTGAGAGAGGCACAGCCTTCGCAATTTTTGACGGTTGAAGTGGAGATGCTTGATTTTTATTTTTCGAGGATTTAGCGTTTTGCCAACCTTGAAAAGTCGATTCTTTTTCAGAAGATTCAACTTGGTCAGCCCAATTTACATTTTCTTTGTTTTTCGACACAATAGAATTTAAATTATTTTGCACCGATTGTTTCCTATGTAAATTTGACATTTCAATTGGGAATTCATTATTCCATAATATCTCGATAACCGAGTGTTCATTCTCGTCGAGAATCATGCTATATTCTGCCCCAGTGACAGGGCTATCCTCCAATACCTGGAAGGGATTAAATATTGGAAGCACACGGCTCTCCATCATAACGGGAGCTCGCGCGGCCGCACGGCCGATGCGTGGATTAACCAAATACATGCATCAAGCATCTCCATATGGCGGCGTTACATAGATGACGTTTTTTGCATTTGCAAAATCAGCCAAGAGGGCACCATCCTAACAGACCTCAACAATTATCACCCTGATATCTCATTCACTTTAGAACAAGAACACAAGAATGTCATCCCCTTCCTAGACATACTGATTATACGTACTCCAAATTCCTTCCATACCACAGTCTATTACAAGAAACCCCCCCCCCAACTATACCCACTTCAATTCATACTGCCCCATAGTCTATAAAATTAACATAGTTAAAACTTTAACAAAACGAATACATACCCATTGTTCCCTCCCCATATTCAAAACCATAGAAAAAGAATTAGTAATTTCCCATCTTACTGCCTCAGCTTTCCCCCTTACCTTTATTAATAGACACACTTACGTACCCAGCCCTTACAAACCCCCAAGAGCTCATAGATCCACTTGTATTTTATCTTATTCACCCTGCACAGTCAACATATCCAGACTTCTTAAAACCCATGGCATCCAGACCTTTTTCAGCAACACCAATAACATATCCACACACCTCAGACATCCCATAACCAAAGCAGACACTCCTCCCAGCCCCCTTCAAAGTACAGGAGCAGTCTACTCTGTCTCATGTGAGCAGTGCTCTGCCACATATGTGGGTGAGACAGGTAGAACTGTGGCCATCAGAATGACAGAGCATTCCCGTTATATAACCAACAAAGTCCCCAAATCCCTCATCCACCAACATATAGCATCTAGAGAACACACATTCGATATTAACCATCCAGTAATCCACTATAGACATATCCACAACCAACACCAACGATTGGTGTTGGAATCCATAGTCTCACACAAACACAATAGCATTAATAGAAAGATCGAAATTCCCGACATCTATGGTGTTTTCTTGGCTGAAACATCTGTAACATCTTAGTTTTTCATAAAATATTAAATATATAATAGTTCCCGTCATTAAGTTAATAATTGAAATAATAGTTAGATATTTGCATTTCTTTGGTTTAGCTTACTATGCTAATTTTACAGCAAAATTCTTGTAAATATGTTAAACACTAGCATATATCAATATTCGCTCCTACCTACCATTTGTATCTTTGCGCGAATTCATAATTGCCTGTAGAAGGGCGTTCGTCCCGAAAGCTTGCATTTCGCTTAATTAAAAGAAACTTATCGTACCTCACGTGTTGTCCATCTTTATAATTTACTGGTAAGAGTACCTGCAATTTTTCTAAGTGATATTTTTCTAATATGAATCTCTCCAGAAATGAAATTGAAAGGTACAAATGGCTCATATACAAGAAATCCCTCCAGTTGTCCAAATGGAGAAGTCACCTGCAGTTCAACCGCTTGTGTGAAAGTTCAGGCTTCATTCCTCCATCACTCAGGCTAAAAGACCCAGTCAGCAACCCATTCTCGGGAGTCCTCATCAAGAAAACCCACAAACAGTTACTTCGGGCAAGAATCAATGGGTGCCTCTCCAACATCAGGTTCCTCAGCAAGAGCATCAAGGGATTACTATACCTAACCGCCCAAAATATTCCAGAAGCAGAACGCATTGAGTTAATAACACGTACCACAGAAGACATTAAGATACAAGAGCAAACTATCCGTAATAGACATGATAAGAAATTATCGTTCTGGGCCTACAAATACTCATTTCCACTCAGTCCCAAAAAGAGAGAGAGATCTTAAATAATATATATTTATTAACATCCGTCTCTCTCACATTTAACATTGAATAAAATGAATAAAGAGAGAGATATAAACATATACTAGAGACAGTAAAAAAGGAAACACAAAGAAACTATATGCAATTATTTACAGTCCAGGGGCTCTTCAAACGACGAAAAGTTATCCTTCAAACACAATCATGGGTCTTCGTTAACTCCCCTCAGCTTAAGGCTCAGAAAAATATTTTAAAAATGGATGCCTCTTGAAGAGTGGAGTGAATGTTGCCACCCAGCCCTTGCTCGAAAAGATATCTTCGGCAGGTCGGATGGTCCAATGATCCATAAGGAACGCGTGGCTGAAGAGCTGCATGCTATCTCTACAATCGACGCTGTCCAGCGTCGTTAAGTATTAAAGCTAGTGGGAAGCGAGTGGTATTCTATATACAGTTACGAGCGTCATTCTTCATCTCTTAATCAGTTTTCGTCTCTGTCACCGTTTACTTTTTTTTTTGGAATGGCGCCCTCCTATTGGTTAGCTACGCTCACGCCACCTTTGCCCCCCCCCCCTATCATTCCCCCCCACTCGCTTCTTCTTTTTTGTAACTATTGTGTTGGAGCGGGTCGCTCCTTAAATAAATGCATATTTTAGTTAATAACCAAATGGAATCCTCTCTTTCTTTTTCCCAGTAAGAGACGCCTACGAAAGCCAACAGTACATAGACAGATAAAGCACATAGGCTATAGTTATTAACTAAAATATGCATTTATTTAAGGCGCCAATTTATAATTGTAACAAATAGTATTTGAATCAAAACATTCAATCGGGGTAAAACACGGGCGTTGCCCGGGTCATTCGGCTAGTATATATATATATATATATATATATATATATATATATATATATATATATATATATATGTAATATGATGCTGCAATTGTTGTTACACTATAATATTTGATGTATTACACTGTTGTAGAATCCTGTCGACTTAACCGTTCTGTGGCAATATCGTTGCGGGGTTTCTTGTTGTTGGATGTGAATAGTGAGATTTGGTTGAAGCGCAGTCGTTGAGTGGTAAGTGAAGCATACAGTTAGGAATAATCAGGACACGTGATTGAGTTTGAAAATAAAGGCAACGGGTTGGAGGAAAGAAAGCTTGAGAAGAGCGGGGTGGTTTTGATTGGTCCTTAACTAATCACATGGCGGTGATTGTACTTAGCTGTGGGATGAGTAGAGGGGGAGAGGTCTAGAGCCGATGTCACCTCCTTGGGAGCCAAAGCGTAACTGCCATTTCTTGCTTTTCGATTTAACACCAAGCTTCAGTTTCTCTCTGATTGGTTGAGATATGATCACATGGTGTTTTCCTATTGGTTGACCTACTTAGTGGTTCCTCCCTAATTGGCCGGCGGCTCTCCTTGATGAAAGATGGCCTGCCTGGTATATCCGATTTCGTCAGGAAGTATTGGGTATCTTGACGCTTATAGCTTCGACGGATATTAGATACGTCCTGTTTTTGCCGGAAGTATTGAGTGCATCTTGGCTAAAATAACTTCTGCGGTCACTAGAGACGTCCGGTCTCTGCCCCTGCAATGTTGACACAGGGGTGCCAAAATAGTCGTGCCAGCTTTAGTCTTACTTCCTATATCTTTTGTTACTTTCTTTCCTCCAGTTACCTTGTTCTTTATTAAGTCTTTGAAAATCATACATGATATATACATAGTGGGTCGGGGTTGCATTTAATTATATACAAATTATGACAGATGCGCCCCCTACATGTGAAGAATTCAAGAAGGGGTTAGCCTGAGAGAATTCTGTAAAGTGAAAAATAATTTTGTGGGAAAATTAGTTGTGGGTATGGAGGGGCTATATACAAACATTGCTGGTAATATAAAAGTAATATAGAATGGTGTTGATGATATAGGTTGAGTATAATTAATAGAAATCAAAAATTTTTAATTGTAAGAAATCAAGGAATGTTATGGTACATAGTGGATTAAAAGAAAAGAAAATGCGCCTAAACGAATTCTACTCGAGTTAAGAAATGAATTCGAGGGGGTTCTATTTAGGCTTTGAAATCAAAATAAAAATAATATAAAAATAGTTGAATGAAATCAAAATTGAATGTGTTTGGTTGAATGGTGAGAAAAAAAAAAAAGAAAAATGCCTAACCATATTCTAGCTCGAAATTGGGAATGAAATCGAAGGAATTCTATTAGGTCTTTTGAGAAATCAAAAATAAAAAAAATAAAAAGTTGGAAGAAATCAAAGTGAATGCTTGGTGCGTGGTGAGAAAAAAAGGAAAAATGCCTAATTACTTTTTTGCTTGAATTTTGGAAAGGAATTCGAGGAAATTTCATAAGGTCTTTTGAGAAATCAAAGTAAAATAAAAATAAAAAGTTGGAAGAAATCAAAGTGAATGCTTGGTGCGTGGTGAGAAAAAAAAGGAAAAATGCCTAACCATATTCTAGCTCGAATTTGGGAATGGAAACCGAGGGAATTTTATTAGGGCTTTTGAGAAATCAAAATAAAATAAAAATAAAATAAAAATAAAAATAAAAGTTGAATGAAATCAAAGTTGAGTGCTTGAAAAAAAGAAAAATGAAAAATAAAAAGATTTCAACAACAAAGGGTGATTTAATGTTTTTAGTTTAATCGAAAGTCAGTGAGTTTTCGTTGATAATTGAGTTGTGGCAATATAAGTCAAGTGGTAAATAGAATGATAATTGATAAATGAAAATGATAATATAAACTAATTGGTAAATAAAATGATAGTTAATGATTAAAATTGATAATAAGTTGAATAAATTGCTAAATTGATTAAATATTTAAATTTTAATTGAGAGAAAATAATGAAAATGATTGATATGAAAAATAAGGTGTATTGGTTGGAACCCTTTGGTATCTTCATGCCCTGATCTACATGTATTGGTTGCTCCATTTTGCCCTATAAATGTTTTACTTGCTCAATTATGCCCTATAAATTTTTTTGTCTCATCTGTAGTGACACTTAGGTGAAAAACGTGATTCTAGCCCTCAAGTGCGTTTATGCTGTGTGTACAGGAGACATGGAAATCTATATAACCTTTATGTGTAATTTTTTGTCTTTGTGTGTGTGTTGTGAAAAATGTTAGAAGTCGGTTGTGTAAGAGATGTGTGAGCTAGTTCTAGGTGTTGTTTCGTGGATGTGTAATTGGTTGGTAAAAATCGATATGTAGACTCGAACTGGAATCAAAACCGGTGGCATAGTGAGGTTCCCAGTCGACCTCAATGGGGGATCTTCTCATTGTAATTAGAGATACGGAAGTGGGGTGTGTCGGGCAAACGAGAGGGAATGAAATTGGAGATCGGACGAAGGCGTTCCGCTTTGTTTACAGAGGCCGAATTTATCGCTGCGGACTACACTTCCGGCGTGGTGTCTCAAATTCTCGTTTCCTGCCGTCTATTTATTTTTGGTGCGGCTCAGATCTTGTTTTTGGAGCGTGATTTCTCCGACACTAGTTGGTTATCTTTCAGTTACTGCTATCTTTTCGGAGTTTATTTAGATTTTCTGCGAAGATGGTTCCTAAAATTATGAGAAGTTTTATAAATACTTGTCCACAATGAAGAATTGCTTGTCCACAATGAAGAATTGCTTGTCCACAATGAAAAACTGTTTGTCCAAAATTAAAAAATGCTTGTCCTAAATTAAAAACTACCTCTTGTAGTTCGAAGATTTTCTGATCGGGCATAGCATAGATAAACAAGTATTTAATGAACAAAATTGGGATACAGTTGTATGGCAGAAGTAACAAACAAAGGATAAGAATCAGATGAAATATAGGATATTGCCCCATGTTCGTCCACATTTTTGTAACTGGGGACTCTGAAATATTCGCTTGAACCTTATGAATTGTAGAATTTGAATGATTGGTAGGTTCGCAGTTCTCTTGTTTGATATCTTTA
Organism: Cordylochernes scorpioides; assembly: GCA_030710605.1. Taxonomy (NCBI): domain Eukaryota; kingdom Metazoa; phylum Arthropoda; class Arachnida; order Pseudoscorpiones; family Chernetidae; genus Cordylochernes; species Cordylochernes scorpioides. The sequence continues at coordinate 98,555,140 of CP092886.1, forward strand.
GGGAGTGGTGTGATATGATTGAGCTGATTGTCAGGTTTACAGTTCTCCTGTTTGATCGTCAATGGTTTTATTAGAGATATGTCGGCGGTAATTGGTTTAGGTTGAGATGTGTGATCGTTTCTCTGATGTGGATGTGGTAATTTTGGCATTATTTGTGTTGTGTGTACGCTGTGCTTTATGTACGAATTTTGTTTTGTTTGGGTACCTGTGTCGGTATTTTTACGTGCAGGTTGTTTGTATTCATCGATTCTTCTATCGAATCGGCAGGTGGGGCAGGTTTTTACCTGTTTTGCGATGTCTTGTGTCATGTTCTGCCAATAATATTGTGACGAGATGAGTCTCGTCATCTTGGAGATGTTTGGGTGGTGGTGTTGAGTGTGTACGGATTTAAGAAGTCTGGTTGTAAGTGAGCTTGGGACTATAGTTTTAAGTACTCCTTTTCGGGAGACGGTGCGCAGTTTATTGTGATCCATAGTCACGCGAGATTTTCCTGGTGGAGAAGACTGTTGGCTCTGTATGAGTGGCGCATCTAGAAAGTCACAAAATGGGATACGAGTTCCAACGCCCGTTTCATATTGTTGTACTCCATTTATGCTACGGACCTCATATTCGTATCTTGACAATCTTAACCTCCATCGAAATAATCTGCCTGACGGAGCTTTGATCTCTTTCAACCACTGCAATGCGGGATGGTCAGAAAATATTGTAAACTTTCTGCCATTTAGACAGGTGCGGAAATTATCCACACTTTCCACAATGGCTAGGCATTGTAGTTCCAAGTCTGAATAATTTCGCTCGTGACTACGTAGAGATCGGCTGAAATGTTGAACGGTGTATGTCTTCCCATCAGGGTAGACTTGTTTAAGAACGCCTGTAATGCTGAATGTTGAGGTGTTACAGTACACCTGGCATGGCAGACCTTCCTGGTAAAGGTGTAATGTGGGGTGTGTGGTAAGGTTTTCTTTCAGGTTAGTGAACGCTTTCTGGCATTCGTCATTCCAGACCCACACGACATCCTTTTTTAGAAGGTTGACAAGTGGCGTCCGCAAGCGGGCGTGGTCTGGAATGAACTCTTTATAGGCGTTCACAGCTTTTAGGAAAGATCGTAATGTTTTTCGATTGTGTGGTTGTTTGGTGGCGTGAATTTTTTCTATGTTTTGTGTAGACGGGATGACTGTATTATTCTTAACGGTTGTGCATGCGCTTGTTTGTTGTTGTTGTCTTTTGACGTGCGTGTTGTGTTTGTTGTGCGGGTTGTGCGTGTTTGTCGCGTGGTGACGTATGGGTGCGTGTATGTTGTGAGGTACATTTGCGTAATTATGGTGTGGCGAAGTGTCATGTGTGAATTTTGTGTGGTAAGTGGGTGAGCTGTGTCGGTGTACGGACACTTGTTTGGGCATTATTGGAGTTGTAGATTGAAGTCGTGGTGGCTTTATATGTGGTGGGCATAAAGTATTGGCAATTGGGTTGAGCGAAAAGTTGTGTGGTGTGAGATTAGAATGGTGGCATGTAAATATTTGGGGTTTGGGTAATGAATGCAGGCAAGGGTTTCCATGTGTGAAAGCTTTGGGTGCTGTGCGAGTCCTTTGGGACAGGTTTTGGCCTAGCCCGTGCTTGCATTCATTTGACACATGTTTAAAGTGGTAGATAGTATTAGACAATGGGACGCCAAGTTGGAAAATAGTGCCGCGATTATAATTTAGTTTTAATTTATATTGATAAAGGGCTCTTAAGGTAAGGACTCCAAATGGCAAGGATGCATTTACCACGTGGAAGTTCTCTCTACGGGTTATTTGGCCTATTGTCAGAGGGAAAGTTAAATGTCCTATTATTTTCGAAAAACTATTTAGGGTGGATAGATCAAGGGAAGGTTTTTTAATACTTAAGTTGGGAAGTTGTGCTTTTAATCTATTGTATAAATGATACGGCAATATGTTCGAACCTGCGTCTGGTTCAATTAGAAAGGTACATGGTAGGTCCTGGGTCAGATACAAGTCTAAAGTCAATTTGATGGTGTCATTGGGTGGATTGCCTACCTTAGTCTCGAAAAGTCTCCACTGTGGCGTCTTCGGCTTGGTGTGGCTGGCTTGGAATATCTGTTGGACCGGGTCGGGACCTTTTGCACTGTTCTCGCAATTGAAAGGGAAATTTAGTCATTTGTACTGCTTCCATTCGAGTGGACCGCGTTGTCGGTACACTGGGCCCGTGTCGCGTGGGTTGCTTCCGTGTGTACTGGTACGGCATGGCGGGTGGCGATTCCTCGGTGGACGTCAGGTTGTTCGGACACGTACCGGCGGTGCGGGCGGCGGTTGTCCCGAGGGTGGCGCTCCGGAAGACCGCTTCCAGTTGCGTGGATCTCGCCCCTTGTAGCGCGGCGGTCAGTTCTAAAATTACCGTCGCCAGGGTATGTCTTGTCGCTTCGTTCGTTGTCAGTTTCTTCTCTATTGGTTTATCATTGCCTTTTGTTGTGCTGGCGCCTGGGTTAATTTCCATCTTCATCCTGATTAAGCTCTATAATCTTTATCCTGTCTAAGTTCCATAATCTTTATCCTGTCAACTCTGTGTAATATGATGCTGCAATTGTTGTTACACTATAATATTTGATGTATTACACTGTTGTAGAATCCTGTCGACTTAACCGTTCTGTGGCAATATCGTTGCGGGGTTTCTTGTTGTTGGATGTGAATAGTGAGATTTGGTTGAAGCGCAGTCGTTGAGTGGTAAGTGAAGCATACAGTTAGGAATAATCAGGACACGTGATTGAGTTTGAAAATAAAGGCAACGGGTTGGAGGAAAGAAAGCTTGAGAAGAGCGGGGTGGTTTTGATTGGTCCTTAACTAATCACATGGCGGTGATTGTACTTAGCTGTGGGATGAGTAGAGGGGGAGAGGTCTAGAGCCGATGTCACCTCCTTGGGAGCCAAAGCGTAACTGCCATTTCTTGCTTTTCGATTTAACACCAAGCTTCAGTTTCTCTCTGATTGGTTGAGATATGATCACATGGTGTTTTCCTATTGGTTGACCTACTTAGTGGTTCCTCCCTAATTGGCCGGCGGCTCTCCTTGATGAAAGATGGCCTGCCTGGTATATCCGATTTCGTCAGGAAGTATTGGGTATCTTGACGCTTATAGCTTCGACGGATATTAGATACGTCCTGTTTTTGCCGGAAGTATTGAGTGCATCTTGGCTAAAATAACTTCTGCGGTCACTAGAGACGTCCGGTCTCTGCCCCTGCAATGTTGACACAGGGGTGCCAAAATAGTCGTGCCAGCTTTAGTCTTACTTCCTATATCTTTTGTTACTTTCTTTCCTCCAGTTACCTTGTTCTTTATTAAGTCTTTGAAAATCATACATGATATATACATAGTGGGTCGGGGTTGCATTTAATTATATACAAATTATGACATATATATATATATAACAATAAATAGTTGTATAGTTTTATAGTTAAGTTTTCTATTAAAATTATCTTCATTATTTTGATTATTTAAATTCAAATTATAAAATTTGTAAATTGTTATTATTTAGTATAGATAGAGAGAAAAAAAAATCCTTTACTTCTAACACATCATCTAGTTAATTATATATTTATAATTAATAACAATAAAATTTAACAACGTAACGTCTTTTGCATCGGCTTTTACACGTCATATAGACATACTCTAATCCTATATATAGAATAATAGAAGTGAGAATATATATAATATTATACATTTTAGTAGTTAGAGAAAAGAGAGAAAGACAGAACCATGCACTTTTAATCAAACTAATAATAAGAAAACAAAAAGTTTTGTAAAGAAGGTAGATAAGATTGTTAGTATATATATATATATTTTTATAATTTTATATTTTATCCTTTTTTTTTTTTTAAATGATTTTTTAAATTTTTTTATTTTAAAATATGAATATAAATAGTTGTATTTAGTAATATATCTATACTATTAATTAACTTTTGTTATGAGTTTGGTTATTATGTTTTGAAACCCTAATGGTAGACCAGACATATACAAAAAAAAATTAAATTGGAGTAATTATTGAAAAAAGAGATCTGCTGAACCGGGAATTCTCAAATAGAAGTCCAGCGGCGTTTCATCCCTTCTCTATTACGTCATAGATCTCTTTTCAACCGGATTTTATGTGTTAATATAAAGTTACTTCAGTGAAACATTTATATGAACAGATATAACAAATTCCATTAACAAATTCCAACTGTGAACCTACCTTGCCCGCGACGCCTTCAACTGTAAACATCTATTTCTGGATGACACATGTTGTGGGGGGGGGGGACAAAATTAGACCGTTTGTTCTGAAGTTTTAGAACAACAAGACATTCAAAGAAGAAAGAAAAGATAGTTAATGGAAGAAAACCAAACTTATAATCTTTACAGCCAGTTATATTAAAATAACTGATTCAACACTTATTCATCTTTCCATATTCCTTTAAAAAGGCAAATTATTAGAGTTTAATAAAGCTATTAAATGTGAAAATTCACTTTTATTTAATTTCCATTTTCCTCCCCAGAAATTGGAATTTAAACAAAATGAATTCTATACAATATTACTTTAAACATCTTGTGAAAAAATCTTCAAATCAGCTATTTAATTTAAGTTTAACTAATTGTTAAAGATTATAAATTTGTATTAGTTATTATTGAGAGAAATTATAAAGTTGATTTAATAAATGGATACTTCTATTTATTTTTTTTAAAGTATTTTATAATAGATATACTGTTGAAATATTTTACTTGTCTGATACTAAATTTGTTTTTAATAAATTCCATGTTTAAATTTTTAACATCTTCTATGAAATTTTCTAATATATTATTTATTCTATAAAATCTTAGAAACTGTCCAAAGTATATACCTTTACAACAATTTAATGATATATTAGAATTCATATTACAGTATTTTATAATATTGAAATTATAATTACTTTTTATTATAAATTTTAATAGCATTATTTGTAATGCATGTATTTCATGCCCCATGTATTCAATGTAAAAAAAGATTATTTAATAATCTAAACCTTTTATTAATTCACACCACAGCTACACTTAATATTACCGCCTCCTTTTTGGGAGCACTCTTGTAAGAACTTTATTTTCCTGTGATGCACGGGAATCAAGCCTTTTTGCTAAATATTACTCATTTAAAAACTTGAATCTGTTGAATCGCGTGGATAGCATTTTTTTGTAAGAGTTTTCATATATATATATTAAGAAGGTTCCGTCCTCGACCAAAAAAAAATGTGTGTATATATATTCAAAATAATGAAAGTGGGATAAAAGACCACAAAGTTGGGACATCTTTTGGGAAGGGGGCCAACTGACAAGATATCTGCAAAAGTTTGACTGCTTTATATGGGTGGTGTGCGTTGAATTCTTTTATAAAATCATGATATCGGAGTTAAAATTTTAGAATAAAATATATCCTAATATTTCTATATCGTATGGATATCTAAAACATTATCAAAAGGTTGCCCACAAGGTGGACCATTGTCTCCATTGCTTTGGATGATATTTATAAATGACATGTTAACCAAAATACAACTACCAAATTCAGAAATAATTTGCTATGCCGATGATGTCACAATAATATGCTGGAACAAAGATTTAGCAACCCTCAAAAATTCAATTGAGCGTATTTTGGAAAAGGTTGACGACTGGTGTGCAGAAAACAAATTAAAAATAAGTCTTGATAAAACTAGTATTTTACTTTTTCATAACAAAGATAAATTTTAGGATCAGGCATACTTTAGCCACGTTTTAAAAGTTAAAGAGAAAACGAAAATATAGCGTGGTGAGTTTCTTTTTATTAAAATTACAAGCTTTCAAGCAAAATGCTTTTCATCAGGTAATCAAAAAAAAAAAAATATGTGGAGAGGTAAATACATCCACCTAAGTGAGATTTGAAAATTAAAATTAAAGCGGAATTGCCACGAACAAGCACGCATCAACACACCCAGAGAGCGAGCGAGAAATTCAGTTTAAAATGAGTTTAAAACAAATAAAATATATACATAATTCGGGAAAACACTTGAGGTTAAACTTCCCTATGCGGGGTCCATGCTATTACAAAAAGCTATGTACTGCGGGGGTAGTTCTATTTTTCTATTGAGGCTTGGAATTTTATTGGAAACCAAAGCCTCCAGGACCAGTCGTTGATATTTTCCGCTTATGTTACTGTAAATACATTGGGTGTCTGTGAAATCAAATGAATGCTGTGTTTCTGCCATGTGCTGATAAATCTGGGAACGGCTGTCTTTGTTCATGATGTTTCTATTGTGTTCTTTAGTCCTGATTTCTATGGTTCTGCCGGTTTCACCAACATAATGTAGTTCGCAATTTGAGCATTTAATTTTGTACATTTGAAATTGAAATTGAAATATAAAATGTACAAATGTACAAATTGTACAAAATGTACATTTGAAATTAAATTAAAAAATAATATTAATACGCCTATTCAAGAAATAAAAAATTTGGGAATTACCTTTGTTAACCATAGAAGGAAGAATAAATTAAATTTTAATCCTCATTTGAATAATATACTAAATAGAACTCAAAGACTAAAAAAAGCACTTTTTTCGAAATGTGGCAAATCTTGGGGACTAAGCACCAAGAAAAGGCTCATTTTATACAAAACAATCTTTAGACCGATACTCACTTATGGAACTGAGGTCTGGTATAAATATATAAGTAAAAAGTATATACTGTGTACTCCGCTTATAACGAAGTCGCATTATCCATGACAATCACTTTGTTATATCCGAAGTTTGTTATATCCGCAGTTGGAAAAAAAAATGTTTTGTACCAATAATTTTATTTACTATTCAACTCAAAAGAGCAACACAAAGATCAATAACAACCTCATCAGGTGTTTTTGGAGAAGTAGTTTGTGATTTTCTTTTGACATTTAGAAGTCAGTAACAAGTGCTGAACACTCTTTTCGATGTTGTCCAAGTCTGACAGATGCCTATGAAGAGACTTGGACTCATCCTGACATTGAAGAAACAATCGCAGAGTTTGAATGCTCTCCAAGACCTCTTTTGGATGCGGAATGTGGACAATTGGGTCTACTTCTTCATCAACTTGGTCCGTTTCTTCTTCTTCTTTTGCTTGAAGAATGCTCTCGACAATTTCTACATCGGATAACATGGCATTTGTAACGACGTCATTGTCAGCGTCAGCATAAGAATCGAAATCCATCTCTAACGGTATTTTTAAAACTTCTTTCATGCGATCGAAGAGGCTTTGTTGCTCCCACATTTGTGTTGCAGGCTGTGGTGTATCCAATGGAGAACTGACATCGGACTTAATAATTCCACTATGATGCCAACAGTTGGAAATTGTCGCTGGAAGCATATCATTCCATGCTACAGATATAATATCCACAGCTTGCTTAAGATTGATTGTTAATGCTGTTCCAGCATCGTATGCCGTCAAATATTTCCTCATTAAACGCGTTCGATAAATCATCTTGAAATTGCGAATAATGCCTTGGTCGCATGGTTGCAGCATTGAAGTGGTATTTGGCGGCAAGAATGCTATACGAGTATTTGTGAGGCCCTGCATGTCTGGGGGATGAGCGCCGCAATTGTCAAGCAGGAGGATAATTTGTCGATGTTGTCCAGCCATCTTCTTGTCGATGTGCCGAACCCAGGATTCGAAGAGTAGTCCAGTCATCCAGGCCTTCTGATTTGCTTCGTACTGAACAGGAAGGTGCTTGATTCCTCGGAAGCATCTCGGCTGTTTCGCCTTTCCAATGACCAAAGGTTGCATCTTTTCAGAACAATGTAAAAAAAAATACTTATAATATGTTTGCATATTTTAAAATTGTATATTATTAACTTATTTGTTGTGTATCATTAAATTTGTGTCATTCACACGTTGTAATTTGATAAATATTATGCATAATATATTAGTCAATTATAATGGTAAATGAGAAAACTTCGTTATAAACGGATAAAATAAAAATTTATACATGCAAATCACTTCGTTATAAGCGAAAATTCTTTATATCCGACTTCGCAATATCCAGAGTTCTTTTAATGGTTTAAGCCCTTCTTTTCTTTCGTGCAGACAATTTCATTCGCTATATGCGGAATTTCGCTATAACCGACTTTGTTATAAGCGGAGTACACTGTACACAAATTTAATTCACTTCAATATCAAATATTATTATGGTGTACACAAACTTATAAAACAACTAGCTGTGTGCATACTCTGGCAAATATTCCTGGAATCAAGAAATATAAAATATGATCTGAATAATTCATCGATTGAGGATCAACAGCGATATGACTTGGATATTCCAGACATAATTGAAAAGTTTATAAAATATAAAATGACACTATTGAAGAAAAATACTAACCAAACATTTCAAAGTTTCTTTCCCGCTAATATTCCGTAATATTTTCGGGCGAATTTCCACAACTCTCAATTTATAACAAAACACGGAAATTTGAGAAGCTTTTTAAAATTCATCAAAGCAGCGCAAGATTCAAGATGCTTCTGTGGATGTGAGGAACAGACTTCTATTCATCTGCTGCTAAATTGCCCCGTCTTCCAAGAGTATAGAATAAACAATGGACTAAATGTATCAAACCCGTTTCATCTAATTTCAACAAAAGACAAATATATAAAATTCAACTCATTTTGCAGATTTATTTTGAATTTTATTTAAAAAAACTACTAAATTCAATTGGAACGCTTTTATTCAGAAATTAATTCGTTTTAATATTGTTTTAATTGAATATTTCTCTAATATCTAGCATATTTTCATTCAAAAATATTCCTTAAAACTTTTTTTTTTTAATCTGTAGATTGCTTTTCTCGAATACGATTCTCCGCCAGGGAGCCAACGAAGAAGGAAACACCGGCAATGCTCCCGATTCAGCTTCTAAGATTTATATATATATATATATATGAAAAAACGAAATAAAAAAAAATAAAAGATAAAAAAATATATATATATTGCGTTTTTTCTTCCTTTTCTTTCCTTTTATTTTGGGTTAAGAAAACTCCATTTCTAAAACTTTTAAAAACGAAGTAATAATTACCAACATTTTTTGCTTAATAGAAAATGAAGCCTATATTAACAATTTGTATGATATTAATATTATTAGCGGTGATAAAGAAACATCATTGAACAAATATAGCCTTAATACTTGTTTACCTTATGATGAAAAAAGCGCAAGCTAACAGAAACTCAAATAAAGCTTAAGGTGGCTAAATATTTAGATTTTGCCTGTGTTATTGCAATGCTGCTTATCATTTCCGGAATTGAAACTAACCCTGGGCCTAAAACAACCCCTAAACAGACTACCACCGTAACTACGTCTGAGAAAGAAATGAAGGAAATGCTTGTAACAATCTCTGAAAAATTTGAGGGTTGGATGGAAAGATTTGAAACCCGTCTAGTTTTAATTGAAATAGGCGTAGGAAATATGGAAAAACAATTACAGTCCTTAGAAAGAACACTAACCTCAACTACCAAAATTACTGTCGAAAACTCTAAAAAGATAGCAGACCTAGAGTAACAGATTGAGCAGCTGGAGAGAAAGTCGCGTGAAAAGAAAATGATCTTTTACGGAATCCCGAAGCAGAAAATGAGGAATGTCTCACGGTGGTGAAAGGGATTATTAAGGATAAAATGAAAATTATAGAAGAATTGAATATTACCCAATGTCATCGACTTTCCAAGAAACAAGACGCACCTATTCTAATTGAAGTACCGGACTATAAAGAAAGATTATGTTTATTTAAAAATGCATTTGCTTTGAGGGAATCAAGGATTTCGTTGTCTAGAGATTATAGTGCTAAGATAAGGTCTCAAAGGCGCGTACTCAACAAAAAAAGGAAAGAACTTCAGCTAAAGGGAATCAGAGCAAAACTCAGAGATGATAGACTCCTAGTAAATGGAACTACATTCAAAGTCCTTAACGGACAGGTGGTTGACCCTAATGGTACTGAAATATAGCCAACAATACTGAATAAACAAGATAACAGTCAAATTAAATATGTTAAGAAAATGAATAAAATGATAATAAATTACTGGAATGTCAATGGTTTATGGAGACTAAATTCGATTTTTTCTATTTCAGAGTATGTAAAACAAAACACAATTTTTGCTTTAGCAGAAACATGGATTTATTACAATTTCCCGATGGACATTTGCGGATATACCATTTACGAGTCTTTTGCTATCAGAAATTCTAAATTTGGTAGATGTTCTGGGGGAATTGTAGTTGGAATTAACAATTATTTAGGCAACGATATAGCAGAAGTAGAAATAAAGTCTAACTGGATAATAATTTATTTCAAATCAAATTCATTAGGCAAAGTATGCCTAATATTTACATATCAACCTCAAACGAAACTCTGAAATCACACTTATGTAAATTATCTAAATTAATTGAAGAAATACTATCCCAGGGATACGAAATAGTACTCGCTGGTAATTTTAACTCTCGAACAGGAACTGGGGGAGAATTTTACAATGTTTTTGGGCTCCTTCGCTCCCTCCCCTAAACGTAATTCTAAGGATAAGGTGACTTCGCCACACTCGAACAATTTCTTGAGTTTCTTGACAGCAACCTGATGTCTATTGTAAATGGTAGAACATTATCTGACAAAAACGGTAACTACACCTACATTTCTGAACACGGTTCATCTGTTGTGGACTACTGTATAATTACACCTTCTCTTCTAGACTGCGTTGTTGATTTTAAAATAGAAGATATCCCCTACTCCGACCACTTACCAATTACACTGACAATAAGCCTAGATCCAGATTCTACTTTTGAAAATATTTCGAAACAACCAAATAATAAGCATTCAATTTATGCTCACTCAGTTTGTCGAAAAAAGTATAAGTGGGTACCTGAAAACTCAACGCGCTTTACGCAAACATTAGAAGATATAAGTGTAAATTGGAATGAGTCAATTGATAATATAACGAATACAATAACAGACCAAATAAAAAAGCAATGGTTAAAACTGAAATGTAAACTATATTAAAGTCAGCTGGTTCAAAATCCAGACTTTGGTTTGATCATGAATGCTATATGACTAAAAAATCTATGAAATCCTACCTCTTATAATTTATGTTAAATCAAATAGAACAAGACCGTAACACATACATTAAAACGAAGAAAGAATATAATGCTTTGATAAATTATAAAAAGAAAAGCTACTACCAAATAATACATGAAAAACTGAAAAATGTTCGCGATTCTCAAAATTTCTGGAAAACATTAGCTACTTACTAAAACTTATACAGGGGAATATACCGATGCTGACCTGGCAACAATATTATACGGAGCTTCTTGCTTCTGAGACAGTATTTGAAGTTGTTCCTTCTCTGAGTACTATACCCCCACCTGATAATGAACTAACCAAAGAAATAACCATCCTCGAGATTACTAAAGAAATCTCTCGCTTGAAATGTGGTAAGGCCAGAGGAGTCGACGATGTTCCGAACGATGCAATAAAAGTCCACCTCAGAATTACTTGGTCATTCTGAAAGATCTATACAATAAAATCTTAAGCACGGCTTCACTCCCTTCAATATGGTCAAAATCTATTATTCACCCTATCTTTAAAAACGGTGATACAGAAAATCCCGCGAAATACCGGGAAATATCTCTATTATGTAATTTGGCAAAACTCTTCACATCAATACAGAAAACTCGTCTATGTAATTGGATTGAAAATAGAAAAGTCATCCCAAAGAATCAAGCCAGTTTCAGGGCTAATCATTCCTGTCAATATCAAATCTTCACTTTAATATCACTGATTCAACTTACACTGAGGAAAAAATGAAGAAAGTTTTATGCTTTTTTCGTGGACAACAAAAAGGCGTTTGACTCGGTTCCCCACTCTTTACTATGGAAGAAACTGACTGATATGGGCCTAAATTATAGTTTGTGAATTTAATCAAAAATTACTATGAGAATATGACAGCAGCGGTCCGCTGGAATAATTCCTACACGAAATTCATAAAGATAAGATCAGGTGTTCTGCAAGGAGAACCACTTTCTCCATATTTATTCCTGCTTTTCATAAATGATCTAAGCAAAATATTTGACGACTCGAATTTGCCAGGAATATATTTACCTAACTTTGGAAACATACATATACTGCTTTATGCGGACGATATAGTTTTAATTGGTGAATCTCGAATTAATCTTAAAATATATATATGAAAATTAATATTTTAAAAACATATTTAGAAAATATTTTTTTAAATTTTAATGAAAGCAAGTCAAAAATAATGATTTTTGAAACGGCGGTAAACCAGCACGATCTGAAAAATGGTACTGGGGCCAACAAATAATAAACTCTACACAGAAATATTTATACCTGGGATATCCGCTAACCCCATCAATTTCATTTACCCAAACAGCTCTTTATTTTAAGGGTAAGGCCATAGTAGCTTTAGGAGCAGTATGGGAGATTCTTTTGAAATCCAAGTTTAATTCTTTTCACTCAACAATGAAGCTGCTCGATACCATAGTTATAACAACTTTACTATATGCTTCTCTCCAATCTGGTCAGATGAACAAGAGTTAATACTGAATAAAATCCAAGATACTTTTCTGAGACGATATCTAAATCTCCAAAATTATACCCCAGGATATAATTTAAGGTTAGAAACAGGAAGAACATCTCTCACAGTGATAGCAAAAAAATTATTGTTAAAATTCTGGCTAAGAATGCTAAAAATGGACACTACGAGATTACCTTCAATCTGTTTGGCTCACTTGTGGGATGTTTATAGCTCTACAAGACAAAATATTGGATTTACAAAGAGTTTAATAAATACATTAAATAACACCGGTTTCTCATGGTTTATCGGATGCTCTGATCACAATTTAGTGCAAAGTTATATTCCTCTGATTACTAGGACAATGTCAGATCAATCATTACAAGAAGGCCAATCAAGAATAAAAAATTCAAAACTTTATCCACATTATAAAAATCTCCATACGTCAATAGAAACAGAATGCTACCTAACCGATGATTTTCCGTTACCAGTCAAACGATGCATAGCTCAATCGAGAATACTATTTACAGTCTTCAAAAAAAAAAAACACGTTCTGACGTTTGAGGCCAACCTCCTAATATGCACACTGTGTGACAATGAAATTACTAAAGAACCCCCCATTACCTGCTTAATTGTACAGCCCTTGATGAAGAAAGGAAGGCCCTATATCAGCAAATTAAATGTACCAACATCTCACCCTACGTATTGCTTTTCAAAATATCAGCAAACAAATATAAGGCAATAGCTTACTATAAATATTTTAGATCATCATTATGTAAGGACCAGTCAACAATTGAATGATTTTAAGACGAAGAGTAAAGCCAGTTCAATTTCCATCTTACTACCTATGTAAATAACACAAGATGATTGTTACCTTACCCATTTGGGAGAATCTGTATGGGGGCATGTACCTAATAAAGGCTTTGTGTGTGTGTGTGTGCTTTTCTCGAATACACACAATACTTTACAATTTGATTTCATTTAACTAAATTTGCATATCAACCCCTTGTACATATATCAATTGTGTTGATATATATATATATATATCTAAAGTTCTGGTTAAGAATATTTAAAATGGAAAAATCCAGATTGCCCGCAATCTGTCTAGCCCAATTATGGGAAACGTCCACTCTAACGAATACCTTTATAGGTTTTACAGAAAATTTAATGAATATCCTAAACTCAACTGGATTAATGTGGTTAAAAAAATGTTCAGACCTCAATATTCTACAGAAAGCAATACCTCAAATTATCAGAATCACTATAGAACAGTCTATCCAAACCGATCAATCAAGAATAACCAATTCGAAGCTGCACACACACTACAAATATTTACATAAAACATTCGCAGCAGAGAACTATCTACTAAGTGAACTCCCACTGCAGACTAAACGCCTCATTGCGCAATTGAGAATTCTATTTGTTTTATATCGAGAAGACCATATAAAATATCTAAGGACAGAAGACTTGTATTGCCAACTATGCAAAAATAGAACCGAAAATGAATTAGAATATTATATATTTGAATGCATGCCTCTTGACACGGAAAGAAAAATACTCTTTTCTAAGATAGGCCATATATAATTTGAAACTCGTAAATTTGAATCTCTCGATAAAGTGCTCATTTTTTCCCGGTCCCTGTGTGCCGTGTCATTCTGAATTTTGGCTTTCCTAATTTTCTACATTACAAAATCATCGTTTTATATAGTGAACATTTTTTCCCGGTCCCTTGAAAAATACTCGATAAGTTGAATAAAATCATGGTCGTTTATGGAAGATGGACGTAGTTCCCGGAGGTCACCCGCGAGGCTTTTTTCTTGTCTACATTGCACAGCTGTGTAACCAACTCTGCCCCCGCGCGCCAGGACCTCTTGATCCCTCTGATTGGTCGGTGGGAACTTGGATTGGCCAATCGGCCGGCGGCCGGACTACATTTTCTCGGTGGGGAGGGGGGGGGGGAGACCTAAGCCTATCTCCGTCGCAAGGTGGCGCTGCTTGCGAGTTAAAGCTACAAATCTGCAAATAACTCTAAGGATATTTAAAATATTCAAGAAATTATTTTTCGTATAAACCTTTCCGGGGATACACCTAATAATATCCCAAAATATAACGGCGATTGGAAGTATGGTTTTTGAATCCATAGAGGACACACACACACACACAGACAGACAGACATTCAATTTTTTATATATAGATTATCCAACTTTATAGACAATAGTTCAGTAGCTTTGAATCTATATAACTTCCATAAAAATGCTGTAAAAAAAGAAAGACTTAACCGAACATCCAAACATACCAAAAATGTATGTTTGATGAGAAGGACAGAGCCAAAATCCAATTATTTGTTTAGGCAGGTACGATAAGTTAACCCCCCACACTGATAAAACGGTGTTTACCTTACAACCCTGAACACTCGGATTTTCCTGGAAAATCTCTTGAAGATTTCTTGAAAAAGACATGGCCCACCTCTGCTGTGTGAGCAGAAGAGCTTAAATTGACTTGTTCCATATGTAAATACCTGTTTTCTTTCCTCTTTTCGCTCTCCACTTCTCCCATCCATATTTCCAAAATTTTTATTTTTATTATTTATTTTTTTATTCCTCTTATTTTTATTCTTTCTTATAATCTGTATATATTTACCATATGTATATAATCTTTCTCCATTTTTCATTTCCCACTTTCATAGGTTTCTCCGTCTTGTAACCCCAAGGAGAATCCTCTGTAAGACCTGTGTGTCTTAATAAAGGCTTTTGTGTGTGTGTGTGATATATATATATATATATTTTTTTTAAATAAAACTACAACCTTTCGCAATGAGTTTCTTTTATTAAAGAATAAAAGGAACTCATTGCGAAAGGTTGTAGTTTTATTTTTGAAATTTATAGCGCAATTTTTTCGTTTACTTCATATATATATATGGAAGCAATCGTCGCCTCTCCCGTCAAAATAAACCTCAGAATCTGACGCCATATTGCCAGCAAAACACCTCTTTGGTAGATTGTGAGGATTCCATTAGATCCCGTGCGGATCTCATGGAATAAAGTCCGCCCTAGACTGACGAGAAACATTGGCCCGAAACCATGGTCTCTAGGTGGACGCTTATCAGTTTGCCAAAGTTGGTGTTGTGGCTTTGTCACCGACCCGATGCCGCTAGTTGCGGCGACGGTCAATAGATGGCGTCAGATTCTGACGTTTATTTTGACGGGAGAGGCGACCATTGCTTCCATGGATTAATTTCCTCCCGGCAAATTTTCCATCTATATATATACTAATTATACTAATTCTGTACATATTTAAATATCTTTCTTTCTTTTCTTTCAACATTTTTGTTTATGTTTAAAGTGCAAGTGTCCCTAGGGGGACATAGCGCTCTAAGTCGAAATAAAGAAATATGGATATAGGCTAATTTTCTACTTTACATAAAATGTCCAGGTTTACATTTTGAAGTCAATTTTATTCAGGTTCATCCTTTTGAATCTATCCACATATTCTTATATAACTCTCTATCATTATACTGCATAAGAAAAAATGAAGACAATAAAAAAATAAAATGTACATTTTCCTTATCAAATATATGAATTGCACTGTCCTCAAAACTTATGTTGTCCATAGTTTGTTCAAACAATATAACCAAGATTCTCCTTACAATGTCGTACACATAAGCAGAATTCTCTAATACAATAGTAGAGCTCTAAAAAGCTGTATGATATATAAAACTGGTCTAAGAGCTGGTTCACCACTGAGGATCCAGGCTATTTCCCAATATTTTTCTACACAGTAAGGACAGTAGGAAGTTTTAGAATTGAAAAATAAATATTCCTGCTTAAAATAGATTCATATCGTAAATATATAAATAATCTGTTTTTTTTTAAAATATATATATAAGGAAGAGAAAGTTTTAAAAAAGTGCGAAACTGAGTTGTCTCTACAAGAAGAGCCGTCATACGGAAGCCTCGCTCTGCTGTCCAGCTAGAGCTGGGCAGCGGCCTCAGCTGCGGCGGCCCTCCACCTCTGGGAAAGCCAATTGATACCGTCTCCTGAGTCCAATAAAATCGATCCTTGACGGCCGGAGGATTAAATGAATGTGTGATCCATTTTGTGCCATCACTGCTGGGAACTTTGGCTGTTGTTCCGTACCATGCTGGCGTTCTAATCTAAGTCGGCAGCACTCTGGATTCGAACAGGATTGGCTTTGTTTTGAATCCTATGAAAGGAAAAGACATTCTTGAAACAATAAGGGCCTTCGAAGCATTTTAGGAAACTGGAGTTTGGCACTTTCTAGTTTCGATAACCAGAACCCCGGATCGAATTACACATTTGACATTTTATATATTTTTTTAATTTAAGAGAAATATATTTCAATTCTCAAAAGCCTTTGATTTTGAATTAGCCCTGTCTCATCAACCGATGTAATTAAATTAGGCGTCGGCCCCTTGTAAGTTCAAAATCGAGCTGCCTCCTAAATCGTTGACATGTGGTTTTACTCAAAATAAAAGCAGCCGATGACAACCCAAATGAGTATCATGGACACTGTAATATAAGAAGAAAAAAAAAGAAACACTTCTCGAGTAAACTTATAAAAAAACTACAGTCGCATCTTGACATATGGCCAAATTTGGATAGTTTAAATTAGATATAATAAAATCTTCTTATTTTATTACACACACTGTGTGAAAGGGGGGAAATAATCTATATAGATAATATACACAAACAATATTTTAGTTGAAAACTTTTAAACAATTTCCTCCAAATATACTAAATTACACATAGCGAACTATATACCAAAATATTAGTTATTTTTTACTTCATGTGTCACACTTATTATAATTATTAGTTTTTTGCAAATATTAGCAGTTATATTTATTTTTTAAATAATTCAATTTTCCAATCGTAGTTTTTTTTTTGCTTTCAATATTTACCTTTTTTATTTATCATCATCAAATTGCTTTGATTTTAAAACATGTGCTTATTATTGAATTTTATTCATTTCTAATGGTAGTTATTTCGTGTTTCTATTTCTAATGTTATTCATTACTTTTATTATAAATGCATGTATAGGTTTATTACATATTTTCATATTCCTATATTTCACAAGCAAAGAGCTGCCAAAATTCAATAAATATATTTAATTTATCTGTTATATCTCAGTAATCTGATTGCAATATCATCACGTATATTCATATAGATAATACACTAACAGAGTTTTTGGTTGTAAAGTATCAAGGAATCTTCTCCAAAGACACCTAACTATACATAGCGTTCTATATTAGACAAATTCGTTATCTTTTACTTTTTTCACGTGTCACACTTGTTTTTATTCCTTAAATATTAGTAGGCATATTTCCTATATATATATATATATATATATATTAAGAAAAAGGCTTCTTCTTATCGAGCAACTGAAAGTTGCTGATGGCTTGCGCCATCTATCGGAATAAATATCAACTATTCTCGTTGATTTTTAATTATTCCAGAATTGGCCAAATACCCATTCTTGATTAATCAAGAAAAGCTAACCACGGACGCGTTTCGGGCTGTTGGCCCTCATCAGCGTGGTGCAAGCTGTATCTCAACGACCAAAAAATTGGTCATTAAGGCATCCTGAAAAAAAATATATATATATTTATTCAATTTCCAATCATAGATTTTTGTTTCAAATTTTACTTTGAATTTTATCATCACCAAATTGCTTTTTTTAAATAAATGCGTTTGTATTATTATTTTTTAATGGTACATATTTTGTGTTTCTAATTCAATTCTTAATTAACTTTCTGCTAATTTTCAGAATTACTCCTCTGTATTTTCCTTGTGGGTCTACTCTAGATAGCCTCCTGTGTGCTTATCTGCCCGAATATATATATATATATATATATATTTTGCTTAGAAAGTATTTTTATTTAAACTTACTTGAAATGTTACTTCTTAGAAATCAAAATATACCTATTGCAATTTTTGCGCCATTATCTATACTTTTGATGTGTCTTCAGAGTCCCTTCGGATAAACCCGGGGCGTTGCCCGGGTCACTCGGCTAATTCGTATATAGTTATATAATTGCCTATAGGCGATACATGCCGCGGTATTGAGGCATGTTTAGTACGAAAGGATGAAGGGAGAAAATCAGTGAAAATTCACGGAAATACCGAGTGACTAGTAGAGACAAGCAGTGACGTCAACAGCCTGATTAGAAAGTACGGAAACACCCAACACAGGTTATAGGATCTCGTTGGGCAAAGCAATAACTTAAACAGTCTGTTTGGAAGGTACGGACAGATCGCAGAACCTGATTATGCCAAGCAGCACAATTGACTGTCTGAGCGCTCTACTCAGTGTATATTATGTGGATTCTCAAGGGTGTCAAAGCATCAAAGAAAGCGGTGGAACTCTGCGATTGGGTTTGGCTTTATGAATTCTAGCGAAGATTTTGCTTTCATATGAATCCTCTTGCCCGTGCCTTATATATATTTTTGATCAGCTCGAACAAACATACACACATAAATCATGACCGAAAAACCATTTTTTTAATCGGAAAATATTTTATTGGGTCTTAATCGGAGTGTGTAACGAAGGTGTGGGCATGTATTCGTACGAGGCCTTTCCTGTTTACTAAGCTAGGCAATTTCTGAAAAAAAAAGTTATATATATGTAATATTGTTGCAAATGTCGATGTATGGATAAGCTGGCAGTCGTGTACGTGAGGCGAGTTTTGATATTCTTCCCACACGCGGACAACAAGAAGCAGAGGCAGGGCTAGATGTTAACACCGAGAGTGATCGGGAACAGCCCACGGGACAGAGGTAGAGGCCATGAAACAAACTTGGATGCTTATCCCCGAGACATGGAGGGAAAATCTCTGTGAGACAGAAGCAGTATGTCGATGGCCACACCCTAGAACCATCTGCTGCTGACCCCCTGCCAAAATCTGTCCTGTTTTCAGGGGTCGTCTATAAAGAGTCCCTGGGGGCCGGCCCCACATGGGCGTTGGCGTTTCCCCCCCCCCCCCCCCCCCCCCCCTCTGTCCCTGTCACCAGCTGACCGAACACTCTTTGGATCTTTATTTTGACGTCAACATTTTTAGTGTTACATACAAATATGGGTTTACAGGTATTATCAATAAAGATATAGCATAAAGCAATAACGCGCCATCTATACATCTATATATATAAAAATGAATGTCTGTCTGTCTGTCTGTCTGTCTGTCTGTGTGTGTGTGTGTCCTCTATGGATTCAAAAACCATACATCCAATCGCCGTGAAATTTTGGGATATTATGAGGTGTATCCCCGGAAAGGTTTACGAAAAAATATTTCTTGAATATCTTGAATATCCTTAGAGTTATATGCAGATTTGTATATTTAACTCGCAAGCAGCCCTACCATTGAGACGGAGATAGGCTTAGTTTGCTGCTCCTGATGACCTTGGGTCATCGTGTGAGTCACAGCATGATGCTACAAAAACACTCTCTCTGGGGATTTTACAGCGTCGACAACCTGTAAGATTGCCTCTCTCATATATTATACTTTAAACATCTGCTTAATTAAAGCATTTTTCATTTGAAAGAGACTGCTCTCTTAACCCCCTTTAGACAACATTAAATGATATCCCGTGTCGATGATTTTGTAATGTATAGAATTAGGAAAGACAAAATTCAGGATGACACGGCTCACAGGGAACGGTAAAAAATGTTCACTTTATCGAGGAAATACAAAATTCTGGATGACACGGCACACAGGGACCGGGAAAAAATGATCACCTTATCGAGAGATTCACGACCATGATTTTATTCGACACGGCTCACAGGGAACGGTAAAAAATGTTCACTTTATCGAGGAAATACAAAATTCGGGATGACACGGCACACAGGGACCGGGAAAAAATGATCACCTTATCGAGAGATTCACGACCATGATTTTATTCAACTTATCGATTATTTTTCAAGGGACCGGGAAAATATGTTCACTAGATAAAACGATTAATTTGTAATATAGAAAATTAGGAAATACAAAATTCAGGATGACACGGCACAAGGGACCGGGAAAGAATGATCACTTTATCGAGAGATTCAAATCTACGAGTTTCAAATCATCAAAATATATCTTACTTTTTTTATATGTTTATAGAGAATTGTTTTAACAAATGTTCGTTATACAAACCTTTACTCGGGTAAAACCCGGGCGAAGCCGGGCACATCCGCTAGTATAATATAAAGTATTTAAAAGCGCGAATGTTTATTTTATACATAAAACGAACTTCTACTGTCCTTACTGCGATGAAAAAATATATTGGAAAAATATATAGCATATATACAAAATATGGGGGTGGCAGCAAACAGAAACGGTGTACATTCCAAAAGAAGGGCAGATCTTTTGAGGCATCGGCTCTAACTAATTGGGAGATATGTAACATATACTAAAAGTGTCATTTTTATACAGTTTTAAAATAGTATTTTATATTGTTTCCATATCTGACAAACGACCTATAATATAAATATTTAGGGTGCCCGCTTACTAGTTACCTTTAACTATAAAGGTAGGCCATGGCGCGGCGATGGGCGCAGTAGGTGAGATCCTTTTAAAGTCCAAGATAATTTTTTTTCACGCAAGTTGGAAATTTATGGTCTCCATGATTCTAGCAGTTTTACTCTATGCCGCTCCAATCTGGGCACATGATAGGCCTTAATTCTAAATAGAAATCAGGATTCCTTTCTTAGGCGATATTTAAACCTTCCTAGCTATACTTAGGTTATATAATAAGGGAAGAAACAGGAAGGAATTCTCTCTTTGTCATAGTGAAGAAATGAGAGAGAACCCCTAGAAATTATATATTTTAATATTAAAAATGAACATAAGAGGCTATCTTCAATTTTTCTGGCGCACTTATGCGATATATCAACCTTTGCAAAAAAAAAATATATCGGTTTGGTAAAAAACGTGACGGATATATTAAAAAAAACACCGGTTTCTCGTGGCTTGTTGGATGCACAGATTTCAATATATTTTACAAGTGAAGATTCCTCTAGTTATTAGAACTGTAAAAGACCATTCTATAAAGTTGGATTATGCAATTTTCATACATCAACTACCATGGAGTCTTACCTCAATGATGATATCCCAATGACTGTAAAGCGTTGCGTTTCTCAAGTAAGAATTCTCTTTTCACTATATTCAAACATAATGACGTTTTATTATTGAAATCTAAGAACTTAAAGTGTACTCTGTGCAATAGAAAATTTAGCCACGACTTTCCACACTAAACGTTTTATTGTCCGGTACTGGGGAGGAAGAGAGAGAAATTCTCCATCAAAAGATTGGTTCTGAAAAAATATTATCCATATGTTCAAATGACAAAAATAGTGAAAAGCAAACCCATTGATGTTGTTGTATTTATTTGTTTGATTATAGCAACACCTTAATAGCGGAACAGTGAGATTTAGAGTAGAAAATAGATAAATACAGAACCGTGATAATGAATAATGTTGTTGTGTCCAATGAAGAAACTCAGATTTTTACGCGTGCATCTCTATCACAGAAGTCGAAATGTTCTTATACACCCTAAGGGTCTGGGGATTTGGTAGGGATGTGCTTGAAATAAATGTACAAAATGCCAGTTCCATCCCTCTTTTCGTCCAGGTATTGACGTGTTGAAAGTGGGGTATGACTCATGGCTTTACCCTGATCTTGATTCATTTGGATACAAATATGGGACCTCATTGTCAAATAATTGGTCTAAGACAAGTCTTTGGTAGATTTGCGATTTTATCTCGATATTTGGGTCCAACTTCCTTATAGGAAGCTTCCTATTGTAGCAGAAACCTGCAACGATCATGAAGCCCGTTGGGAAACTTTCCTTATATTGCTTGACCCAGTTCTGAAAGGTGTTTATTTGAGAGGTATCGTAGTAAATGGCAGGGGTTAGTTTCTATCTTCGAGGTAAACCAATGCTCGACCAGTTTTAGAACATTGTTCCTTTTTTCACCTCACAGGTACTTTTCATAAAGGGCCCCGCTGCAGGTCTAGGGTTTTTAGATATGGTGCGGCTTGAGAACGTTAACATTAGCCATTTTACGTATTTTTAGGCTGATTTTCCCCTGATAATATGGTTAACAGTAGAAAGTGGTACGTTGGTTATTGTGGAAATGTTCATTTGAGAGAAGGTGGATTCACTCTAAAACCATTTCCTTTGTCTTTCTTTCTGTTGGAGTTGAGGGTTTCTTCAGGCACCTTTTTTTCTGAGAGAGAGAGAATGACAATGAAAAAGGTCTATTGACTTTTAGTCAACGGTTAAAAAAACTATATAAACAAAATAAAAAATTCAAAATTTCTAATTATTTGTATCAGACGAATCCCACTGGATGTCGTCTAGTTCAAGGTCGCATTATGCCCTGAAGTCGGACAGCCACTTGCCTTGGTCGGAGTCCTTGTCCCCGACATGGGCGATTGCCAAGTCAAGGAATTTCTTTAGAGCAGAGCTCTGCTCGCGCAGTTAGAGATACAACAGTCCTCTCTATTTCGCACTTATAAAAATCCCTATATAGGGGTTCCAGGAAGGAGTCAGCTTCTTGTACCGTAAACAGCTCCTCAACCTTCTGTGAATTGGGCCGAGGAGGCCGCATCTTTTGTGGTTTGGAGATGGAAGATTCCGTTTTTGGTATAGCCTTGGCCTGATCTTTGGCAGGGACCGCTGTTGGTGAAATGGCGGTCAAGAAAGGCGCTAGCAGAGATGGAAACGCGCTGATGCTCGGCGCCGGAGCAGAAGGCTTGGTGGCTGGAGTGTTCTGGGGAAGAACTGGGCAGCTCTCCGCGGGCGAAGACGCGGCAGGATTGGGAGGTGTCACAAGGGATTGTCTGGATGATTCCATAATTTCCCTCAGCCGATGTAGTCGCTGTGAAGCTGTGGGAGGGGGTGGGCTGGGAGGGTGGAGGTGTCAGCACCGGTCCACTTCGGGTGCCCTGGGGGCAGGTGGCTCGCCGATGTCCCTGGCGGTGACATCTACTACACCTAACGCCATAGGTGATCACCAGCTTGGCAGGGAGCTGGTGGAGTTTGCGTCCTTCATTCAGGAGGACGAAGGCCTCCCTGTTACCGGGGGTCTAGGTGTAGCCGTTACAGGACACCACTTCATAGGCCAGGGAGACAACCCGGCAGTAAGGTCGCAGGGCTTCAATGATGTCCTCCTCCCTCACTGCGATGGGCAGGTTCCCGAGGATGATCTTCTCCGCCTTCCTTCTGTATGGGAATGCCCTGAGGAAGGTGTTGTTGATGGTGGTCCATTCTCCACCAGGCGCTCCGCCTTCTCAATGCTGGCCAGTCCAACCATAACATGGCCGGACATCTTTATCAGCTGGTAGAAGGATCCCTTCCCCAGAAACTCCTCCAAGGCCTTCATGTAGTGCACGTGATGGAATTCCGCGCACTATTCGACATAGCAGCATTGGTCGAACGATGCTGCTGCTGATCTAGCTTTGTTCAGCGTCTGCTGATGCCTGGTGTTCCTGACGAGAGTCACGGACTCCCTCCTTGTCCTTTGAAGCTGTCCAGGTGTTTTTGGAGAGCTAGCGTCCGGCCTCACAATATGGGCCTGCTGACTTTTAGAGTCAAACCGTTTCCTTTTTTTTTCGGTATACAGATTGGAAAGGTTCAGTGTTATTATCCTTTTCCGCGGCTTAAACTTGCTCCGCCCAATTTGATCTTTTTCCCGCGTCGAATTTACATATCCGCCGTTTTTCACGAACGAATTTGCATGTCCGTCTCTCGCAACTGAATTCAAACGATTCTTCGTCGAATCTTTTATCGCGGATAAATCGAATTCCATTTCAGCTACCTCGATGGGAATCATACCGTCGTGTAGATCTTTATCCTGGCTCACCGCCAGTACTGCATATGGATTAAAAAACTCGAAGTTTTCCATTTCCAGATAGAAAAAAACGCGGAGCTCGCGTGCCGCGTGGCCGCACGGCCGAGAGAGAGAGACAATTGACAATCCACATAATTTATTGACATCTTGTCAATACAGGTAAAGTGCACAGTCCGCACAAATAAAAAAATTAACAAAAATTTAAAAAATATAAAAATTAAATATATATGCATCAGACAGAATCCTCAATGAAAGGACGTCTGGAATTGAGCCTTTAAAGCCACCTTAAACTCGGATAGCTTCTGGGTTATGTAGTGGTCACTGTCCCCAATACTCGCTATTGCACGGCCGAGGAGCTCCGCGAGAATGATCCTTTCATCGGGCGTAAGGCTGACCAGGACTTCCTCCTTTTGTTGGCTGTAAAAAACCTCCCGTGCTACCATCTCTGTTTGAATGTACAAGGGACGCAGGACTGAGCGAGAGTTCAGTTTATAAAGAAGCTCTTCGACCATATCCTCAGCGTACCGAGGAGGCCTTTCAGTTTTGGCATTGGAAGATTCCGGAATGCTGGTGGAGGGTGCAGTCTCGGGGGTTTTGTCCTTATGGGCTGTTGGTGTGAGGGTTATCTGCACCGGGGCAGCCTCTGGCGCAGGGTGGTCGGATGCTGCAGGTGGAGGTGCAGCTGTAGTTGTGGTGGGAGCAGGCACAGGGGTCTTTACGCTGCTCCTCTGACTTGAGGCCGAAGAGGGCGCTTGAAGTGGCGTCAACCGGTTGGCGTTGGGCGCTGAAGCAGAAGGTTTAGTGACCGGAGTCAACTGGGGAGGGGTAGAAAGGTTCGCCGCAGGCAATGATGTGGCAGGGCTGGAAGGTCTCGAAGGGGACTGACTAGTGGTGTCAGGACCCAGTGCAGCCGATGTAGGCGCTGCGGAATTTTGCAAGGACTTGGGCTGGGAGGATAGAATTGTCGACAGCAGTCCATTCTGGTCGTCCTGAAGATGGGCAGGATGACTCTGGGGGGTTCCCAAGGGGTAGGTGGCTCGCCTATGTCCCTGGCGGTGACATTTGCTACACCTTACGCCGTAGGTGATGTAGGCGGGTGTGGATTCTCCTTTGGAGATAATCACCAGTTTGGCAGGGAGCTGGTGGAGTTTCCGTCCTTCGTTCAGAAGGACGAAGGCTTCCCTGCTGCCCGTGGTCCAGGAATAACCTTCGCAGGTTACTACTTCGTAGGCCATCGAGGACACTTTGCAGTAAGGCCTTAGAGCCGCAACGATGTCCTCATCTTTTACGGCGATAGGAAGGTTGCCTATAATGATCTTCTCGGCCTTCTTCCTGTAAGGGAAGGCTCTCAGGAGTGTGCTGCCGATGGTGAGGCCCTCCTCGATTAGGCGTTCGACCTTCTCAGCGCTGGAAAGTGTCGCCAGAACATGGCCGGACATCTTCATGAGCTGGTAAACTGAAGATTTCTCCAGCATCTGCTCCAGCGCTTTCATGTACTGGACTTGGTGGAAGTCCGGGCTCCATTCAATGAAGCAACACTGATCAAATGTTGCCGCTGCCGACCTCGCTTTGGCTAGATCTTGTTGCTGTCTGCTAGTTCTTATATGCGTGACAGCATCCCTTATTTCCCACCTCGGTTGTGGTGATGGCCTGGCTGCGATGGTTTCAGCCTTTGCCACTTTTGTTGGCTGGATCGGAGATTCCCGGCCTTTTCTTTTGTTGAATTTAGGAATTTTCCAATCCGATTCCAAAGCAGATTGCTTCTCCGAAGCTTCCACTCTTTCCGCCCAATTTGCATAGGCTTGTTTTTTTCCAGCGGCCTGATTTACATAGTCGCCGTTTGTTTGCTTGATTAAAAATGTATTTTTCAAATCAAGCTTAGAAATTTCTTCCGCCGATTTCTCGGCATTGGTAGGTTTTTTTCTGGGTGGGAGTACCACCATCATCCTTGACATCATCCTGGCTCTCCGCCAGTATAGAAAACACATTGGAAATCTCCATCGCCTCCATCTCAATCTCTCGAAAACGCGGAGCTCGCGCGCCGCGTGGCCGCACGGCCGAGAGAGAGAGAGGAATTATTTTGCTTAATTTCATATATGTCTGAATTTTCTTTGATTTCCTCTATTATTTAACTTATTTTTCACTTTGTAATAGCAAAAATATTTTCTTTTATAATTATTATAATTAAGTAAAGTAGTATATATATTTCTCCTTGGAAAGTCTTAAAACGTAACCTTTTTTATAAAATCACTTATAATTTTAGGCATTTCAAATATTTAAAAATAGTTTTTCTTCTTGAAATATAAATTATTTGAAATATAAATCATCGCTCGAATCGCGAGCTTCTTTCGCGAGCTAAAGCGTTGCAAATTGTCTTTCAAAAATGGAAAACACACCATGTAAATGCAAACATTTTGATGATTCAAAGCAGAAATTTAATAAGAAAAATATAAATCTAAAAAGGTGTTTTGGGCATTTATATTAAGTTTGTGCATTTAAAAATATATATATACAGATTAATGATGTTTTCGAGGTAAAAAATATTGTTTTATAATTGCTAATAAAATATATTATGTGACTATTTTATTCCCTAGCTACTTCAAGCTTAGATTTATAGCCCTTTTTTGATGGGTCTTTAAATGCGTGAAAAGAGTTTAAAGTATAGAAAAATAAAATCATAGAGTATTAAACTAAAATTGAAGATAAAAATATTTTGATCGTGAAAGTAAATAGAGTTGATGACTCAATGCCATCTATCAGAAAAAATACCTACTGACCGCTGATTTTTAAAAAATATATTTTTTATTTGAAAACTCTAAAATTTAAATTTAAGCATGCTTAGTATTTTTCTTAAGATATACATGTGTGACTGGTCAAAGATCTTGATATATTTATAACGATGAAATATTTTTAAAATTTTCCGTCGCATATGCGACGGGCTAACACCCTAGTTTAATAATAAGAGCTTATCTTGAATCAAAATTGCTTAATGAAAACATCCAATATTTCGATTAGGCAGTTCGCCCAACTTATAGAATTCAAACCTTGTAAAAAAATCATCCACGTAATGCGCGAGTAGCAAGGTTTTCTATAAAGCAGGTTGGTGTACCAAACCATTCAATGTGAAAAAAATATATTTTTTAAAATTATATTATTTAATATATATATACTATTATACATATTGTATATTTTATTATTTTCGTTCGATCTGTAGGTATTGATTGTGGTATATATATTTTCCTATTTCTGCTCTTTTTGTCTTATATAGATGCCTGCCTCTCCAGAAATAATCTTACGTGCTTATCCCGATTGCTTCTTCATTTCAGGGTTTTCCAGTTTCCCCCCATTCCTAATTATTCCTATATTGGCGGAATTGGAAAAACCCTAAAATAAAGAACCAATTAGGATTAGCACGCAATATTACTTCTGGAGAGGTGAGCATCTAAAGAAGACAAAAATACCATAAATGTAAGATATATATACCACGTTTAAAGCTACAAATAAAACTGCAGTAGTGAAATATACACTGGCCAGAGAGAAAAAAATTGTACCACCTAGACAAACCTATGTGAATCTGAAAATCGGTAAGTTATATAATGTTAATGTGAAAAATATTGATTGGAATTTTAAAAATATATAATTTATCGTGATACGCAGCTTTTCATCAATATATGGTGTGTCTTCCATTGACACGTATACAAGCAGCTACACCGTGAGGCATACTGTCATACAGATTTTTTTTGTGGCTTCTTGTAGGGATACTAGACCAAGATATTTCAATTTTTTGCCGAAGTTGTGGAAGATTACTTGGATGTGGAGATTGAAAATTTACTTTTCATCATGTTGTATACATACTCGATTGGGGAAATTTCTGGGGAACATGCGGGCCAGGGGAAGATGTCAACATTTTGAAGGAAGGCTCTTGAGATATTGGCTGCATGGGATCGGTATTATCTTATTATAAAATGTCATTATTATTCTGCTCAATAAATGGCAACGCAACAGGTTGCAACACATATACAATGTATAGCTGAGCAGTCATTGTGCTTTGAATGAAGACTAAAGGGGTCAAACTTTCATAACTGTTGGCGCCCCACACTGAAGCCAGGGGTTTTTGGTGTATGCGTTTCCATAAAACAGTATGAAAGGATCTTTCTTGGGTCCTACGTCTAACATGTATCCTGCTGTCATGAACCCCCAAACTTAATTTGGATTCTTCTTAAAATAAAAGATAATGCTATTCTGAGAGCCCAAAGACGTCTCTCTTCATACCTGCTGAGCTTGTTGATTTTGTATCTGGCAGAGAGTGGAATTCTTAATAAAGGCCGGCGACTACGGAGTTCTGCTTCGATAAGATGGTTAGTGGCTGGTGTTCAAAGATGGTCCAGAATTATTCTGCACATATAGAGTTGCCTGAATTATTGGTATAATTGTTATCCTTAAGAATCCAAAACAAAACAAGATAATTTAATTAATGATACACTAGGAGAGAAAGAGAGGGGCTATTTAAATACCCTTTCATAAATAAACAAGGCTATTTTTATGTTTATGTATAATGCTATTTTTGTGGCCAATGTAGAATATGTACAATAGTATTATATATACATACTGTACTATTGTTATATGCAAATATATTCACTATTTTTACAATAATATCCCTTATAATTTGTTTTCTTCAATTTTACACACTAGATTGTCTTTACCATAAGCTATAAGCCTTTTTTTTCAAAATGAAATAAAATCATTTCACATCAAAAAAGGTGTCAGAGAAAAAAAATCTTTCTTCACCTTAGATTTCAAGAAAATATTGAAATATTATAGCCATGATTCTGTCTTTTCTTTTTTATATAATTTTTCTCTTTGCTCCTTTTTTTTTTTGCTCAGCATATGACGCGTAACTGCCAAGAGAAGTTCCACAGGAAAGTAAAAAAAAAACGCCAGCATAGCTTCGGCCGTTACACGTCCTTGGTAGAAAAGGAATAAGTGGAGATAGATTTGTATAAAATTGCTTAGACAGAACTATGGTAATAATTTTCCAATAATTAAATATAAGCTAACGTGGAGAAAGAAAATCATTTTTTCCCTATTTTCTCTCGTGAAGATGATAAGATTTTTTATTTTATTATTATTTTTAAAAATTCAATTTTGTAATTTTTAAAGCCGATTTAAATGACAATCTATTATTTAAAATGTGTGGAGGATATAAGATATTATATTAATTAAATGAACCTATAAAATATTCACTATTTATATATACTTATTATAGACTAGCCGAATGACCCGGGCAACGCCCGTGTTTTACCCGATTGAATGTTTTTATTCAAATACTATTTGTTACAATTATAAATTGGCGCCTTAAATAAATGCATATATTAGTTAATAACTATAGCCTATGTGCTTTATCTGTCTATGTACTGTTGGCTTCCGTAGGCGTCTCTTACTGGGAAAAAGAAAGAGAGGATTCCATTTAGTTATTAACTAATATATGCATTTATTTAAGGAGCGACCCGCCCCGCTCCAACACAATAGTTACAAAAACCAAAAAGCGAGTGGGGGGGGGGGCAAAGTCAAAAACAAAGTGTCTCGCGTAGTGGTAGCGTGATCGTAGCCAACCAATAGGAGAGCGCCATTCCAAAAAAAATAAAAGCAAACGGTGACAGAGATGAAGACATGACGCATGACGCTCGTAACTGTATATAGAATTATTTATTATTTAAAAAATTAAAACAAACCTCTAATGTTTTAACTTTACACAATATCAAAATCTAAAATAAATTCCAATTGTACAATTATATATATATATACATATTAGATAATAAATGGCATATATTGGATTTAATAAAATATTTAATTTGCCAATATTTCGGCTGGCTGAACGCCAACCTTTATCGAGGCATTACATTTTTATACATATATACATATTGATATATACATATATATCAAAAATAATAAAAATATAAAATAATAATATATATATTCAATATATATATATATTAAAATCAAAAAAAGGCATATCCTGACACCACGTTCACATGAACCTTTTAGATGGCAGAGCGCCATCTAGTGGAGCAAAAATAAACTAAACGTTTATTTAGCTTGCTCCGTGATATTTGGCCAACCCAATTTCTTGAAAAAATCAAGAAAAGTTCGTGGATGGCTTTTCTTGATTTATCCAGAAATTGGGTTGGCCAAATATCACGAAGCAAGCTAAATAAACGTTGAGTTTATTTTTTCTCCACTAGATGGCGCTCTGCCATCTAAAAAGCACATGTGCTCGTGGTCAGGAGATGCCTTATTTATTTTTAATATCAACACCTGACCCACTTATCTTTTATTTTTTCTATTGTTTTTCATATATATATATATGATTAATCAAGAAACTGTATTTGGCCATATATATCGTGCAACTAAAAGTTGCTGATGGCTTGCGCCATCTATCGGAATAAATATCAACTAATCGTTAATTTTTAATTATTCCAGAATTGGCCAAATACAGTTTCTTGATTAATCAAGAAAATCTAACCACATACGCGTTTCGGGCTGTTGGCTCTAGTCAGCGTTGTTCAAGCTATACCTCGACAACCAAAAAGAGTTGGACTTTGGGGTATCTTGAAAAACCATGAAACAGGTATTTAGGCCGAAAGGGCGTGAGAACGCCAATCAATGAGAAAAATAGTACAAAAGTGAATTTGTACTTGGATCAGGTGGATATCAGCAACTTTTAGTTGCACGATCAGGAAATGCCCTTTTTTTCTCAATTTATACACCTGATCCAAGTACAAATTCACTTTTGTACATTTTTCATATATATATTGGTATTTTTAATTAGTCCTACGTGTTAAGTATAGTTTCAGCTACACAGAGAGAAAGCAAGTTTCACATTCATGGAAATTTCAGGTTTTTTCTTAAGAAAATTCAGGCTGTGCAAGATTCGACATGTTTCTGTGGATTGGGGGAACAAACTTCAATACATCTCTTGCTAGAGTGCCCTGTCTTTCAAGATTACAGAGTCAACAACGATTTAATAGCTTTAGGCCCTAGTGATTTAATTTCAAGTAAGGACACATATATAAAATATAATTTCCTTTGTAAATATATTTTGGATTTCATTAAGAAAAATGGTCTTTGATGTAACGATCTCAAGGAAATATTGGACATATTATATGGCTGTAAACAATATATAGGTGTATGCGTGTATATGTGTGTATATATGTATTTATTTTAAATTTAATGATGTAACTGTAAATAAAATTCAAAGAATATCTCTATATGTAAATAATATTTATGAATTCTTCTAAGTTACTTTCTGTGTATCTTTCCATGTTGAATATTTTCTTTGTTATTTTTGTATGTACATTTAGCGCAAGTGTCCCTAGGGGGACATAGCGTTTTGAATTGAAATAAATAAATAAAATAAAGTGGATTTTTTTAATAATTAATTCAAGAAATTGGCGGAGAATATGAAAAATCCATTTATAATATATTTTTTGATAAATAGGGACATATAAAATATTTTTGGGAATGCACAAGTTATATGCAGTACGCATCTCACGTTCACACTCGTTGAATGTGAAGGCAGTGTCATTAGATTTGGCTTCTAGATAACATTTCTATGTAAATTTTTGTTGGGAGAATCTTAATAAATTACTCTCTATTAAAACTTAAAACTTCTTTATTGAAGGCACAAAAAAACAATGACTATAATAAAACTAAATACTCTTACACCTGAACGTCTCCTCATATACTATCTCCCACACTCACTCAAAGAAATACATATATTTATATACACACAACACCACAGAATAAATTAGATCACAGATTAATTAAATCACAGAATGAAAATGAATATTTTAAATAATAAACATCAACAAATCTCCCCTTCAAATTTTCAATTTTCATTTTTCAAAAATAACTCCACCACTTATGCAGTTCTTAAGCTTGACAGCATCCACAGTCTTGGTGAGATGGTCCTCTTTCATTTCTTCTGAATTCAGTACTTCTTGGTAATCTTTCGGACGTTTAATTTCATAAATTCTATCAGAAACATTTTCCTTATTTTTCATTAGTCTTAATCTTTCAGATCTCCTCACTCCCCTTTTTATAAGTTCTTCTTCCTCGGTTTCTCTCAAACGAAGATCTCGTTCTCTTCTCATTTCTCTCGTCATTCCTGGTTCTGGTCCTCTTCTACGTGGAGTAATTATTTCATCAGGAGGTATTTCTTCTATTTCACTCAAATCTACATCATTATCATCTTGAGGGATATGCTCATCATCGATGTTAAAGTTTTCTACCTGGTCTTCTCCATTATAAATATCACCACCAGTCTTCATTCCCGTGAGAAATAAATTTTTTGTCTTCTCTACTAAAAAAGAAAGTTCATTTTCATCAAGATTTCTACCACTATTATTCATTAAATAATATCCTAGTCTGGATTCATTAAAATTAACATCTGATACTTCATGTATTTCATCCATTTCTGGTAAATATATTCTATAGCCTTTTCTTATCATACTGTATCCCATCATGATCCCTTTATGAGCTTTTGGTTCCATCTTCTTTCTGTTTTCTTTTCTTATATGAGCATAAGCTTCGCTTCCGAACCTTTTTAAGTAAACAATGTTGGGTTTCCATCCCTTGTATATCTCGAAAGGAGTTATATTCATTTCTTTGATTTTAATTCTGTTATTTATATGAACAGCTACTTTAACACTTTCGCTCCAAAATTTTATAGGTAATTTAGAATCAATTAGCATGGTTCTTGCTGACTCAACTATGGTTCTATTAAATCTTTCGGCTTTTCCATTACTTTCAGGAGTATAAGCTGTGGTGAATTCTTGTTTGATGCCCTTACTAGATAACCATCTCTTCAAATAATTTGAAACATATTCTCCTCCATTATCATTTCGAATCCTCTTTACTTTCTTTCCAGTCTGTCTTTCTTCTTGTATTATCAAGTTTATTATGGAATCTGCTGTTTGAGATTTATTAGCAATTGGTATAACGAAAGTAAAATTACTATAATCATCAACAATAGTAATGAAATACTTATATCCAAAAGAATCATTCAAAGGTCCAACTATGTCGGTATGCCATAGATCCAAAATATTTTCAGATTGTTTATATTGAATACTTTTGTAAGATTTTCTATGTAATTTTCCCAATGAACAAGACTCGCAATTCCCTTTAATATTATGTAAAATTTTCAATCCGAATACCGTTGAATTATCATACATTTCTTTCAATTTCTGAAAATTTACATGAGCAAGTCTTTGATGCCATAGCATATCATCTACTTCTGCTTTTCTTGCAATTTCCATAATTAGGAGTCCCTCTACTTCAAATTTATCACCATTTCTTTTTGCTTCATATAAAATCTCACCATTTTTGTCTATTACTTCAGCTTTATATTTACTAAATAATACATTAAAATCATGATCTATAATTTTTGTAACTGATAATAGGTTTTCTCTCAAATTAGGTACATGCAAAACATTTTCAACTTTTATGAATCTTTCATTTACATTTGACTTCATTCTTATCAATCCAATTCCTGATGATTTCATTATTGCACCTTTTTCAGCTGTCGCTATTATTCTTTCTTCTTCTTTATATTCTATAAAAAGTTCTTTTTTACTAACCATATGACTAGAAGCTCCAGAATCCATATTCCATCTTATCTTGTCTACCCCTTGATCTTCTTCGTAATTGTCTTCATTTGTTTCTATCACATGACTTGTAGATTCTCTATAATTTTTCTTGTTTATCCCTTTCTTAGGCCCATTATATGACTTTGCATGACATTCATTTCTATTCTTTCTACATATTGCCGATTTATGCCTAAATCCTCCACAATTAAAACATTTTATTTTATTTATACACTCTTTAGAAATATGTCCCATCATTCCACAGTTATAACATTTAATAAATTTTCTTCTTTCCGTCCAGCCCTCTTTAGCTTTTGATGCAATTTCTGTTTGCCGTTTTTCTTCTTTTCTATGTTTTAATTTTTCTTCTGTTTTTCTTCAGGATTTGTCTTATTGTGTTTATATTATTTTGCCTGTCAGATTTTATAATTTTTACGTCAAAATCAAATTCAACTCTCAAACCTTCCAAAACGAAGCAAATCAACTCTTTATCTCTTATTTCATCTCCTACTTGTATGCTTTTGCTCTTTATAATTACTGCTCTATTCAAGTGGTCATCTACCGTTTCATCTTCCTTCATTTTTAATTTTGATAATTCTATTCTATTCTTCATCTGTAAGTCTTCATTTTTAGATGCCATTTCTTCCCCAATTATATTCCATAATCTCTTGGCACTTCTTTCACTTGAATATTTTAAAATTTGAGTGTCATTCATTGTTCTGTTCATCACATTTCTTGCAATTGCATTGTCATCATCCCAGTCTTCCCAGATTTTCACTTTTTCTTCAATTTTTTTTATCTGTTTCTATTGGCTTTTCAACTTCTTCTCCCTCTATGATACGTCTTCATAACTTCAATCCTCTTAATTCGCTTTCAATTCTATTTGCCCAGATCAAGTAGTTTTTGTCTGATAGTTTTTCTATTGGAGATAAGTTAAAATTTTGCATCTTTTCTTTTTTCTAAATTTTATTCAATTAATCTTGATTTGCATCAATTTAAGTCAACCGCTCTCTGCTACCAATTGTTGGGAGAATCTTAATAAATTACTCTCTATTAAAACTTAAAACTTCTTTATTGAAGGCACAAAAAACAATGACTATAATAAAACTAAATACTCTTACACCTGAACGTCTCCTCATATACTATCTCCCACACTCACTCAAAGAAATACATATATTTATATACACACAACACCACAGAATAAATTAGATCACAGATTAATTAAATCACAGAAGGAAAATGAATATTTTAAATAATAAACATCAACAATTTTATCTAGTAGACAGAGATGAGATATTAAGATTATTTATCTCTAGATTAATTAATTAATCTATATTATATTAATTTTTCTAACCACAATGAGTTGCTGAGATAGCTTTATATATAGATTAAGAAAAAAATTAAAACAAAAAATAAATAAAATGACAAAAAGATCATAGAATAAAATTATTACAAAATATATGTCAATTTTATTTTTCAGAATATATTATATAATAAGAGAAACGCTCGAGAGACGGGTTTAGCTATCTGTCTTCTCATTTTTGTCCTTTAACTACTTCCAGCTTTCCTGAAATAAGCTGGCGTGGAGGGTTTCTTTGTGAGAATCTTTTTTTTTCTCCAAGTTTGAGCCAGGGTTATGGCTTATTTCAGTGTCCATAACCCTTCGCCTCAAAACCGCGAAAACATAAAACGTATCAACAAATAAAAGAAAAGACACATGTTGGAAAGTTAGAGTTCAGCTTAGGAGAAATAATTAAATAGAAAAGTATAAATCGATCCATGCTTTAAATCTGCCTAATTAACTATGTTATATGCGAGAAATAGTTACCCAAGAATTATTTTAATAAGCTAATTTTAGAAAGCTGGGCCTCTATAAAAGATTCAGAAAGCATAAATAGGAAAATTGACCTACTAGAAATTAACAGAGAATTTATATCTTCCTAAATTATTTATTTATTTTTTATTTTTTATTTTTGTATATATTTATACTTGTAATATATTTTTATTTATATATATCGACACAACATATTGAATCATAGTCCTCACTCATTTTACTTTCTAATATTTATCAGTCTCTTCATTTATTTAATCAAATGGTTAATTAATTATATACTCTTTTAATTATTATTATTATTAAATATAACAATTGTAAATATATTTTATATACAGTGAAATTTTCATTAGATGGTTTCTTGCTTTGGTCTTGTATAGCGTGAGTGGATCACATGCCCACGTGATTTAGTTTAAATCAAAGAAAAGCCTTGATAAAGAGAGGCGTGTTGCCCCTAGAAATATTGGCTGATTAATAAATTTATATCCAATATACGCTTTATATTTATTTATATATATATATATATATATATATATATATATATATATATATATGAAATGTAAATAATAAAGTTTATCAAATAAAAATTTAAATCTTATTCCCGCTCCTGGACACTTTAATTTTTCCGTTCGCCATTACTCTTCATATTTTTCACCTTCCATACGTCATCCATTCATATATAGACCATCACTCTTCATATATTCAACCTTTTCATACGTCATCCAAAAGTTAGAAATATTAAATTATTTCTCTTTAAAATTAAAAATGATTTTTCATAAATAAAAAGAAACATATGCGGTTAAACTGGTTGTATAGATTTATAATTATAGAGTAAGTTAACATGAATTTATATATTGACAGAACTATATTTAAAACATGTAATAATAGTAATCTACTTATATATTTGCCTTATATTCTGTCTGTTTGTCTGTATGTCTGAAGCTCACGGATAGAATGCGCGCCCATTGGCTGCCAGCGAACACGTGACCTCCCTGCCCCCCTCTAGACAACCCTGTTATCAGCTGTGCGATACATACACCTGTCTATAGCGGCCACTCTAGACAACCCTGTTATCAGCAGTGTGCTACATCCACCTGTCTAAACAGAACACTCTGTCTATAGCGGCCACTCTAGACAACCCTGTTATCACCAGTGTGTTACATTCACTTGTCTATACAGACCACCCTGTCTATAGCGGTCACTCTAGGCAACCCTGTTAACAGCAGTGTGATACATACACCTGTATATACAGACCACCCTGACTATAGCGACCACTCTAGACAACCCTGTTATCAGCTACCTGTCTATACAGACCACCCTGTCTATAGCGGTCACCTTAGGCAACCCTGTTACCATCAGTGTGTTACATTCACCTGTCTATACAGACCACCCTGTCTATAGCGGTCACCTTAGGCGACCCTGTATCAGCGGTGTGATACATCCACCTGTCTATACAGACCACCCTGTCTATAGCGACCAGTTTAGACAACCCTGTTATCAGCTGTGTGATACATCCACCTGTCTATACAGACCACCCTGTCAATAGCGACCACACAAGACAACGTTTTTAAAATATATTCGCACTCGGGTAAACCCCGGGCGTTCCCCGGGCCATTCGTCTAGAATTTTATATATAAATAGGAAATTCAATTAGATTAGCAAGCTAAATTTAACAAGAAAAGAAGATTTAACAACGTAACGTCTTTTAGCATCGGCTTTTACCCTTCATATAGACATACTCTAAAAATAAATTGGAATAAAGGAAGAGATTTATAATGATTATATATTTATTTTTTAGTAAAAGAGAGGAAAGAGATAAAGAAAGAACCATATACTTTTATTTCAAACAGGTAGAGAATTGAAAGGGTGTTAGTATTTTCTAATTAATTAATAGTTTTTGTAATTTTTTATATAATTTTTGATTTTTTTTAAAGAGTAAGAATAATATGATATAATGTTTTTGCCTAGTTAAGGATAGATAAACATATTTTAAATCTTTGCCAATTAGAAATTATTTTTTGGAACCCTAATGGTAGACCAGGACATTACACAAAAGGAGATTGGAAAATCTATTGGAAAGAGAAATCTGTGGTATCAGGGCTCTTCAGATGAAAATATCACATCCCATTTCACCCTTACTTCATTATGGTTTGGTTTCTCTTCGACCATTAAACTGTATAATAAAGTTAATATTTGATAACATAGAATGAGGTTGTATACTTACCTATTCAAAGTGACGTCTGTTGCTCCCTAGAGACAGTGCACATGTGTGGACATGTAACATGTGGCTGTTTGGGGCCCGCCAACTTTGTTCTAAAAGTAACCTTCCCTCTTCTAGGAAACCTTATTTTTAAAGTTGTTTAAAGTTAAAAAAGCTGTCAGAAAAGAATCATTAGAAATTTTAAAGATTGTGAAAATATGTATTAATTTCTTGTTTCCATTGATTTAAGTTACATTTTTTATTAAAATTATAAATTAATTGAATAATAAAATATTTATTTTGCTTCAAATTCATTTATATTTGTTTTCCAGTTCCCTCCCACAGTAACTGGAGATCAAATTGAATGAATTTAATGCTTTATAATCGTTATGATATAATTAATTTATTTAAAGTCATAGGAAATATATTCAGTTATTCTATAATTTGTTTTAGTATAAGAGTAGAATATAAGTTGTTGGTTAGATTAATTGGAGAAGTTTGAAGTTTCAAATTTATAATTATATTTATTATTGCTTAGGTATTTGTGTATTGATAGCCTATTGTAAAACTTTACTGTTTTGTATTTAAAACCATTTTGTTTAAATACTCTTTATTAAGATTTTTAATGTCATTAAAAAAGTTTGTTTTAATATGTTGTTGATTCTATAAAATCTTAAAAATGACTAAAATATATGCCTTTGCAGCAATTTGATGATATGTTGAAACTGACATTACAGAATTTAATAATTTTAAAATTATAACAATTTCTTTTGTCATATGTTTCAACTGATTTGTTTGCAAGGTTTATATTTAAGTCTAAAAAGTTAACTTTTTTGTTATTAGTTATCTTTTCATTATTTTTAAGTTTCAAATATTTAGGGTATATTTTGTAAATTACATTATTGAATTGTGGGTTATTCAAGATAATAATGTCATCTACATAGCGGAATATATGCCAATTTACATCATTCTATAGAAAGAATTCTCTTTCATACCAAAAAAGTAATAAGTTGGCTAGTAAAGGACTGGATGAAGTTCCCATTGGAACACCTTTAGACTGAATATATATTTTGTTTTTAAAATTAATATAATTGAAGGTTAAGAAGGTTTTAAGAAGTTTAACAAAGTTGGCGGGCCCCAAACAGCCACATTTTACATGTCCACACATGTGCACTGTCTCTAGGGAGCAACAGACGTCACTTTGAATAGGTAAGTATACAACCTCATTCTATGATGTACTAGAGCGCCATCTGTTATCAAATTATAAAACTATTTTAGTGGCGTATTATTCTTTTTAAAATAAAACAATTTCTACTGTCCTTACTGCGATGAAAAAATTAAAGGGAGGGCCTGGCTCATCAGTGGTGAACCCTCCCAGCGGTTTCGCCAGTTTAATCTACCATACCGCTGTTATATTGCATTTTTGGAACTTCCTTTTATAGGTGACCGTTGTAAGAATCTTGGAATGGGTATTTTAGAAGAACTATGGACATAAGCTTTTAGGACAGCAGAATTAAATATAATTATAAATATATAATATGCTTCGAGCAATCGCTCTTCCGCAAATATCAAATTGTGTCTTTTATTAGAACAATAATGTTATGATGTACTAGATTCTTACAACGGTCACCTATAAAAGGAAGTTCCAAAAATGCAATATAACAGCGGTATGGTAGATTAAACTGGCGAAACCGCTGGGAGGGTTCACCACTGATGAGCCAGGCCCTCCCTTTAATTTTTTCATCGCAGTAAGGACAGTAGAAATTGTTTTATTTTAAAAAGAATAATACGCCACTAAAATAGTTTTATAATTTGATAACAGATGGCGCTCTAGTACATCATAACATTATTGTTCTAATAAAAGACACAATTTGATATTTGCGGAAGAGCGATTGCTCGAAGCATATTATATATTTATAATTATATTTAATTCTGCTGTCCTAAAAGCTTATGTCCATAGTTATTCTAAAATACCCATTCCAAGATTCTTACAACGGTCACCTATAAAAGGAAGTTCCAAAATGCAATATAACAGCGGTATGGTAGATTAAACTGGCGAAACCGCTGGGAGGGTTCACCACTGATGAGCCAGGCCCTCCCTTTAATTTTTTCATCGCAGTAAGGACAGTAGAAATTGTTTTATTTTAAAAAGAATAATACGCCACTAAAATAGTTTTATAACCTCATTCTATGTTATCTAATATTAACTTATTTTTTTAATACAGTTTAATGGTCGAAGAGAAATCAAACCATAATGAAGTAAGGGTGAAATGAGATGTGGTATTTTCATCTGAAGAGCCCTGATACCACAGATTTCTCTTTCCAATAGATTTTCCAATCTCCTTTTGTGTAATGTCCTGGTCTACCATCAGGGTTCCAAAAAATAATTTCTAATTGGCAAAGATTTAAAATATGTTTATCTATCCTTAACTAGGCAAAAACATTATATCATATTATTCTTACTCTTAAAAAAATCAAAAATTATATAGGAAAAAAATATATAAAAATATAATATTATAAATAATAATAATATATATTTATAATATATATTTCCGTTGAAGAGCAAAATTTGCTCGAAAGCTTGCAACACTTCAAATGAAAAGAAATGCTTTACCCAAAATCTAATCATCCTATTCATATGTTTTATAATCTCCATTCTGTCACCCCGGAAGCCCTGAACTGGCTGAAGGCCTTGCCTCTCAGACTTTAATGACCGATATGCCCTCACTTCTTTTTTCTAGATTTAATTCATTTTGTCTCCTCTCTAATTGTAAAAACGCTGCTGTATCACCTCATAAGCATAAATAAATATGTTTTATTAGATAAATACACTGAATTATTATATAAATAAGGAAACTATATCTACCAATGATAGAACGGCCCATGTTTCAAGTCCTCCCAATTAAATATATGATTTATTTTCACATATAAAAAACACATCTATTTGCTTGTGATACACGATTTCAACTCTGGAAACCGAAGGGAAGTTGAGATTGGATTTTTGGAGCGATTTTTATTACTTAACAAAGGTGGAAGAAATCTAAAAATTTAATTTTTGTCTCAATTTTTTTTAGTTACAAACTAAAATCTGTCAAAAATCAAACTAAGAGTTAACAAACCTGTTATTATTTACTGAATATCTTAAAGAATTAAGAAACAAAAAAGAAATAATCATCACCCAATCAGATAAAGGCGGTCAAACAGTGATTCTGGACAAAACTGATTACCATAGTAAAATGCTGAGCATCCTTGAAGATCAAACTACCTTCAAACACATTTCCACAGAAGAAAAAATCCGAACATACTCTTTTTTCAAAAAAGAACTCAGAAAAATGCATAAATAACGTAATATTTCGAATGAAGAATTGAAAGACTTCTTGTCTAATATGCAAACCGATGCCTTCATATATGGCCTGCCTAAAATACATAAACCAAATGTCCCCTTAAGACCCATAGTGGCTTTTTACCATTTCCCAACAGCACCTCTCTCCAAGTTCATCTCAACTTTTCTCAAACCCATAATCAAGCAGCAAAACTCCCCGTTCTCCATTTCCAACACCACCACCTTCATAGAAGAAATACTCAAGCACCAACCCCAACCAAACAAGATCATGATCTCATTCGACGTAGAATCCCTTTACCCAAGTCTCCCACACCAGCTGATACTAAGCAGCACCGAAGAATTCTTGAAAGAAAATCAGGTTGATCAGATCACTGTCAGGAAAGTAACTAAACTTATAGCCCTATGCCTCGAAACAAATATCCTAACATACGATTGCAAAACTTACGAACAGATTAAAGGTTCTCCCATGGGGAGCTCTCTTTCAACCTCAGTCGCCGAAATTGTCATGCGTCGCATAGACAATTGGATAACCTCCCTATTCCCGTCAGATATAATTTTATGGCGTCGATATATTGACGACATATTCTGTATATGTCCCGAAAATCAAACCAAGAACATTCTAGAAAGACTCAACAGTTACCATCCTAACCTAAATTTCACATTTGAAAAAGAAACAAACAATAGCCTGCCTTTTCTAGATATAACAATTTTTCGCATACAGAATCAATTCCAAACAACTGTTTATTATAAGCCATCCTTCAACCCCGACTATATCCGTTTTTCCTCCTACTGCCCACTCAGCCATAAAATCAATACCGTAAAGACCTTAACTAAACGTATCCATAGCCACTGCTCACTTCAAACCTTTAAAACAGAAGAAACTCAGTATATATTAAGAAATCTAAAGACTTGTCAATATCCTTTATCGTTTATTCTAAGACATTTCTATAGCCCATCTGAAATTCGGAATTCCCCAATCTATAAATCTATTAGCAGTATTCCTTATTCACCAGTATCTGTTTCTATAGCCCGTCATCTGAAGAAATTTGGGATCAAAA
The DNA here is from genome assembly GCA_030710605.1 of Cordylochernes scorpioides. Taxonomy (NCBI): domain Eukaryota; kingdom Metazoa; phylum Arthropoda; class Arachnida; order Pseudoscorpiones; family Chernetidae; genus Cordylochernes; species Cordylochernes scorpioides. The sequence goes on from CP092886.1 coordinate 98,597,612, forward strand.
CATTTTTCAGCAACTCGCCTAATTTAAATTCGTTACTAAGAAACCCCATAACAAAGAACAATACCATTGATTATCCTTCCAATATTAAGAATGCCATATATTCCATAGAATGCAACGAATGCAAAACCAAATATGTTGGCGAAACGGGCAGACATTTAAATATAAGAATATCAGAACATAAACGAAATATCGATAATCAAGACAGTAGATCTTTAGTATACCAACATATAAGAGAAACAGGCCATTCCTTCTCCCTATCAGAACCAAAGACCCATTACTCCAACATCCCCAATAGACTACAGAGACTAATCATAGAATCCATCATATCCAGAAAGCACAATAGTATTAACAGAAGAATAGATATCCCGGAAGTTTATAACATTATATTTCCTGAGCCCACCCCATAACCTCCAAGTGAAGCACGCGCAATAGAAGCCCGCGTTGATTATGCCTCAAAACAAATGTAAACAACAAAAGGACTTTATTTGGGTTTAAATATTATTTTATTGGCGTATTAAGGATGTAAAATAGTTTCTCCCGTAGAAAGGCTTACTTGCCCGAAAGCTCGAGATATTTTTAAATAAAAATATTTTTAAAAGAATATTTTCCCTAGAGGCTTTTTTATTTTAATATTAATATATTTGTTTATATATATAATAAATATATAGATTTATTAAAATGTATATTAGCACTTCTTTAAAAATCACCATTTAGTATTTTAAAAAGGGTGATATTACGTTATTATAATTCCTTCTAATAAAAAATCATCGTTCCATTATTTAAAATGTGACTACAATGAAAAGAGAGTTTAAAAGGAATAAATTTTCATCGAGAGGCAGTAATTGAAAATGAAAAAGCTGAAATAATCATATATATACTATAACATAAAGTTGCCGGAGGATAATATTCATGTAGCAAAACAGGCACCTCTCGATGTAAAAACCCATTAAAACATTGAATTTTGTTTATTACCCAAGGAAAAGTATAACATTTTTATATATTTACCAATTTCATAATTCTTCTCGTAGGATATTTTGAAATCGAAGCGCCCTGTACTGATGAGGGCCATAGTCCGAAACCATGATATATATATATATATAGGTTGGCTTTTGTGTCTGAATTTACCAAAGCTGGTGTTACGATTCATTTAGTGTTTCTTTACATAAATTTACATTTTAAGTGTTCAAAACATATATTTAAAAGACATATAATCTAAACAACAAAAGCTTTTTATTAAGAAATTTCGTCTTAATCGTCCCAAAGTCCAAGAGAAATGAAAAGCAAACAATCGTAGACAGTGTCAATAAGTAAAAAGGTAATCAGCTAAATGCCGTCTTGGTGGAGACAAACACTGTGTGACTTCTTATTCACTTTTTGATGATAGCCTTCTTTTTTCTGCTGGACTATAAAACTTGTAGTACGAAGCTCTCACGAATCAATGAATCAGAGAAAAATTTATAAATCTTTGTTAAGTTGGTAGGCATGAAAAACTGTAAATTTTTGTTTTTCTCTTTGTGGCCGCCCAAAATCGAAACCCTGGTATAGCAGGGAATGCTATTTAGCCAAAAAATCTGCTAAGGCAAGCCTCACAACCTTTAAGGAAACGAACACTGACGTAGACCGCAATATTTATGTCTCAAATAGGAAAAGGTACACGACCTTAATAAACTTCAACAAGAAAAAATATCTTCAGGAAAAACAAGAACTTCTTAAAAATGCCCGTGACTCCGCAAACTTTTGGAAAACTATAGCTACCTTGAAAGACAAAAGCTATATACAAGGAAATATAACAATTTTAGAGTGGCAATGCTTTTACAACAAACTGCTCTCTGCTGAAACGACGATAGGAAGCGACCTATCTACTCTCTCACGAATTGATCCTGAACTCTACTGTGAAATCTCCATAACAGAAATAACTAGAGAAATCTTCAGTCTGGCAAATGAAAAAGCTTGTGGCGCTGACGAAATTCCGAATGAAGCATTAAAGACCCTACCTTTCGAACACCTTGTTACTCTAAAAAATATATTCAACAGAATCATTAATTCTGGTTCATATCCCTTAATATGGTCTAAATCTATCATCCATCCTATTTTTAAAAGCGGTGACCGGGATAATCCATCAAACTACCGCGGAATTGCCCTTATTAGTAATCTGTCAAAACTTTTCACATCAATACTAAAATCGCGATTACGCAACTGGATTGAAGGTAGATCAATTATTCCAGAAAACCAGGCCGGATTCAGAAAAGGCTACTCCTGTCAAGATCACATATTCACACTGTTGTCCTTTATACAGCTGACTCTCAGACGTAAAAGAAGAAAACTCTATGCTTTTTTTGTGGACCTAAAAAAGGCTTTTGACACTGTTCCCCACTCACTTCTGTGGTCAAAATTGGGTGAATTAGGTCTTGATTTCCGCTTTGTTAACCTTATTAGGAACTACTTCGAACAAATGACAACGACGGTGAGATGGAATGGACTATTTACTGAACCCATCAAAATCCGATCGGGAGTGTTACAAGGAGAACCCTTATCACCCTATCTATTTATACTCTTTGTAACTGATTTAATCAACATTTTTAATGACTCTACTCTACCAGGCATATACCTCCCTAATTTTGGAAAGGTCCACCTTTTGATGTATGCCGACGACATAATTCTCATAGGAGAATCAAAAATCAATCTACAAATAAAAATCAACATGTTGAAAAAATACTTCGAAACAAATCATCTAACCCTGAACGAATCAAAATCCAAGATAATGGTTTTCCGAAATGGTGGCCGCCCTGCAAAATCGGACAAATGGTTCTGGGGAGACCAACTGTTGACAGTGACATCGAAATATCTCTATCTTGGCTATCCCCTCACAACAACAATCTCGTTTAGTCAAGTGGCTTCATACTTTAAAGGCAAAGCGCTTGCAGCTACCGGCGAAGTATGGAAAATTATGGAGAAATCCAGGTTGAATTCATTTGGTTCATCAATGAAACTATTAGACTCGATTATCCTGTCAACTCTGCTGTATTCTGCTCCAATTTGGGCAAACGAAAAGTACAAAATCTTGGTCCAAATTCAGAATAACTATCTCCGACGACTATTGAACTTGCCGAGTAACACACCAGGCTACATACTACGCATGGAAACCGGACGCTTCTCACTAGGAGTCACAGCAACCAAACTAATTCTAAAGTTCTGGTTAAGAATATTAAAAATGGAAAAATCCAGATTGCCCGCAATCTGTCTAGCCCAATTATGGGAAACGTCCACTCTGACGAATACCTTTATAGGTTTTACAGAAAATTTAATGAATATCCTAAACTCAACTGGATTCATGTGGTTAAAGAATTGTTCAGACCCCAATATTCTACAGAAAGCAATACCTCAAATTATCAGAATCACTATAGAACAGTCTATCCAAACCGATCAATCAAGAATAACCAATTCGAAGCTACACACACACTACAAATATTTACATAAAACATTCGCAGCAGAGAACTATCTACTAAGTGATCTCCCACTGCCGGCTAAACGCCTCATTGCGCAATTGAGAATTCTATTTGTTTTATATCGAGAAGACCATATAAAATATCTAAGGACAGAAGACTTGTATTGCCAACTATGCAAAAATAGAACCGAAAATGAATTAGAACATTATATATTTGAATGCATGCCTCTTGACACGGAAAGAAAAATACTCTTCTCTAAGATAGGCCATACACACTTCACATTATATTCTTTATTATCCAACTTTATAGACAATAGTTCAGTAGCTCTAAATCTATATAACTTCCATTAAAAAAATGCTGTAAAAAAGAAAGACTTAACCGAACATTCAAACATACCAAAAATTTCTGTTTGATGAGAAAGACAGAACCAACATCCAATTATTTGTTTAGGCAGGTACGATAATTTAACCCCCACACTGATAAAACGGTGTTTACCTTACAACCCTGAACACGCGGATTTTCCTGGGAAATCTCTTAAAGATTTCTTAAAAAATACATGGCCCACCTGTGCTGTGTGAGCAGAAGAGCTTAAATTGTCTTGTTCCATATGTAAACACCTGTTTTCTTTCCTCTTTTCGCTCTCCACTTCTCCCATCCATATTTCCAAAATTTTTTTTTTTTTTTGATTTTTTTATTCTTCTTATTTTTGATTCTTTCTTATAATCTGTATATATTTACCAAATGTATATAATCTTTCTCCATTTTTTATTTCCCACTTTCATAGGTTTCTCCGTTTTGTAACCCCAAGGAGAATCCTCTGTAAGACCTGTGTGTCTTAATAAAGGCTTTTGTGTGTGTGTGTGTGTGTGTTTTTCTCTTTGAAGAATGACATCTCTCTTTGAATTCCATTTCCGCATAATTCACATTTTACGTTGTAGTCTTTCTTCAAATATTATGACCGGCTTTGGAAGAAATATCCAGAGTATCCCTTGTTGCTCAAGAATCATATTTATTTGAAATGGAATATATGAGAGCAAAAGGTATCCAGAAATCAAGTATTTATAGTGGCTATAGAGAGAAAAATTCATTATTTTTACTTGATATTTCTGAATAGATTGTTCTTTTGATACTCGTAGTATGTTAGGAATTTTTATAGAATTTAACCTCACGCATATTTACTATATACTTATTGCTTCAGCACTTTAACATATAAAGATTAGGAGACTGAGAGCGACTTTAGTTCTATACCTCTACGTTGAACGGGCCATTTGTCCTATATACGATAAATTGAAGGTATTTTTTAAATATAAAATAGGAATCTACACACACAAACATGGAAACAACAAAGTTGTACTGTCAAATTTATTTTACAATCTATCTCAACGCCAGTTTTGAAAAATTCAGACAAAAGTAAACCAATATATATCATGGTTTCGGACTATGGCCCTCATCAGTACAGTGCGGCTTCGATTTCAAAATATTGTACGAGAAGAATTATGAAAATGGTAGATATATAAAAATGTTTTATTTTTCCTTGGGCGATAAACAAAATTCAATATCTTAATACGTTTTTACATGAAGAGGTGCCTCTTTAAGCATATCAGTTAGGTGGAAAGTTTGTTGTTTATTTGTACTTGATTAGCGAACTAATCTCCTACGCCTTCTGTTTGGACAAATATGGCCATGATTGTATTTAAGGCGTGACCATAGGTATACAGAGGACTCTTTCCGAGGAGTTAGTTGTGTGGAGACCCCTAAAGCGTTCTCTGTGTCTGTGTTTGGTGGTCTCCAGACATACCTGTGTAACCCCGGTCCGCTCCCTATCAACGCTGCAATAAAAGATAAGTACTGTTTTTTTTTAATCGTGAGTTTTTATTTACTTTCTTTTTTTGATGTTGTTGTTGTACTCTTGAGTGTACCCATTTCTGTGTGTTAAATTATTTTTACTTTAGGCCCTAGTAAATTGCACTTTGTGCAAGACACACGGGATAAACAAGTGTGAACAAAATTTCCTCTTTCTCTTAAAAAATAAAAATAAAAACACGATCGGCGACATCAAAATATAAAATTTCCTTAAACTTTGTCTACGAGTGTAGATTTAACAATAATAGATTACCCAAGTTAAAAAAAAACGTTTATATATAATTAAATAAATATATTTTTAATATAATTAAATATATGTTATATAAAATAAATACATAGTATATGAAAATAGGAAACTTTAGATTTAACAATAAAAGATCGACATCGATGCTTCGAATCCGTCTAATTATATACGTTGCATTTGTGCATTGTACAATATATGCATTCATATAATTAAGCAAATAGATCTGCCAATAATATAAATCAATTCATATTCTAAGCTCGCTTATATTTATATATGAAAAATACACGGTATTTATTGACATAAATAGGAAATTAGGATACATCCAGTAATATATCAATCCTATTCCATGTCTCTCCGCCTTTATAATTAAATATATTATAATTATGTGTGTGTGGTATTTATATATATGTTCAAACAAAAATATGCGTCATATTAAAAACTACATTTCCGATAATATAAACTTATTTTTAGCAATTTAATTTACATTTTAAACGTAATTTTTGATACGCATGGTTTGCTATTCGTAAGTCTCTCTCTCTTTGTAATTTGGTTATATGCTGTAATTAAAATGAAACTGCTGTTGTTGTTACCTATCCCAACTACACACGGCCATGATGGCTATTTTATCTACCAGTCTACAATAATTAGAATCAGTTTGTTTTCAAAAGGTGCCATAGCACAGTTTGATTACTTAAACTTTATATATCCTAAAATTTCTTCATTGCATGTTCAACGATTTAATGTTCCAGAATTAGCACATATTGCTTGGTTACATATAAATTTAAAATCAGATTTAAAATGTGTGCTCCAAATTCCATCAGATGGAAGTACCCAGTTGTGTCTAGGTATAGCAAGAGACAAAGTGACAAGCTCCCAATTATCAACCGCTTCAACCATCACGACAAATATTTTTCTCAAAAATTGTCTGTTTTTACCGAGGCCGATTTTTGTTGTTGGCTGAAATCCAAGCACTGTCCCCCCCTCGGTCGCCAAGATCACGGAAATAGATGCACCTTTCATCACAAGTGACAATTCTTTAACAGCACGCGGTGCGCATCAATACGCCGCATGGCTCGTCCAAGGATATTTAAGGAAATCTCACTGTGACCTCCACCGAACGGTGAATCACCACACCGCGCGGATGATACGGCGAGATCATCTGCGTGACTCGGAGAAATTGCGCTGACAGCTAATTACGCAGTTTCTTGTAAGCCTCACGTTCCACACCGACTTTCATTTGAATCCGTAATTGATGTGACATGTACTCTATTGGTGCCCGGATAACTCAACATATGTGGCTAACTTTATTTTTTTCGAAACCAACATATGTGCTGAACAAGAAGAAATGCCGCTTCTTTCTTACTTAAGTTAATGTATCAACAGTTGGATTTACTCGACATCATTCCGAATATATTTGTGTGTGCGAGAGAGAGAGAAGTCTGTTATCTTATTTATAAATAACAAGGGAAAAATTGATAAACTTTTACTTTCAATAAAGCATCAAACATAAATACATAACACGATTCTATATTGAATATATTGCCACGTGGAAAATTAGGGAAGACCAACTTCGGGATGAGACAACAATTTATTTCAGGCAAGAAAAAACTATGAGTGATAAACAAAAGATAAGAAAAAGAGGGAAGAAGTGTAAAGAGTAGCAAAATAAAAACATAAAAATAATACTCTGCTAATAAAATAATAAATACTTTGTTACATAGCTCCTTCCCTATGGAAGCTGTGACCGACAGCTAGCGATTATTGTAGTTACTGACATGGATCTGACGTGCTTCTGTCAAGGATTCGATCGAAATCTTGGAACTTTGTCCCTAGTACCTTTGCGTCCTTTTTCTTACGGCGTGAGCGGCTTTGTCGTCGTATCGTCTATAGGGACATCGTCATCTTGGAGTTAGGTCTTGGCTTTGACACGGTGGAATCCTGGAGTCAGTCTCCGAAAATGTAGATCACAGCACCCATGGCCTCTAGGTCATTTCGGCGATCTTCAGTTTGTCTTCCCTAATTTACCCAGCATCTCCGCCAAAATACCACGTGTAAAATTAGGAAATATAAACTTCAGGATGACACAGCAATTCATTTAAGGCAAGAACAAACTATAAGATAAGCAAAAGAGGGAAGAAGTGTACAGAGTAGCAAAATAAAAACATAAAAAAATAATACTCTGCTAATAAAATCATAAATATTTTGTTACAATATATAAACGGGGGAGAGGAGGATTAAAATATTATTATTATTGGACCATTTCAGATTTATATTTCGCGATTGCGGATCCCATTGAACTTTAACATCAAATATCATTTATATGCATAATAAGCAATGTGAGAGTTTCAGAGGTTAAATTAGATGGGCAATATTTTCTGAGAATTTTCACTAGCGAATGCACAAGAATTTCCCAAAGAGTTTAAGTATAGTGATTTTAGGAATTATTTTTTTAATGAAACAAAAATATTATATATAAAATAATCAGATGGCGCTCACTATATGTGCGTCCTATTTCATTAGTCTTCTATTGTAGTATTCTATTTCATCAGCATAGAGCCTCTACCTTCCTCTAGGACTTACCAGCCTGACATTTGTGGGAAAATTTCCGAAAATGAACCTGCTTGACATATACTGAGCATCTAAGCTTATTTTGTAAATGAATAGAACTAGGTCCCTGTGTGGGGATGCTAACCTATTTATGTTATATCATAATTAGAAACATCTGAAAAATCCTGTGGAACTTCTCCTTAAACAAATTCACAAAAACCTTTATCAAATATACATGAATTCTCGCCACAGAGACTATAAAAAATAATAATATAAAAGTAAAATATATTTATTTAACGATAATAATGCAGATTATATTTATACAAGAAAACATTATATAAGACAATTAGTCGTGTACATGGATTTGTATGATAAGTTTAATAAAACAAAAATATATACAGAATAAAAGATTTTTTTTTTTGCTTATCCCTAGTACACGTGGTACAGGCCATGATAATCATGGTGGGTAGTTAACGACTGCTTTTTACTGTAAGCGCACCACATGTCTACACATGTGAAAGCAGTTCGACTTTGCACTTACAAATGTGCCAGAGCCCCGTTTGGTTACTTGCACTCGCTGGTGGGGTTGAACTTTTGCAAGAATCGGGGGGCCATTGGAGCATTTTTTTTTTTTAAACAGAAAAAAGTGTCCAATGCGGGGATCGAACCCGGGTCGTAGTGGTCGTAAACCAAACGGTTTAACCAGACTTCCACCGACCCCCCAAATAAAAGAATTAAAACATAGATATTTATATATGATACATGAATACAAAAGAATTCAACATGACCGTTCGTCTTATGTAAAAATAATTTCAATCGAAGAACGGAGGTTTTAAAAATGTAAATTGCGAGACTTTTATACACACAGTACTTGCGTTTATACTTCTTTTGAATAATAAGTATTATATTTTTTAAGAGATCGCCTTTAATAGACGTATACCTTTAATACAAAAGGCGCATTTCTGATTTTAGAAATAATTTTCTTTTTGATGTATCGACAAGCAGTACTTTTGTATTTATTTAAACACTATTCTGTTATGACAAGGTAGTTTTAGATATATTATTCCTCCTTGTAGGCCATTCTTTCACCACAGTCATTTCCCAAATTTCAAAGTAACACACACACACATATATGTGAGAATCGATTGTGAATTCTGTCGACTCTCTGTGAGAATCGATGTGAATCCTGTCGACTCCCTTTCCTCTGTGGAGAATCCTGCCGATTCTCCGTTTGCTCTGTGGTAGTTGTGACAGCGAAGGTGCTGTCAACTTGAAGTTGGGATTGGATTGGTGAATTTTGCAGTCGTGATGGCAGGAGTGAGGACACAGGATAGGTTGGTCAAGGGAACCGATGCTGACAGACAGAGAGCATGGCGGTGAGTGAGCTTACGCCCCGCGATTTACGCTGGATCAGAAGACACGTCTAGTACGGATGAGACTCGGAGACGCTACTGAGACTTCCCCAGTCGGATGGTGCCACGTGACCTCTATTGAGATTCCGATTGGTCATTCATTACATCATGGAAGATGAAGAATCGCCCTGATTGGTCCAAACGACTGGGAAGCCATCTTTGATAGTTATAGCAGAAAATGTGAGGATGGAGCGTTGACCTAAATAAAGTTGTTTTCAGCCAAATCAACTCCAGGGTCCTTTGTCTTGGAGTTCTCTGGAATAAAAGTGTCGTTGACCTAGCGCTAATGATGCGAGATAGAAATCTTTCCTCTTAACTCTAGGCCTAACTGCAATCGTTTATTAATATCTATAATCGTATTATCTCCTTATTTTTCTCTGTCTGTCTGACATACAGTCCGTATTTTATTTGGCTCTTAGCAGTACATCATGTCATACAGTAAGTTGGTACAGGGTACAAGGTGGTGAAACATATGCAGGAACATGGTAGAATGACTGGGGTTTCAAATTATCAGATATATATATAGATGGAAAATTTTACGGGAGGAAATTGATCCATAGAATCATAAGGCGCCTCTCCCGTCAAAATAAACGCCAAAACCTGACGCCATCTATTTACCGTCGCCGCAAACTAGCGGCCTCGGGTCGGTGACAAAGCCACAACACCAGCTTTGGCAAACTGAGAAGCGTTCACCTAGAGACCATGGTTTCGGGCTAATGGCCCTCGTCAGTCTAGGGCGGACTTTATTCCATGAGATTCACACGGGATCTAATGGAATCTTCACAATCTACCAAAGAGGTGTTTTGCTGGCAAGGTGGCTGGGTAAATCTATGGCCAGAATATAGATGGAAAATTTGCCGGGAGGAAATTGATCCATAGAATTATCGCTTTTATTTTCATTCAGATACATCTAATTGCTAAATGACAGAAGATATATTTTATTATTTACTTCTTAGTGTATTTAAATAAAATATTTTTAAAAATGTATTTTTCTTATTAATTATTTAATATTGACAATTAGCCTTCTTTCTTCCCTTGTTTGTGCGGGAAGGCTCTGGTAAAACCAGGCTGTCTAAGGCGATATAAAAGAGCATTGTAAAAGAGGCGTTAGTAAGCACGACGTAGGCGACATTGTAATTACCGTGGGCGGCGTGAGTGAGTAATGGCAAGCTCTCACTTAACAGAAGCTCTCTCACAATCACAACTTCCTACCATCTCTAGCTACAATATATATGCGCGCGAATTAGGTGGACAAAAATCAATTTTCAAATAAAATTATATGAAATAATCCCCAACTTGAGTTGAGTGGCTTAGGGTAACAGTCCGTGGAACTGTGATGGAGTCTGGGTTGCATGCTCAAATACAAGTTATCTCAATACTTGTATAACAAAGACACGACCAAGGTTATGAAACTTTATCTTTTAACTAGCTTGAATGATGAATCTTTAAAATATATTTATTGAAAATTTCACACCTGTGTCTATGCTATTAAGACATCTTTTTAAAACTCCTATTATATTTTAGTTATCCAGCGAAATTATTTAAATTTATGTCGTGGTATTTCTATCTCCAGAAAATGTCTCAATAAAGATATGGAAAAGGGTTGAAGATAGATGGTGTATGTGTTGTTGTGGTAGATTCAGTCTTGGTAAACATTTCACGATGATCATGTCCGCATCTTCTTAAAGTCACATGACTCGGTTTATATCTGCATCAAATCTGCACCTGAAATTGTTAATATAGTCGCTTCCCTTTTCCTAACTCATCGCGGTATTGTAAGCTTTAAAAGGTAAAATATTATGATTGTGATTTTAAATTATTTCCACAACACGACGTAATGCTGTGCCGATTGTAAAGATAGTTTTTTTTTTTAAATATGCGTTTTAAACTTCATTGTTCAAAAGTATCACAAGTCCGACTGAGAGTCCTTACACGCACCAGTCGCATTGAAAGCGCGTCAGGGGAAGTTCCAAATATTTTAATGCGAGAGAGGAAATCGTTTAAAATAAAAATGCCTTTAAAATAAAATTATTAAACATGTTATTACATATATAAAAGTAAATTAAGAAAAAGGCATCTCCTTATCGTGCAACTGAAAGTTGCTGATAGCTTGCACCATCTATCGAAATAAATATCAACTATTCTCGTTGATTTTTAATTATTCCAGAATTGGCCAAATACCCATTCTTGATTAATCAAGAAAAGCTAACCACGGACGCGTTTCGGGCTGTTGGCCCTCATCAGCGTGGTGCAAGCTGTACCTCAACGACCAAATAATTGGTCATTAAGGCATCCTGAAAAATCATGAAATGGGTAGTTAAGGCCAGAATTGCGTGAGAACGCTACACAATGTGAAAAAATAGCACAAATGTGATATTGTACTGGGATAAAGTGCATAAATTAAGTGTTAATTATTTTGTTTAAAATTTATAAAAATTCGCTTTATATTTCACTTTCTCTAATGTTATATGGGAGCACGCGTGAAATAATATTTTAATGTAAAACCGTCCTTCAATTCCGGCTCTATATCCCTAATCAATTACGCACTTCAGGAGGGTCAACGAATTAAAAACTTTTCAACTAAATGCTATAAAATAAACAAAAAGTCACGAGAGCAAATTTATTTAAAAGAAAACCTAACACCTACAACCTTAAAAGCACTTACCTTCAATTTTAAAAAAGAGAAAAAAAGTCTCGAAACGAGCCATCCATCATGCTGTTACCTGATAGTGCTTAAAGCATTGGAAAGGGAGAGAGCAAAAATTAAAGAAAACGTTTTTAAAATAAAGTAGAAATCTTAGAGGCGAAATGAGCGCAGCCAATTCTTTAAGAACACAAGACTCAGGATGATTACTCATTTTGAAGAACTTTACAGGCTTGCCTTTTCTTTAAACGGCACCCAATTTAAAGAGCGCTTTAAAAAATCGACCCATTTTTCAGGTGTTCCATTGGTGGGGCAATTTGGCTGCTTCATTTCGAGCAAGTTTCGTTGAAGATAAGGTAATCATAGTCACGTAATCGTCATTGTGATGGCGGTAGCTATATAAAGAAGAAGGTGCCTACTATTTCAGCTAGGTGGCAAGGTAATAGATGGGTAAGAGGCTTATTTTAGGAAGTCTTGTTAGGACCTGGATGACGGCCAGCGCCAGAACTGTCACCTTCTTCAGAGCATAGGCCTCGTGTTACTCCAATTTGCATCCCCTAAATGAATTGCACTCACGTGGCAATTTAAAGCATCCTCTCCCCGTTGAGAAGCGTTGATCTATTTTTTGGAATTTTTTCTCAACCTTCTGCGGTTAAATAAGCCAAGTCTTTGGAAGCCCAATTTAAACGAGGATGGAGCGGGTGTTTTCCTGACCTGTCTTCCTCTTAATTGAAAGATGTTCCTGGTACTTGTGTGCTCAATTTGGTCGTCGCCGTTGTTTGGCTTGGCGCACCCCGTTGCTACTCTCTTCCTTCCTATTCTATCACAAAATTGAATGTTGCATTAGCGTCTTTATCAGAGTTCGCACGTGCATTCACAATCCATTTTTAACTCTATTAAGAAATACTTACATATTTCCGAAGTAGGCAATAAAAAAAAAAGTGAAATAATATAATTACATAATATATTTATTTATGCTTATGAGGTGATACAGCAGCGTATTTACAATTAGAGAGGAGACAAAGTGAATTAAATCTAGAAAAAAGAAGTGAGGACATATCGGTCAAGCTGCTGTATTGTCCGTGAGGTCAAGAGACGTACGGACCTCTGTGGTGTTGATCTCTTGGCGGAACGACTTGGAAGTCGGACTCGGGCCCCCCCACTACGGCAAAGTGGATCAATTAAAAAATAGGTATGCCTGCGTGTAATCCATAGATGTAGTGTTACCTCAATATGAGTTAGTATTTGGCATTGACCATATAAGGAAGAGAATAGTTTTTAATATTCCAGTTGTGTGTGTATTTTTCTATGCCATAGGAACAAAATTGATGTTACGTTTGAGTGATACATTGCCATAAAATAAATTATGGACTTTTATATTGCATTATTCTCTTTTTAAGCTCAATAACTTCATTACCATTTCTTTTGAAGAATATTATGAGAAAAAACTACGCATAGTGTACCTCAATTACCAAATATTATGAGAAATATACTGTCTGTTATTTGACAGTCTTTTTAAAACGCGGATTTCGAAATAGGTTATTTCTGAAAGAGATAAAAACAAATATTTAAAAACAATATATCATTTAACTATACCAAAATAAAGAGAGCAAACGAGAAACGGTAATGAACCACAAATATCACAACGTAGAAAGCTCCGTAACATATGGCCACCTTCTCTAGATCTTCAGATCTCGCCTCATTCGTTCCTCTTGAAGAATAACCCGATTGCTTCTTAGGTATTTATTTTCAATTTTCGTCTTTTCTTTATTCATATTCAAGCCTGTTAACATCCGCAAATTAAAACATAGTGAGAGAGACTGTATATTTTCACATATATTCTTAAATATTTTTACTTTTAATGACAGATAATCTAAACACTTTTAGTACTTTAATGACATTTTAGGGAGCTGCAAGCACATGCGTGCACATATTTTTTAAAGTTAATTGTTAAGTATTACTTCTGTAACATTGAGATGTCTCCTAAATATTTTTAATCTTTATTTTTTTTATTTGGGATTCGCGTCTCTGCGATGGGGACCATTCAGGCTTTCGGAGATATGCGGTCTAGTAAGGTTTGGGTCTAAAAATTGAAACAAGTAAATTACCAAAGCATCAAATCAACGTTATGTGTTTTCTAAAGATAATGGTTTGTACTCAGTGTGCGAGTGGTATCCAATTTTCGACAGCCACGACCCAGGATCGAATTGCGCATTGGGTACCTTTTTTTCTGAAAAAAAAAAAATCTTTACTGACTCCCAAATCTTGCAAAAGTCCAACCCCACTAGTGAGTGCAAATAACTAAACGGGGTTCTATAAGTGCAGAAGTTGAACTACCTCTTACATATGTAGACATGTGATGATAACTACTACCAAGATAAGAAAAATGGTGGCTTGCATTTAAAAACAAAAAATCATCTTCCAGATCTCCTTGATGCCGATCTGGGTCAATTGGACAATTAGAGCTGGTGTGGCGAGCGACCAGGCACAATACGTAGTAGACAAATAAGAACTTCAAGAGAGATTGATTTTCTACCTCAATGTGACAAAGGCTTCGTTCTAAGCTCTGTCGCTCTCTGCACACATAGAGATGAGATTTGCACTTCAATTTGTCCGAAATCAGAACTTTCTCTGAGAGAAACTTATCTCTCTCGTTATCAATAGATGAACCTTTAGATCAATAGTGCTATCTCTATAATTTAGTAATATATATTTTTTGTATTTATTTATTATTTTAATTTCTCTCTATTTCTATCAGAACAGTTGTGAGACTAAACAAAAGGTGCACATATATTCTATAATTATGTTCTCATTAGTTTGGCGTCGTGTTTCTTTCTAGGAACAGCGCGGGACTTCAAACGCAGAGATTGGAGCTACGAAGAGATATGTTAGTAGGGATTCTAGAAGAAAACGTCGCTTTGTGCTGGACTTAAACAACAAATATTATATCTTCTATATCTCAATGAGAAGTTTGTTCTAAAGAGAAATCACAATAAAAATATTAACTCTCAGTTCTAAAAAACAAATCTTTATACTTTTCCCTATATTATGTATAAGAACCATATATATAGCAACGAATTATTGTTGGATCCTGTGTCTGCCCTGCTCGAGGATCACCGCAGGCCGAGCAACACCCGATAAAATAGCAGGTAGGGCAGTAGCAGCCGGCCAGCAAATAAGAGAGAGCCCGGCGCCATGTGGGCAGCCATTGATCCGGGCGCCTGGCGCGCTCTGATAACTGCGAGGTGTGTAATAACCGGAACCCATCACATCGCAGGTGCCTCCACCTGAGCATTACCTGGTCGGTACACGTAATGACCCATCGACAAGCCTGAAGATTAATCGACCACTTTTCTCCGCTTTTGACTCCGATTTTGAAAAATAAACTACTGTAATTGATACCTAAGAAAATCACATTTTTTCTTTTAATAAAGTAAATTAAAATATCACGAGTTTTCCTCACGCGCGAACAGGAGTTCCTTAAAAGTGAGCATTAAGTATTCGCTTTTAATAACTTTCAGGAAACATTAAGTAATTTAACTCGAAGCCAAAATACTCTGTATTAGGCAATATCACACATTAACGTAAAAAATGCTCTTCACTAAAAGCATATGTGTTTTTTTTTTCTATCCAAACGACAGGCCGCGCGCGCTATCTCATTATATATAATATCTATAAATACTTTAAACTAAAAGTAAGAGCTCTATCAAAGAAGACATGTTGCCATAACACAATATTCTTACCTGTTATTTTTATCACTGTAAAGTTTTTCCAGTGATACCAAATTTTTCGATTAAGATATATAGAAAAGATTTTATAACTTTCTTTTAAGTTTATATAAAAGGGCGTACCTGGATCTGTAAAGAAAAAAAATCTCTCTAAATATTTCGAGAGATTGCTCTCTCTTTATCAATTTATTGCACAGTAAACTTAATTTACAAATTATTGTAGATCAAATGAAAACAACTTGTCATTAGTCAAAAAATAATTAATGATTTTATTTTATTTATTTATTTCAATTCAAAACGCTATGTCCCCCTAGGGACACTTGCGCTAAATGTACATACAAATATAACAAAGAAAATATTCAACATGGAAAGATACACAAAAAGCGACTTAGAAAGATTCATAAATATTATTTACATATAGAGATATATTTTTTGAATTTTATTTACAGTTACATCATTAAATTAAAAAATATATACATATATACACACATATACACGCATACACCTATATATTGTTTACAACCACAAGATATGTCCAATATTTCCTTGAGATCGTTACATCAAAGACCATTTTTCTTAATGAAATACAAAATATATTTACAAAGGAGATTAAACATGACGTAGCCACGCAATAATATTTGAAAAAGAGGCGATAAAAACGTGGTGATTTTCTTTTAATGGTAAAAAACAAGCTTTCGGGCAAGAATGCCCTTCTTCAGGTTACAACTTGGCAATATTTTAAAAATATGGATATGAAAGATACCAAATAAAGTAGGTAAATAGTTCAGCTGGGGGGGATTGGCGAGGTAAAACACGGAGTATGCGTTTACAAGGACGTCGGGAACAAGTATCAGCGCCTAGTCCTTGAATCTTTGGTCTCGCACTGCACGCTCAGTTTCAACCGAAAAATCGACCTCCCACCCCAATACTCCGTGTTTTACCTCGCCAATCCCCCAGCTGAACTATTTACCTACTTTATTTGGCTATCTTTCATATCCATATTTTTAAAATATTGCCAAGTTGTAACCTGAAGAAGGGCATTCTTGCCCGAAAGTTTGTTTTTTACCATTAAAAGGAGATTAAATTTATATATGTGTCCCTACACTTGAAATTAAATCACTAAGGCCTAAAGCTATTAAACCGTTGTTGACTCTGTAATCTTGAAAGACAGGGCACTCCAGCAAGAGATGTATTGAAGTTTGTTCCCCCAATCCACAGAAACATGTCGAATCTTGCACAGCCTGAATTTTCTTAAGAAAAAACCTGAAATTTCCATGATCTGTGATAAATTGAGAATTATAATAGTTTGGTCGAAAATATTTCGGAATATCATAAGGAAAGAAACTTTGAAATGTTTTATTAGTATTCTTTTTCAGTAAATTAATCCTTGATATAATGAAATATTTTAGTATACCTGGAATCAGTGTTGGGCAAATATTAATTAAAATGATTTATTAAAGATTAACAATTGATTAATTGTTAATTGTAATTTTCACAATTAACAATTAATCAATTGTTAATTGTATTTTTACAATTAACAATTAATTAATTGTATTTTTACAATTAACAATTAATTAATTGTTAATTTCACTTCAATTTAATTGAAAAATAATTTTTTAATGCCCAACACTGCATTTCAGTACCACTCTCTTCTCGAACATGCTGTCCGACAATTTGTGACTCTTTGGCAGATTTGTCATTGTCGCAAAAGAAAAAAGGCGTTCAACTGCAGCTGACGATGGTAAAGGTGTGTTGTATTTAATAAAAACACTTTTTATCTCAGGCAGTGTTGGGCAAATATTAATTAAAATGATTTATTAAAGATTAACAATTGATTAATTGTTAATTGTAATTTTCACAATTACAATTAATTAATTGTTAATTTCACTTTTCTAATTAACAATTAATAAATTGTTAATTGCACTTCAATTTAATTGAAAAATAATTTTTTAATGCCCAACACTGCCTGGAATATACAAATCATAAAATTGTTTATCTTCTGTTGATAAATTATTCAACTCATATATATATATATATAACCTATAATTCTAGATTCCATATAATCAGTGATCAAAGGAATATTGGCTAAGGTGTGAACACAGTTATAACTGGTTGTTTTATATGTTTGGGTACACCATAGCAGAATTTGATATTGCATTGAGTTCAGTTTGTACATATATTTTCTGCTAATAAATTCAAACCATATTTCTGTTCCGTAAGTTAACGTTGGTCTTATTATAGATTTATAAAGTGTAAGTCTTTTTTGGGTGCTAAGACCCCAAGATTTTCCACATATTGAGAAAAGAAGGTTTTTCAATCTTTGGGTTTGTTTAGTATAATGTTAAGGTGAGGGCCAAAATTCAATTTGTTTTCCCATCTATGATTCGCAATCGTAATTCCAAGAATTTTAATTTCTTCTACGGGCACAATAATATTGCCTCTAAAATTAATTGATATTTTGTATTTATTTTCCAAGTGTAAAATACTAGTTCTATCAAGATTGATATTTAGCTTATTATCATTACACCAATGATCTATTTTCCAAATTAAACTCAATCGACTTTTTTAGATTTGTTAACCCATTATTCCAACATATAATTGTTACATCATCAGCATAGCAAATGACCTCAGAGTTTGGTGATTGTAAATTAGTTAGCAGATCATTTAAATATATCAGCCATAACAACGGAGACAATGGTCCCCCCCCCCCCCCCCCCCCCCCCCCCCCACCCTGAGGACAGCCCTTTGTTAATATCTTTGAAACTTTCATATTATTATACTTGAAAATCGTTTTTCTATTTTTCAAAATAGAACGTAAAATTTTGATCAATTCAACTGGTAAATTGTCTTCGTCTAATTTTTTAAAAAAGGCTGGCCACTATGTATTATCAAACGCTCCTTGTATATCAATTGCAATCAGCGTAACTAGTTGTTTCTGTCTATGTTCCATTATGATCTTTGTGATTTCTTTCAAACAGGTTGTTGTTGACTTATTCTTCAAGAAATCATGCTGTCTGGGGCTAAGGAGATCATTTTTTTCATATTATTCGTATATTTTATTTTTCAAAATTTTTTCAAATATTTTTGATAAGTTAGAAATTAATGAAATAGGTCGATAACTCCTTACTAATTCTAAATTCGCTTTATGAGGTTTTGAAATTATCCTGAGAGCTGCCTCTTTCCATCTATCTGGATAGTATCCGAAGTGAATGCATTTATTAAATAAATCGCATAATAATGGTAAAATATTTGGAAGGGCACTTTTGATCATGTTATTACTTATACTGTCAACCCCAGGGGCTTTTTTAATGTCTATGTTAGATATTAGGTTCACTATTTCCCCTTCCTCAACAAAGACCTTATTCTTGTTAATCATTTTTAGTTTGTAATTTCTAATTAGTTGATGGTAAGAATCATCCGTATCGAAATTATCATCTGGTACCAACTCATTTAACAAATTGCTCATTGATCGTTCTTTTAGGTGTTCTGGGGCATTGTCAATTAAGGGTATTCCTCTTTGTTTATCTGGTGTTCTTAATTTATTAAAAAAATTATATGCATTACCAAATGGATTGTTTGTATAATTTTCTTCTATAAGATATCGCCAGTTAATTTTCTTTGCTTTATCAATTGCATTAGGGTATCGATTCCTAGTCAACTTGAATGTGTTATAACTGATTGATTTCTCCATGGCGATAATATAGGTTTCTTATGTAGTGAAAATGATCTTTCATTTTTTTCAATTCATTATTCCACCAGTTATACTAGAATAATATTTAGAGTTGGAGGATATAACTTCCAAAGATTTGAAGGCAGCGCTTCTGTTAAAAGGTATAATAAAATATAAAATTTTATGAATATTAAAGGCTTTTGTAAAATTAGTAATGCAGTATTTTATATAATGTATTTTGAAACAAAATTTAAGAACACAAAAATAGAAACAAATGAAGTTGACTTAGAACAATTTCTTTTAAGTGTTTCAAGCATGAGGAGCAGGGCAGTTATTGACATCGGGTCATTTGGTGAACTGGCTGTCTTCACGACAAAAGAGAGTGTAAGGTAGTGCCCAGCCACCTCACATCAAGAAATCTGTCAGAACAACGCCCCTTTATTTAGAAAAATATTAAAATTATATACTTGTTTATACCTGGGGGGGGGGGGGGGGGGAGAATACCCAAAACAGAATGTGTCGAACATTATTAAGCTCACACCTGAAAGAAAAAAATTCATTCAGGGAAGGGTTTCTTGCAATTTTTTCTTTTATATATATAAATGATATTATACAAAATATTATTTTCTGAACATATTAAGCTAGTTATTTTTCTAGAAACTTTTATTAATCAGTTTCGCCTTTGTCGAGATCATTCGGTAGAACAGTATTTTCCCATCTCTCTGTCGGATGAATCGACGGTTGTGTAATTGTTGATAATGAGTAGAGCATTCTTAGATTAAGTTAGATGAGTGTATATTCTGTAGATAAAGTTTATTTTTATACATTTTGATATGTTACATCTTTGGTGTATAGGTTGATGCTATAATAAAAATATAAGCTATATTACAGGCCATAAGCTTGATTTTAACCAACTTTCACATCAACGCATTTTAGAACAATCAGTTTTTCATGGAGACAACACTTGACCTGACCTCTTTTGAGAAATATTTCAATAGCTTATTTGTCAATGCGAAGACCTGACCTGAGTTTACGGTAAACATAAACATCGTAAAATTCGAATTATGTTTTGATTAATTGAATTTCTAATCACTATGCGGCGAGAAGATTACATCTCAGAAATGCTCATCGAGAAGCGATTTAAGATTATAGAATATTAATATCATTCTTATTTTTATTTAAGAATAAATATTTCAATTTTCGCACCATTTCTCTTGTCCTGAATGCCATCTCTTGCGCGCGCGCGCAGTTGATAATATTTTAAAAACAAACACTTGCGCACCAAAAAGTATATATATATAGATTATAGAGAGAGAGAGAGAGAGATTGAGATTGAATCTACTTTTATTAATTGTTCATACAATATTATATAGTGCCAAATGAAAAAAAAATAACAGAAAAATACATTAAATTATAATGCAGTGCTACAAAAATATTAATAAAATTAAAAATATATTGATAAATATATAAACATGCATATATTTTTACATCAGACACGAGCCTTCTCTGAAGGGACGTCTGGACTATGTCAAATGTTTATAGCCGCCCTGAGTTTGGAAAGGCTTTTGCTTATAAAGGAGTTTTTGTCCCCAACGTGCTCAATTGCAACGCCGAGAAATTCGTACAGAATGTTCCTGCTTCCAGGCGAGAGATCCTAGGAGAGTTTTTCCCAGGGCTGTATCCCTCAGGGCTGTATAGAACCGCGTCCAATATATCACCATCACAAGACTCTGCATAGAGAGGGGCTAGAATAGTCAGCGTTTAGTTGTTTGGAAATTTTCGCTGCATGCTCCTCGAGCTCCCTCTCCTGAGGGGTCCGAAAGGGAAACAGGATTTGGGCCACGGGCGTGGTAGACTGGATGGTTGGTGCAGTCATGACTTGGATATCTTTTTCAGGAGCCGCTAATGACTCAGTATTGGTCAAGGAGGGCTCTAGTCGTGATGGCAACTGGCTGGTGCTCAGCGCCGGAACAGGAAATTCGGGGGCTGGAGTCTTGTAAGGATGGACAGGAAAGTTCGCCCGGACGAAGGCGCGGCAGGGCTGGAGGGTGTTGAGGGGGTCTGCTTGATGGATGAAGACGAATCCGCAGCTGAAGGGAGGAGGGAGTTGTTGGGAGGTATGGGCTTGGATGAGGGAGGCCTCGATACCGGGCCCTGCCTTCTTTGATGTTTTCGGTTCCAGATTTTTTAGAGCGCTCGTTGTAGGAATTGGCTTGGGGAGGGGGGGGTCAAATTGGATGACCTTGATGTAGGTGGGGCTGGGTCCATAGCAGCAGTAGGTGGGGTCTGTTCAGCAGGTGTAAGTGCTGCAGATAGGGCTGGTGATGCAGATGGAGTTGGTGCTGCAGCCGGCATGGTGTTCGAGGTGGAGGGTGGCTTAGTTCTGCCTTGTGTGCGCGCAGCAGGAGCATCCACAGGGAGCACCAGCTTGTTCTCCTGGAGACCAGTCTTGCTAGGACAGTTTGTCCCCGCTTATGGCACAGGTAGCACTTGATGCCGTAGGTCACATAAGAAGTGTGTGACCACTCCCTTGGACTTGGCATCCAGCCGGGCAAGGATATAGAAGATCTTCACTCCGTCGCGCAGAGTGATAAAGGTCGAGCATCAGCCCAGCAGGAGTCGTCGAGCTGCATCATATTCTGTATGATGGACGCAACCTGTCCGCAAGGCCGTAGAGCAGCAACGAGGTCAGCGTCCTCGACAAAAATAGCACATTACTGAGCACTATTCGCTCGGCCCTTTTTCTCAGAGGGAAGGCCCGCATAGTGGCATCCACGATGTCGAGGCCTTCTTCTATCAGCTTGTCGGCGAGTTGCACGCTGGAGAGGCTGACCAGGATGTGCACTTCCACATTTGCCAGTTGGTAGATGGTGTCCTTACCCAGCTTGACTTCCAACGCCCGGAAGTACTTCTCTTGCGTGAAGTCTGGGTAGTATTCCAGGTAGACACATGGTTCGCCGGCCACGCTGCCGATCTTGCTCGGAAGGTTTCCTGCCCCTGCCTGGTGGTCTGGCACCCTTGCACCTTGCTGGGTCTTGTTGTGGCTCGTGGCCTGCTGCTGTTCAAAGGGATTCCCGGTGCCTGGACGCAGCCCTTTTCGGTCCCCGACTTGGCGTGGTTAGGGTCATGCGGCCTCTTCTTGGAGCCTCCCACTGAAATGAAGATCACACCTTGTCTCTCGATAAGCTGGTCTCCCTTTTCCGGCAATTCAGCCCAATTGCGGCAAGAATTTGCATGTACGCTGTCCGCCATCGGTTTAATATTTGCATTTTGTCATTTGCTAATTCTGAATGACCTCAGTCATATCAGAATCATTAGGCGATTTCTCGGCGGAAACTTGGCCGTCATGGATGATATTTAGATGAGCTTGCAGCCCAGCCAATACCTCATAGGGGTTACTCATCTCCATTGCCTCGATCTCTATATCAGAAGAACGCGGAGCTCGCGCGCCGCGTGGCCGCACGACCGAGAGAGAGGAAATTTGCAATTAATATATTTTATTGACATCTTGTCAATACAGGTAAAGTGCACAGTCTGCACTATTTATAGAATTTATAAGAAATTAATAATAATGAAGATGATGAATATAAAACTAAAAATAAAAATATATAATATATACTTTGTACAATGACTAGGTAAATGCCGCCTCAGCCGCCGTAGAGCTTGGTGGAAGATCACCAGCGGGTCTTCAGCGCATTTCGCGATCTACGAATAAAACGTGGATCGCATGCTTCGCCGCTGAGGAGGGGTGATGGCATGGTCCTCGAGGTCCACCTCGAAGATCCAGGACTGAAGGTCCGGCGGCCGCCCGATGATGGAAAACACCTCTCGGATAAGAGAGCGGACGGCGCTGCAGGGCCAGTAGCGGTGGGCCAGCGACAGGTCGCTGGAGCCGCAGACGATGCAGACGGGCTGGCTCGACCCCGTGTACCCAGGATGAGGCAGGGCGTGCAGGGCCAGCCGCAGAGCGATATTCGATGCATGCCCCCCCCCCCCCCCCCCCTGAAGGAACAGTGACGGAGGGATGAAAACTATGCTTGTGGAGGGCACGTCGAGAGAGAGAGTTTTCTGAATAAGGGGGGGGGGGGGTTCAAATATATTTTCTTCCAAGATTCTGTTTTTTAATCAGATTTTCAAATATTTTCTACAATATATATCACAAAATGCAATATGTATATTCTAAAACTTCTCCATTCTGTGCGGGTTGTTTCCCATTGTTTATAGTACTAAAATACCTGTAGTTTCCATATGGGTTATCGGCTCAATTCTGTGAACGACTCGCCATGCTTCCATAAGGCCCTTTTTATGGATGATCCATTTCGGGAGGAGAGGTCTTTTGTAGAATTGTAGAGAAGGTTAGACACAATATTATTAGTAATCACTCAAAAACAATTCCGATAGGTTGAACGAATTTGTGCCGTATTCCTAAACTTGTACTCTAATTCATTGGAGTGATATTGAGACATAAAACCCGATTCAAAAGGAGAAAAGCGGAGAGGTTATTATTGTGGAAGACTTTATCGGGTTGATCTAAAAAATGATTGACTAAAATATACGTGATATATTTTCGACGATACTTTGTTTTTCATTTACTTATAGTCTCACATAGAGCGTTGTGCAAAAATAGAGAGAGCATCTCTTCAAAAAATCCAAAATATATCATTCTTCTCTTATCTTCGGATCAAGCAGACTTAGATCATGGATCCTTGCTCTTTTCTACATACCTATCTCTTCGCTTATTCCTTTTTCTACCCAGTCTATGACGCGTAGCGGCCGAATCTATTCTGGAGTTTTTTTTTTCTCTTTTCCCCCATTATATGCTACCATACTTATTCATTATATATATAAAACAAACCTTCTATGTTTAAAATAAATAACAAATTTATAACTTTTGAAATTCTCTTAAAGATATTGTATATATACCAGTGTACATGCTTTATATTTTACGAATATATTATTAAACGGAAAGGCGTGTTGTTTTGTAAATTAATATCATTTTCTTCTCAAATATGTAAGAACAGACGCGTAAATTTAGCTTGTATAGAATCTCTGTTAATAGGTTGGTCATACGTATAAACTCACAGACGCACACAAGTGCAACTTATAATATTTATTAGAGGGGGGGGGGGGTGTTTGATCGGAATAACAATTGATTGGGGACATAACAATAAATCAATTTTAGCATAAAAGATACGCCAAACTAAATATGAGTTTGTATTGTTCTTAAACTTTGTATTTTTGGATTATCACCATGTGTCTGAGGCATTTGTTGTTTCCTTCGCCTCAATAAAACTATGAGCATTATTATACTGAAATTATATGTACGTACTTCGTTTGGCATTTTTAATATATTCAGTACAATTATTATATTTAATAAGACGCGCATATAATTGGTTCAACATAAATATAGAATCTAAACGAGCTTATATATATAAAAAATAATAAATGCGCCTATTAATACATATTGATACAAAATGGTTACCGATAAAATAAACCTGTTTGCAATGGTCACACGTGTTGTAGGAGCAATTTACCTTGAGTCTGCCGCCACATGGCTATCGGCAGCTATAAATGGAACAGACGAACCTGCACGTGTGGTAGATGCCTCAACGTGGGAACAGCCACTGGCTTCTCTTCCAACTTTACAAATTGGATTTCCACCACTCGCTAGTCACAATAGTAAGCTCTAGAAGTGGTAGAAACCAGTTTGAACATGGAAACCTGTGAAATTTTACAAGTAATTCCCAATAAAAGTTGAAGCTGTATCTCCTCAGGTTTATCCTGCTGCAGGATATTAAAAAAGGAGGCGTAGTGTGGTGTGTGTGGAGTGGTTTCCCGTGGCGGGCGGGGCGGGAGAGGGAGATAAGATAACCCGGGAGGAGGAAGACCGGACCAACAATTTCGCTACAAAAATGGAGAAACTTCAACCACCTGCGTTTCTCGGTGTGATTTTAAAATTGTTAACAAAGGATATATGGTCTGGATGAAGCTGTTTGATGAAAAATTTTGGTACAACAAATTTATATTTTACTTTCTTCCCCCTAGTTATACTGACAAAAGTTACTATCTCTTGCAGGTTAACACAAAAAAAAAAAAGGAAAAAGCTAGGGCCTAAATTAAATGTACCTTAATACACAGAAAAGCGTACACTCAAGAGTACAACACCAACAACAAAAAGGAAATAAATACGAACTAGCGATTTGTAAAATAAAATAAAAAAAGTACTTAGCTTTATTGTAGCGTTGGTAGGGATCGGACTGGGGTGACACAGGGATGCCAAGAGAACCGCCAGACAGGGAAAATTCTCGTAGAAAAACACTTTTCGTGTCTCCACACCAATTCTCCACGCTAAAGGCCCCCTCGCATTCCCTTAGTCCCCTCTTATATACAGACATGGCCACATTCGTCCAATGAGAAGACGTGAGAGATTGGTTCACCAACAAACGAAGACAACATTCTTTCCTCTAAAACCTGATCAGAAAAAAAAAGAAAATGTTTGTCAATATAATTTGACAATACTTTCCAAAGAGAAGAATTTGTCCTGGTAAATTGATCTATTTAGCCTGTTGAAAGAGTCTTATTAATTAAAATCCTATATAAATATTGAGAGCTTCTCTTTTTTAAAGACATAATTCTTTTTTTTTTAAGTATATTTCCATCTTTTTCTTTTACATGCAAGGGATATTTAACATTAATTTTAATAACCATTTAAATTATATAGGAATGCTGATAGAATTATAGTTTCGTTTCTTTTAAATAGAAAATGCATCGAATTTCATTGATATTTAATTGTGTTGATGTTGATAATGCAGAGAATGAAAGACTTCAGAAGTTTATGAAAAAATTACATTAAATTGTCTTTCTAAGGAAACATTTTTCCATGGTAATTTCAAGGAAAAAGGAATTAGAGGGCTGCTTTGACGGTTCTATTTCAAAGAAACTCCCACTTATTCCTTCAAATGCTAAGGCATCGCTTTACCTTAGATTTTGGTATGGACAAAACAAACACTAGGCTGTGTATGGTATTATCGATAACTTTGAAATTAAATTATTTGTGTGTGGGTATTAAAAATTGTCAAAAAGAAAGTCTCTCATAACTTGTAGTTTTCTTCTCATTGGGCGGTCACACATGAGGTTGCAATTCACTCTTACCTGAAATATATTATATGACTTCATGAGGGGCTTTTTTGATTTTGAAAAATTTTCCATTTTAAATTTTATAATATAGAAAATTACTAATTAAAAATAACCGTACTCTGTGAAAATATATATCAATGGGGATTAATTTAGTGAAACCGTTTAGAAGGCTTACCATTGATGAACTAGACCCTCCCAACTATATTTTTAAACAGTGTAGTAAGGTCTGCAGATGTCGTTTTCATTTATAAAACAAAATTAACATCGTTATGCTTTCAGATTTCTATTGAATAGCTAGTACTCTTATTTCTAACTTGATGCAACCACAAACCCAGCATAACCAAACCTAAAAAAATTATATTTTATCAATATTAAAAACGAATATTTAAAAAGAAAATATCGAGAGAAGCCATGTCGCTATAATTTATTTTATTTAAGTGGTACGTTATAACACATGAACAGCCAATTTATTTTCTATATTAAAAAAAAAAAACATGTAAAATATATTATAATAATATAACAAAAAATAAACACTCCGTGGAGGGAGGTAGATGGATATATTTCCAATTCTATCTTATAAAACATACACCGAAAAATGCTGAAGAAATGCGCAGAGAAAGCGCAGAAAAAGTTTAAACGCCATCCAATCTTTTGATGAAAGTAGAAGAAAGGCAATCTTTCGAGCGAAAAAGAAACAAAAAGAGGAATTACTCTTTAATTTGGGTCAATTCAGGAACTAAAACAAGGGCACAAATCAGAAAAACAAGCTCTTTTATTTTCATTCTCGTCAAGTGGAGCAACTTAATTTAAAAAGAGGATTGGAGTGAGATTAAGGCGGTGGCCCACAATTATCATAATACTCCCCCGATGTAATTATAACGCCACGGGGCTTAGTGCTGCCGGCTCAAATCTCCCAAATTAAGGTGTTCTTTCACTTTTTATCCCGACGCTGAAATCAAATTAAACGCCTATTTAAAAACTCCAGACAAAACAAATGGCAAATAAAAAAGAAAGGAAGAAAGTGACGCGACTTATTACGATGACATCGAAATAAAGTTTTGACTAATGTCGATCCTGGAGGATTTGGTGCCTCATATGGCGCTGGCGGGATTATGCTTCGGCGGCCTTTAAACCGCTAATTTAAATATCGCACAGGTTGGAATTACATCGTGATTGGTCGCATTCTTGATTCTTCGCTCGTCTCAAAATACAGCTCCCCTCCGTGAGAAGACGCTCTGATTACAATTTTAAAATAAGTCCTTTTATTATTTTTTTGAAAGTCCTACTGCCAATTCCAGATAATTTTATCATATCGATTGAGAAATTACACCGCGCCTAACATTTCATTTTCAAGTTTGTTTTTAAACAAATTGCTTTAATTTAGGAAACATTCTAGTTTTGTTCCTTAATATGCATTCAACATAAATATATCATCAAATACACCAAATTATTTATCACTTTATTTTGAATATTTTAATACAAGAAGTTTTGGGAAACTTCAAAATAAAAAGTATTTTTTCTTTTCAACTTGAATCAATTTCAGCCAATATTCCTTTACAATCGGATATGTTTGAAGAATAATTCTTCGGAATTTAAATTGAAGAACTCGACCCAAGCCTTTTCAACCTTATTAAATTATTTAAATCTGCGCAGTCGAAAAAGTGCCTCTTAGATTTAAACATATCATAATCTGAAGGAGCAACATCAGGACTGTAAAGAGGATGAGGTAGGATCTCAACGCTACATTCAGTTCTTAAAATTTCTGATTAATCATGGCACGGCTGGAAGGAGTCAAAAGAGGTCCTGTGACGGACACAGAACGCTCTTCGGCTGATACAAAGAAGGCAGTGCGCTGAATGTCGCGGGCCCGGAGGATAACGTCGACAATAGGCTCTGCTAGGTCTCCTGATGACATTTCTCGTTGGTCCCTAAGGGGTAGGTAGCTCGCCGATGTCCCTGGCGGTGACATTTTTTCACACTCTACTCCGTAGGTGATGTAGGCAGGTGTAGGCTCCCCCTTGGATATGATCACCAGCTTGGCAGGGAGTTGGTGGAGTTCCAGCCCTTCATTCAGAAGGACGAAGGCCTCTCTGTTGCTGGTGTTTCAGGTCTAGCCGACACTGGAACAATATCATGTGTCAGGAATGAAACCCCGGAGTAGAGCCGCAGCACCGCGATGACGTTTGCATTCTTGATGGAAAGTGGTAGACTCCCAATTATAACTTTTACGTTCTCTTTCTATATGGAAAATCTCTCAGGAGGGTAGTTCCGATGGTGAGGCCCTCCTCATTTAGGCGTTCCGCTAAATCGACAGACCAGTACCTGACCGGAAATCTTCAACAACTGGTATACCGAAGACTTGCCTAGCGCCTGTTCTAGCGCCTTTATATATCAATATTTCAATATTATCAATATTGATGGAAATCTACGTTCCACTCAACGAAGCAGTATTGGTCATATGTCTCTGCTGCCTACCTAGCCCTGCCGACGTTTTGCTGCTGTATACTGCTCTTGACTTACGTGTTACAGCAACTCATATTTTCATTAGGTTCTAAGGTAGCCTGGCTGCGATGGATTCTGTGTTTATACTTAAATTATGCATAAACAATATATTTGAGGTTAAATACTTTATTAACTAATAATAAGAAGGGGTACAAAAATTATTTTTGTTTCTGTTCTTCATTCGTTCTTCTTTATTATATCCACATAGTCGTCCGTTAATGCTATCTATGCATATTTATGAGCATAATTACATAAATTCTAGTTCGTTTCCAAGGTGACTAACCTGGCAAGTGGTCCATTTTCTAATGAGGACACGACAACAACAACATATATAATCCCTCCAAGATGGGCTAATCTGAAAAGCTAGAAGTTCTAAGTAAGGATCCTGATATTTTTCAGTTTTGTCTTAATTATCTTCATAGTACTTTCTGCCATTCCATTAATTTATAGATATCCAGGATTTTATGTGAGCAATATTAAAAGAAACTCTTTACCTAAATTTTATTGCTTCTTTTTCAAATATCTAGGATTACTTGTGATATGATTATATCCATACTCTTTTTCAAATCTTCGAAATAAAATATTATTGAATTAAGGACTATTATCTGTACTTACAAAATCTGCCATATTGGGCAAAGATGGATATGGTATGCGTAATCACAGATTCGCCCGATGTATATATTGTATGATTACTAAACTCTGGATAACGAGAATAATATTCAGTAAGTATCAAAAGGTGGTTAACACTGAATTGAAAAAGATCCATCGCCACCTCCTTCCATGGTCTATTAGTATATTCTTTTCTTGAACTGCCTTTCTTAATACATTCATTACAGTTTCGAATCATTTGCTCAATATTTTTGTAAGATTTTGGTCAATAAACACGTTATCGCATCCTTCTTCTACACTTGATAATCCCTTGATGTCTTTGATGTACGCGGCTAAGTATTTCAGATTTTAAGGATTCTGGAAGCACACATATTTGCTTCCCTTTACTAGATTATTATTTATAATAATGAAGTCATCACGTGCATGCAAATATTCTAGTAATATTTTGGATAGTTTTTCTTTTGGCCATTGATTTTGAACATAGATTTTTTACTTGTCGAATTAATGGATCTGAATATATTCGGTTTATTAGCAATCTCTTTGATTCATTTGTCTGAAACATCTGAATGAAATTCTATATTTTGTATAAATGCGGAAATTTCCTTCTGAAGCTCTTCATTGCCAATTTTTTTTCTAGGGGATCGAGAAAGAACGTCCGCCACGATGTTTTCCTTTTCAGGATATATTTAATTTTGAAGGAATATATCATATCATGCGTGATTTCAATCGTTGTGTTCTTGGAGACAAATATTCAACTGCTTTTTTGTTTAAAATATAGAAATAAGTGGTTTAAGATCAATCTCTATAATTCAACCTCTAGGCCTGCGATATAGTTTTAAAATGTTTCCATGGCCCAAGTAAAAGCTAAGGCCTCCTTTTAATTTAAGAATATTCACGCTCGGCTTCTAACAATAATTGTGGTGTATAGGCAATGATCTGTCGTTTATTTCTTTCACTTACTTGACTGAGATAATAGGCCCCTAATCCAAAAGAAGAAGCATCCGCAGTAATGAATGTTTTATAGCTGGAATTATAGATAGCAAGAATTGGACAAGAAGAAAGAGCTATTTTTAGAGCTTCAAAAAAGGTTTTCTTTTGATCCTCACCCCAAAACCAATGATTATTTTGGCTCAGCAATGAATATAAGGGGTGTGCTCTTTCGGCTAAGGATGAAATTAATCTAGAATTAAAGTTAATCATTCCTACAAATATTTTTAATTCTGTAACATTTTGAGGTGATGGCATTTTTCTATTATAGACCGTATTTTTCTTATCTGGCTTTAATCCATTGGGTCCAATTTGGTGTCCCAGAAATTTGATTATAAGAGAAAAAAATTACATACTTCTCGCTATTGAATATCAATCCAGATTTCTTTAATTTTTTAGGACTTGTTTAAGTCTTAAATCATATTACTTTTGATTGGATTCCCAAATTATTATGACATCAAGGTAACACATTGATCCTTCAATATCTCCTAAAATTTAATACATTATCTTTTGAAAATGTTATAGTGCACTAGAGTAATTCCAAACGTAATTCGACAAAATCGAAATCTCCCAAATGGTGTTAGAAATGTTGTAAAGTCTCTAGACTTATCATCTAATGGCACCTGCCAGAATCTGAATTTGGCATTTAATTTTGAAGAAACTTTACTATTGAACAGTTGAATCAGTGTTTCTTCTACTACAGGCATTTGATGCCGTTCTCTCTTAATATTTTCATTCAGTCTGTTAAAATCCACACTTATTCTGATATAACTATTTTTAGCACAATAACAATGGGTTCCAACAAATCCGTTGCATGTTCGACATTTTCTATGACTCCTTCCTGTTCCCCATTTCTTGGATTTTCTGCTTTGTTTTATTCATCAATTGAAATGGAATCCGTCTTAGCAGTTTAAAAATTGCTTATGGTTTTGATTGATTGATCGATCTTTCAATTCAATTGTATATGGCTTATTTACCTTTCCAAGGCCAGTGAATAATTCAAGGAAATCCTCCACTGGGTCAATTGCTAAGTGAGAATTGATTTGCCTTGGTCTTCAAACAAATCCTAGTTCTTCACTAGCTTTAGCGCTTAAAAGTGAAACATATAACTCTTTAACTACATGAATGTCTTCATGAGAAATCTTTTCATTGGTTTCAAGAGTAGCCTGAAAATTTCCCAAAACCTGCATTTTTATTTATCCCTGCAGCATTAAGTGTATTTTCAGTTTTCACAATTTGGTGCGAAAAGCTTTGCCTAAAGCAATTTTCTGAAATTACAGAAACATTTGCACCAGTATCAATTTTCAATTTACTGCTATTTCGCAATTCTATCTTGTATCAAAAGAAATATGGTACATGCAGAAATTTCCAAGAAAATTCGCATTCTCTTCTCTTTTAGTAACTCGTGCTATTTCCATACTTATTTTTTAAAATGACCTACCTTCGAACATCTACTTGTTCCATTAAATGCTGGACATTATTCTAATTTATAGAATTTTTGTGAGATACATCTGGTACATGTTTCTTCATCTTTTCCTGCTTGATACAAGTTTCTACTGCTATTTGGCTTGCTGATTTCTTTATCTTTGATGTTATTAGAATATCCTTTTCTCTCTCTCTTTCTTCTCTGGTTTTGCTTTTTGAAAAGTTAATATTTGTATTTTCTAAAAAGGTGTCTGAGTGTTTTCTGCTGCATTCTCACAGCTTCTATTTGTCTGGCAATTTCTATTGCTTTATCTATTGTTAAATCTGGTATTAACTGCAACTTCCCTGATAAGGCCAAGCTTTTCACACTAACTACAAGTCTGTCTTTTCTCAGTTCTTCTTTTAGTTGTCCATAACCGCATCTTTCTGCAAGAACAAATAAACCACGTATGTAATCTTTTAATGATTCTGCCTCTTTTTGGAGCATTTATTTTGAATTAGGCTTTATCAAAAATAATATTTCTTCTCAAAAAAACAAAAAACAAAATCGGTTAAAATTTTATTCAAACCTACATTATATTTTGAAGCATCGATACTTGAAAGTCTAAATGATTGAAAAATATCTCTCAGTGACTAATAAATAAATTAGTATGCTTATTTGCTCATTTTATTCTTTAGATTTTAAGCCTTTTGCAATTTTAGATAACGTTCGAATCGACATGACCAAGAAAACCAATCTTCTAGCCGTTTAAAATTATATTTATCTGGCGGCAAACTTTTATTTTGACTTATTTTTATTATATAGTGTTTTACATATAATTCCCTCGAATTATTTATTTCACTTTATATATAAACAAAATAGTTGTTTATTTACTTTAGTAAACAAATATTTTATTATTTATCCTAATCCGCGCCTCTCGATATTTATCCCGGCGCTGCCATCATGTTTTACACTTTAATTTAAAATAGACAATATATTTGAACAATTTTCAACGCCTTGCCAAATGCTTTATTTTTATTTGTTTCTCCTGACGAAGACAAAATATTTTTGTCGAAACTTTGAGAAAATAAAAAAAACTCTAACTGGCCGAAGTGTCTATTTTTCACAGAAATATATTTGAGATTAAATACTTTATTAACTAATAATGAGAAAAGGTTTTTAAAAAAGCTGTTTTTGGCATTCATTATTCTTTTCATATCTACAGAAAAGTCCTTTAATGCTATTTATGAAAATTTACAATTTAGACATATATAGCAGATTCAGCCTTCGCGTTTTTGCAAGCTGGTCTCGCGATTCCTGGCCTTTTCTTTTGGAGCTTTAGCAAACCTAGGTAATTCGATCCATTGATTGACAGAGAAAAAAAAAGGGTTTTCGGACAGAGCCAAAACTAGTAAAGAAAATTTTTTATAGGGAATGGTAGGAGCTCATCGGGTTCTAGCTCGCCTCCCAAAGCGGGAAGTGCGTTTCGAAGGAAAATAAAAAAAAAAGTCGTGCCCTTGCTGGAGTGTAAGGAGAGAAAATAACAAATGGAAATAAAGCAAGATCAATATTATCATTTAAAATCCACACTGCCTGCCAATACATTCGAATAAATGTAACATTTGTTATTCTTCATAGTTCATTAATTTCTTATCATGCACATGATGCACATGGAGATCACTTTATAAGTAGGTGAATACGACTTTCGACAATTATGTCGAGATCTGTTATAAATAATAGAACCAGTGGAGATATTTTGTTGGTTTATTTATTACATAAGAACACCTTAAATAAAACAATATTAAAGCTAATGTTTCGCTTGTTATTGCTAGCATCCTTGTAAAATTTATACTTTGGTCTTGTGATTAAGGAAAACTTTACCCAACGTTTCAGGAAAAATATAGCTTATAATTAAATGTGAGTGAGTTGGGATGCGCTTTTGGACTCCCAAGTTATGAAGAGACCCGAGTTACTCTTTCTAAAATAAACTAGTGCGGCGTCAGCTGCACATAGATTCCCGGCTTGGCTTCCTCCAGCAGGCCAGTTCCTATTTTGTATACTCGGGTATATACCTGGTATATACTCATGGACAATACTTAAGGAAGTTGTCCCTTTTAGTATTATATCGGGATATAGACAATAACCCTGAAAGATATTTGATACACAGTGACCTTTATTGAAAACACGAGATAACCAAGTGTGAACAAAATTGCCTTTGTCTCCTTAAAAAAAAAAAAAAAAAAAAAAAACAGACGACTGGCGGCATCAAAATATGAAACTTCTTTAAGTTTTTTCCATGAGTGTACTTGTACATGATTAACCAACATATGCTGCTTTCTCTCTCTCTCTTTCTCGGCCGTGCGGCCAAGCGGCGCGCGAGCTTCGCGTTTTTTGAGTCTGAGATGGAGGCCATGGGGATTACTAACCCCTTTGGGGTGTTGGCTGAAAGCCAAGAGAATGGGCTGCAAGCCCATACGAACCACACAGAAAACCTTCCAAACTCCGCCCAAATATCGGCTAAAGATTCAGAAATGGCTGAAAGCCATTCTGATTCAATTAATTACAAAGATGCTAATTCTGAGCCGGCGGCGGACGGCGGAGATGCAAATTCTCGCCGCAATTGGGCTGATTACCCGGAACTGGACGACCAGCTTCCCAATGGCGAAGTTGGAATCTTCACCACAGTGAGAGGCTCAAAGAAAAGGCCACATGACCCTGACCACGCCAACTTGGGGACCAAAAAGGGATGTGTCCAGGCACCGAGGATCCCTCCCAACAGCCGCAGGCCACGAGCCACGCCAAGACCCAGCAGGGTGCACGAATGCCAGATCACCAGGCAGAAGCAGGCGATCTTCCGAGCCAGGTCGGCAGCAGGGCAGGCGGACCAGTGCTTCTACCTGGAGTTCTGCCTAGACTTCACCCAGGAGCAGTACTTCCGGGCGCTGGAAGCCAAGCTGGGCAAGGGCACCGTCTACCAGCTGACGAAGATGGAGGGGCAAATCCTGGTCGACCTCTCCAATGTCCAGCAAGCCGACAAGCTCGTAGAGGACGGGCTGGAGATCGAGGACACCATCCTGCGAGCAACACCACTGAAGAAACGGGCGGGGCGGATCGTGTTAGGCAACGTTCCGTTCTTCGTCGAAAATGGAGACCTCGTGACAACCCTGCGACCTTACGGACAAATTACCTCCATCGTCCAAAAAATGCTCGACCTGGGCGATGCATACTGGGCCTACGCACGTCGCGAGGCCTTCATCACCCTTCGAAATAGCGTGAAGCTCTCTCACATCCCAGCCCGTTTCGAAATCAAATCCAAGGGGGTGACCAGCCACGTTTACGTGACTTACGGCATCAGGTGCTCCCTATGCCATAAACAAGGACACAAACGCTCCAACTGCCCCCGGAAACTGGCGTGCAAAAGGCTAGCCTACTTCTACCAGGGGACTCCCCTCCTGGCCCAAAGAACGCGGGAAGAAGGCAGCCCCCCTCCTCGAATACCATGCCGGCTCTCTCACCAACGACAGCCGCAGGTCCACCATCGACTGCAGCACCAACTCCAGCTGCATCATCAGCCAACCTGCTGGACAAATCCAAACTACCGCCCCTGTGGACTCATCCCCTCCTCCACCAAGGCTATCCAGTGGCGTTAATAAGTCCAAATCATCTTCGCGGGACATGCTTAACATGGCCCTGGAGAACCCGAAGGCCTCTACATCACCAGACGAGATGAAAAAGGAGGAGACCCAAGTATCGACTCCCTCAGGGACCCCCTTAAAGACCCGGGGGCAGCTCAACGATCTCCTTGAACGAGTTCCCTACGACATATTGGACCAGCCTGAGTTCGAAGGGCTAGAAAGAAGCGAGATCTTGGAAGCGCTAGCCACCGTCCCCGGTCTGAAGAAGCTACAGAAGAAGATGGGGGATGAGCAGAAGACCGCGCTCACAAGGGTGGCCGAGATGCTAGTGGAAGCCTTGCCCAACTCCCACTTCGCCATCTACAAGCGTCTCATGGCCGTTCGTGCCCAGACGAGGAGCGCCCAATGAGCTTCCGTCTGGCATCCATCAACGCCCGCGGGCTCGCCGCTCGCGAGAGGAGCATTGAGCTCTGCCACTTCCTGCGTCAACATCGCGTAGACGTCGCCTTCATCCAGGAGACCAACGCCTCGTCGCTGGACGCCATACAACATCTGTGTCTGGGCTTAAAGGGCCGTCATCGTGCCCCCCGCACTCCTCAGAGGTTCGGGCCTCGCCTACCTCTTCGCCCTGGGGGTCGCTGTCATGCGGCAGCGCGTCCTGTGGCCGGGCAATATCTCCATCGACGTCCGTGGCCAGGAAGTGCGCGTGATCAACTGCCACCTATCACACATTCCTCGCGAGCGGCTTGAGCAGCTGGAGTCCATCAAGGCAGCCGCGATCCAGGAGGACACCTGGGTTGTGGGCGACCTCAACATCGACGACCAGAGCACGAGCGAAACGGCATCCGGCTCGGTGGAGACCCTCACGGAGCTTATGGAACAGACAGCCCTCGTTGATGTAGCCATCTTCTTTGGCGCTGCACACCTTCCAACCAGAGTGGCCAGCTGCAGGCGTCGAGTTGACACCGCTCGCTTGGACAGAATCCTCCTGCCATCGAGACTCCTGGAGAGAGTGACACTGTACAAAATCATCCATTACAGACTCTCTGACCATCGAGCTGTTCTCGTCCAGCTGGGTTCGCCTCCTTTCCCTCGCCAGCCCTGCGTGGCCGCTATGCTTCGTTCGGTACTGGTGGATGAATATCTGCTGGCAACAATAGAGAGAACAGCTGAATCTATTGCGGACATGTCCAGCGAAGCTTTGTGGATAAATTGGTCGAAGATCAAGGCCGAATTCCTGGCGGAGGTAAGATCATCCATGTCTCAAGCGTGGCCGACGACGACCACATCTCGCGCGCCGGGCGATTTCTGCAGGCCAGGCTGGAGACAGCATCGTCAGCCGCCGATTACCCATCGCTACCCGACCTTGTGCGTTCGCTTCGCGTCCGAAAGCCCGCTTGCACGAACATCCGGGATGAGGATGGCAGCGTCATTGAGGGCGGGGAGCTGCGACGACGAGCATGCTCCATCTACCAGCGCCGCTTTCCCCGTGAACCCAAAGACCCCATCGCCGCCGCTGAGTTCATCCGGGGGACGACCATCCCCCTCACCCTGGAAGAGTATGATCCACTAATCCGCACTGTTATTACCGGCGCAGAGATCGCGGTGGCCATCCGCCGACTACCGCTCGGGAGGGCTCCCGGGTGGGACGACTTGCCCTGCGAGTTTCTGATCGCCTACGAAGACTTCTTCGTCGAGGCTCTCAGGCGCGTCTTCGCAGATTACCGCGTCCTGGGCAACATCCTTCTCCAGGGTCTGCGGCCCCATCTCCCCGTCTTGGTGCCTCGGTGCCAGACATACGCAGTCCCGGGGAGGTCTCCCAGTTGGAACGTCGCGAGAATAGCCGACGAGATCAACATGGCTACGAGGAATGGGTCGGAGCTGGCTGTAATCTCGACGGACCTAGAGTCGGCCTTCGACACCCTGGACCGAAGCTTTCTAGTGTCCCTGATGGTCTCCTTGCGGCTGCCACCAGCCTTCATCGAGTGGTTCCTCCTCTTGCATGCCGGGGCGGATGCGGCGGTACGAGCCGGAGGCCTCCATACAAGGCCCTTCCATCTGATGAACGGGGTGAGGCAGGGCTGCGCCGTCAGCGCCGCTTTGTTCAGTCTCGCCACTGGCCCTCTCTTGGTGCGCCTCGAGCGAGCGCTTGGCCCCGGAAACGTCCTCGCCTATGCCGACGAAATCGTGCTACTCATCAGGCGCGACGAGCTCATCGACGTGGTGAGAAACATCTTCGAGGACTTCTGGCGTGCCTCCGGAATAGACGTCAACTTCGCGGAGAGCAGAGGCCTATGGTGCGGCGCCTGGCGAGCCCGACCGACGCGCAGTTTGGCATCTCCTGGACATCGGATCAGCTTCGGGTACTGGGCTGCAATGTCATCCTCCGCCCAGGAACAACATCTCCTCGCACTGCTCGAGGGTGCTATAACGAGGTGGGTCTCCTTCATCCGCGGCCTCTCCCTAGTCGGTCGAGCCAGAGCCGCCAACACGCTGGTGTTATCCGCCGTGGTGCACCATCTACACGGCTACCTGCCCACATACTCCACTATCGCCAAACTGCAAGCCCGACTGGTGCGCTTTGTCGGGAGACCTCAGCGTACTGCCTGGATGCCGGGCGGCGTCCTTGCCTGGCCAGTCTCCGTGGGCGGCCTCGGACTCCTGGACATAGGGACACAGCTTCGCCTGGCGTGCTTGAAGGGCGTGCAAGTCGCGCTGCGCGGAAGCCTCAACGCCTACTCTTGACTTGCTGTAAGTGGGACGTGGCTGTCTCCTCCGAAATCTGGGACTTGGCTTCCACCTCGGCGCCGCAAGCTCCTCCGGCTCTGGGAGGCCGTCTCGGAGATATTGGAGCTGAACCACCGAGTGCTGCCGCCACATCAGCTCCAGGAGCTCCATGTCATCGGGGACTGCAGGTTCCTTCGGCCTCCAGATCTCTTGGTCGCATCACGGTGGGCGGGGTTGCGCGTTGGTGACATCACCAGCTCTTCATCCCTTCCTCTGCGCACCACCCGCGCCACCCTAGCTGAAGTCGCGGCACTCACCACTTTCTGCAGTCGGCTTGTAGAGTAGAACCGGAACCACACCCACCATGTTGACAACATACATTAACCACCCGCACTGCCCGACGCATGCTGAAGCGTCCACGCCTGGCTGCACTTCCCATCACCCAGCTGCTGGGCCGGTGGCTCCCTCACGTCAGCATTCCTATCTCCATCAGCTGGTCTTCTCTCCGGCGAGGTGCTTTCTCGGGGCACAATGCCGATGTTGCTGTGCGGCCGGCCCTACCCGCTCTTCCCCGTCCAGCGCATCCGGCCTCAGCCCGGGAGTCCTGCATCGCCTGTGGGTCCGGAGACCTGTCACGTGCCCACCGCTACTGGTCCTGTAGGCGGATCAGGCCAGTCATCGTGGAGGCCTTCACCAGCGGAGGAGGACCCTATAAAGATGGTGGAGCCTTCCTCACTCATAATTCACTGTAAATATTCCCATTATTTCTCATTAATTTTGTAAAACACAATTGACAAGATGTCAATAAAAAAGTGTTTCAATCTCAATCTCTCTCTCTCTAATATAGAATATTACATAAATATTCCTTCATGTCATTAGAATTTCTTTACCTTTTCTTTAATCTTTTTTCCATCCTAAAAATATAAATTAATTTTTATTTTCTAGCCGTTATGCAAGTGAAAATAAATCGACCGTATTTTTACAAAGGTTTTTCTGCTGTTATATTAGTTCAAAATATAAATAAATCTCGAATAAATATAAAATATTAAAATACCTAAAATAATAAATATAAAGGTAATATATATACGAAATAACGTATGATAGATTTCCAAACCCGAGCGAGAAGAATTGCCTATAGTCTTTAGCAAGATTTATAAAGTTTGTCAGAAGCACAATTTGCATAATAATGGGCTAACAAGGAAGAATTACACAAGGCTGGGCGTTTTAATGTCCCAAACGTTAATTTATGTGAAATAAAGCTTTCTTTCCTAAATTGCATTTAAGTATTTTTCAATTTGGTAAAACCAAAATGAAAGGATTTACCTCGGCCTAATCTAATTTGGTTAGTAGGGCTAATTAGACGGTACCTGGGGCTGCCACTTAATTAATATGGATAAGCTCCGCACCCAAAAACTTCTCTTTCCTGATGCCTGAAAAATGGCACCAGCAGCCTATCCAATTTATTGGATTGATCCTGGACAATAAAATTTATTATTAGGAATTGCTAATTTTGCTTTAATTACTCTATTATATTCATAGATTCAGGAAAGTCCTTA
Source organism: Cordylochernes scorpioides (assembly GCA_030710605.1). Taxonomy (NCBI): domain Eukaryota; kingdom Metazoa; phylum Arthropoda; class Arachnida; order Pseudoscorpiones; family Chernetidae; genus Cordylochernes; species Cordylochernes scorpioides. The sequence continues at coordinate 98,637,724 of CP092886.1, forward strand.
ATTAAATGTGATTATATCAGATGAGTTGATTAATCTGTCAAAGCAAGTTGGGCGGATTGTTGTTGTTGTATGCTGCAGGTTCTTCCCACGCCAACTAATGGGATTATACCATTGTCGAAACTCATTAGCTTTATTAAAAAGTGATTTTTTTATTGCTTCTCGATCAAAGTATTTTTTTTTATACCATAGAACTTTGGGAGCAATTGCTATAAAAAACTCTTATCATAAATGTCAAATTTTTGTATATGTATAGGTTTAGTTGTAAAATTTTATATGTGCATAAAGATACCTCTTTCATTTAATCAACGTCCTACAGCACTTTTACAATTATTTATAAAGATATTTAATTTTCTCTTATTAAATTTCACAAAATTTATAATCTGCTATTACTGTTATGTTTAGATACTACACAAAAAAATTCCTAAATAATTGCAATTAGATATTCAATGAATGAAAGGAATAAAAGATTGCAACGAGTTGCAAAAAGTTGCAATTTTTTCTTCCTTTCATTCATTGTATTACTGTTATAAAGATTGAAAGATTCTTTGTAAGGAGAATCCTATTAAAATTATATTCCGAAAGACACGTTGGAAATTATAAGGAAAAGAAAGGACAATGTGGATTAAAAGCATCCACAAAGGATCATGGCCATTGAAAATCGTTCCAAGAAAATAACCTGCTTTTCATTCTGGAGAAGGAGATCTCCAGACGGTCTCCATATATCCGAGGCTACTCCTTGATCGGGTTAGCCAGAACGACCAAACGCTGGTGCAGGCGGCGGTGTTCCACCCTTTACACGACTACTTGTCTGGCGACGCCATTATCGCCAAATTGCAGACCAGGCTTACGTTGTTCATCTGTGGGGTCCTATTATAGACCCGCCTGGCTCCCTGGAGGTTTTCTGGCACGTCCTGTGTCCGTGCGCTTCGATAGCGTGGAGTTATTAGATATCAAGACCAAACTCCAGCTCGCCTACTTCAAGGGTTTCAGGCTGCACGCAGAACTGAAGGAAAGAACGCCTATTCGTTGCTGGCGGAGTCTAGATGATCCTCTAGTCTTTGGATTTCTGGCTGCAGGTTCGTCACCGTCTGTTGTAGAAACTGTGCCTCCTCCATCATCTAGCTCCGCCTGACCTACAATTCTAGTTCTTCGCGGTGGGCTTCAAGGACCATGCCGTCACCATTTCCTCAGCGGTGAAGCATGCGATCTACTTCTTCCTTGTGGACCATGAAATTCATAGTTATCTGTAGACCCGCTGGCCATATACTGTACATAGCATATGTTTAATTATTTTTAATATTCTGGTTATCATCACTGTAAATTATTCATTATCATTCATTAATCAATGCGTACTATGTACTTCTCTTACTTATATTAACAAAATGCCAATAAATCATTTTTAATTGTTGGTTGTCTCTCTCTCTTTATTTTTCCTTTTTCAAAATTATAAAAGAAACTATTTTCTGCACACATGCTAGATATGGAATTTACTTTATTCTTTTACCATACATACCGTAAAAAATAAAAAGTATAAATATAGTTTGTTTTTATATGACACACTTACTAGACGAATGACCCGGCTTCGCCCAGGAATTCTCCCGAGTGCAATTTCCTCCATACTGAAAGTACATCAATAATGAATAGTAGAAGTGCCATAGAATAGCAATACAGAAGTTACACATAAATCACAGGCAAAAATTGTGTGTGATGGCAAAAATTGTATTATATTAGTGTTTCGGTATCTAATTTAATTATTTTTTGCAATCCATTTAGTTGTTTCAAAATCAATTTGGTTTAAATAGATGGCAGCGTTTCCACCCAACCCCCGAGGTACCCGCTTCAGCGCATTAATCCTTGAAATTGCCTGAGTTGAATGAGTGACTGCGATGCCCATCTTCTCAGTAAGAATAGGAAAAAAATAGGTTTATAAAAAAATAACCCAAAATACTGGCATGTAAATATTTATTTTCTGTAAAAAAAATAAAAGAGCACATGGAAATTAGGTAAACATGTGTGTTTTCTAATGACTGCGACTGTATTTTAAACGATATTTTTGAAAAAAAAAGAGATAAAAAGAAACAAAGGCCAGAACAAAAAAAAAAAATAAAAAAATACGAAAGCCATTATTTACACACAATAACGCTAATTTTGTAAAGTTGTTTTTTTAAATTGCATTGTGTGCACTTACCTTAACTTAGTAATATACATTTTCTCTCAATACTCAATAATACTTTCGTAAAAAAGTAACACTCGTATAAAAGATATTTCAAAAAAAAGTACGCAAACAACTTGAAAAAACAAAACAAAACATGCAGAACGCTCATTGGTCGCTTAATTGGCCTGGCGTTGTTACTTCGCCTCGTATTTACTCCGCGTAAAAAAAGTTCTCAAATGGAAAAAAATAAATAGTCAAAAATACTAATCAAAATGTAGCCGAAATTATCCTCAGGTTTATAAAAAGCGACATGCAAAATTTGGTACCAATTGGTTCAGTAGTTTTTGAGTTTATCGCGAAACAGACATTGACTTTTATATATAAGAAGATAATAAATAAATAAAATATTTAAATAGTTTATGAAAAAATTTGCATATATATTTCTCCCATTTGTAAAACTTTATTTATTCATATATATGTAGTAATGTATAGTTGTTGTATATTGTTGGATGAATGCAGTGTGGCATGTTGATTTGCAGTCGTGGTGGCCACAATGATTAGAGTGGTTTAAGGCGTGATTGGGATTACACAAAAGGACGAGACATGTTGGATGGCACCATAGAGATGGCGAGAGAGCCAGTGTAGCCGGCTCCGGTCGGGGAGAGATCCGTCTATCCTCGTGTCTCAAAGCCGACTAATCTGTTTGCGCAAGAAGGGGGCATACCCGACTTGTTTTTCGGACCTTTTTCCGGCTTTCAGGCGACGACTGTAACTCACTCGATTTTATTTGGCACTTTGACAATTACATATACATCTATACAATACATGGAGACATAGATATATATTGGAATATATTACAACAGTTTATGCCCCGGTTGATGAAAATTAGCTTATGGTGATTATAGATGAAATCATAAAATAATTATAATGGGGGGAAATAATTTGTATACAAATTTGTTTGATATATTATGGGGTTGTAGAATTATAACATTGGGTATGTTTTCCTTAATAATAATTATTAATAATAATAAAAAAAGAAATGTTGACAAACAATAATGTTAAGCCCAATGTATATAAAAATATATGAAAAAGGATTAAAAAATGTAAAGATATAAATATAAATTTGGGTGATTATATACAGCATTTAATGTTGAAATTAATAATTGTGAGTGCATTGAATTATAGGGTGAGCTAATTTAAAAAGTCTAGATAGGTGGACACAGAATACATTCTGGTACTGCGATGCAATGCGACATTATGGGATTGTAGGCATTGGTCCATCTACATTATGCTGAAGGTATTCGACATGGGCTGTTTTATCAGACGGATTTGGGAATAGGTGGTGGAAGCTTTGGTCGAGAAAAAGAGTGATAGAGAGTGTGGCAGAGAGAGAGAGTCGTTCTGTCGCATAAAAAAAAAAAAAGAATTGCCCGAATGTGAGAAAAAAAAGGGGGAAGCGTTGATGCTCGAACCGGGTCGTGAATGAAAAAAAAAAAAACTCATCTAACTAGCTGCTCAAGTTCGACTGTTGGGAAGGTTACAGCGAAGAAGCGTTTGTAGTTAAGATGGAATCAATGTGAGAAATCAAAGTTTTAGCAGATAGTAACGATCTCTCTGGGAAGGTATGGGCTGAGATGTCATGAGAATTTGGAAGGTAATTGTGTCGAGGCATTTTCGAAAAATTTGAATTTGAAAATTGAAGATTAAAAAAGTTGATATTGAAAATTGTGTGTGATGAATGTTAGTACAATAGTATATAAAAAGTAAAAAATGATTATAAACATTGAATATTAAAATATAGTTTTCAACTCGATTGTTCATATATATAAAAATAAAAAGACAAAAGTAAAAACATGAAAAAACTCGAGACATATTTGAAATAATTCATTAATATAAATATGCGAAACATAAAAAAGATGTGAGTATTTGAAATAATTAAAAATAGAAAAGTAATATGATATGTAAAGAAAGTAGCAATACTAAACATATTTTAAAGTAGGAAATATATATAACAGTTGGTGTTCAAGCCAAGACAATCTTTAAGTATACAGGGATTGGCATTGATGTAGTTGATAGAACCTATGGTGAGGTGTTAGTTGTGATGTGCTATATGTTTATGGCCTGGGGAATTTAGTTAGCTCGGTGTTCATACGTCGATGTACTTCGACATGAGTTTTGGCTTAGTAAAAGTATTGTTCACGAAGTGTTAGGTTAAGATATGTTCTTGATGAGGCTTGCGACGTGGACACGCTTTCGAGTGAGAGAAAAAAAAAATGTGTCACAGGAAAAATGAAGGCATAATGTAGCCTGGTTAAAGTGAAAAAAAAAAAAGTTTTGTCGAGTCGCTGTGACACGTGCGAAAAAAAATTGTAAATGGAAAGGTGCCACGTGAAGTCGTTGTGTTGGGGTAAAATCTAACCTAATTCATCATGAGCAACAAGTTTACTGAAGTCATAGGTGGTGGTCGTACGAACATACAACGAGATTTTTTAAATGTTAGTAATGTAGTGGGTGATATGTCTTAAACTGAAGAGCTTGTGTGGCTCGAGATTGGCTTTATTTGTATAAAATGATTGTGGTTTTTGAGATGGCTATGGTTTATTAGAATAAATGTGTTGATCTTTACTTGTGAACGAGAGAAAAATATCGCCAAGTGGGAAGCGAGTGTGAATTTTTTTTACGCCTAAAATAAATTGATAGAGTGGACATAGACCTAATTTATATTTTGGGGGAATTGGACGGTCCCGCGTTATATTTAACCTTTGTTGTTGAAGGAAAGATGGTTGATTAGTGATGATTTTGAAATTTTGTTAATTTATATTGGAAAATGGATTTTGAAAAAGGGATGTTGATAAGGTAGCGAAAATAATCAATGGAATAAGGACATGGAAATATAGCAAAACTTTTTTTTTTTTCAGACGTTTACACGTAATGGTGTAGATGGAATAAAAAAAAAAAACAATTTTGCGAAATTTAATCATAAAATAGGTGTAGGTAAAGGTGAAAGAGATGGAGGAAAATGTGAGGGTGATATATTTGCAATTTATGTTTGAAATTCAAGAGTTTTCTTTTTAAAATAGCGTTGTTATCATTAGTTGGTTTGTGGAATTGAATGTTTTTATAGAAGGAACAATGGTGAAAATGGCATTACACTTGGTGAGGTGAGTTGGTATTTGTGAATGTAGTTGTGATCAAGACATGGGGAACTTTCTAAGTGTTGGCTATATATTGTTTTAGTTGATAGCAGACGTACACACATTTAAAAATAACAAAAAAAAACTTCATTTTTTCTTTAAATGAGAATTTTGAGTTATAGAAGGTTTTATTTTGAAAATGACATTATTCAAAAATGAATATGTAAAAAGGAGTTTAAAGTCTAAAGGTTGGGTGAGAACACAATAGTTGAAAATATTAAGGGGATAAAATTATTATGAAAAGTGCGTAAAATGAAGTGTTTTTTTTTTTTTTTTGTCATAAAAATGGAATTATAGTTTTTATAATATGGAGATTTAAAGGTATTTGAAACTGAAATGGTTAAATTACTATAGGTTAACTGACATATTGTAACATATTATTTCTTAATTTTATTATTTTTTATTTACCAGAGTGGTCATTTTTATTTTTTATATCTTGCGACTCTGTAATTTTCCACGTGGCATTTTGGTGGAGATGCTGGGTAAGTTAGGGAAGACAAACTGAAGATCGCCGAGAAGCCCTTGAAGCCATGGGTGCTGTGATCTACATTTTCGGAGACTGACATCAGGATTACACCGCCGTGCTAGAGCCAAGACTTCCCTCGAAGATGACGATGTCCCTATAGACGATACGACGACAAAGCCGCTCTTCACGCCGCAAGAAAATGGACGCAAAGGTACTAGGGACAAAGTTCCAAGACTTCGATGGAATCCTTGGCAGAAGCACGTCAAATCCACGTCAGTATCTACAATATTTGCTAGCTGTGGGTCACAGCTCCCATAGGGAAGAAGCTATGTAACATAGTATTTCTTAATTTTATTATTTTTCATTTACCAGAGTGGTCATTTTTATTTTTTCTTTATCTTGCGACTCTGTAATTTTCCACGTGGCAATATAATGAAGCGATATAGGTGATTGATAGACTTAGAATTTTATGATATGGATAAAATTATTATTATTTTTTTTTGAAATTTAGATAAAATATGACCCAAGAAAAAAAAATTGCATAAATGAAATGGAGCATGGATGTCATTTGGTAGGGGCTAAAATTTAAATGAAACAATTGTAATAAAAATATACTTGAAACTTGAATACTCGTAAAAACAGGTTTAAAATAAGTTGTACTCACTGTACAAAAATGTTATTTGGAGTGTAGTCCGAAAGTTATCGTTGGTTGGGGTGGCCATGGTCCTTGGTGATGGTTGGAGAAGGCGTGAGGGAGAAGAAATTCTCGTCTTCAGGTGGATTGTGGATGTTTGCGGCGAGCACATTGGATTTGTAATGGCGAGTGGGTTTAAATTTTTGTGGTTTTTGAAGGTAGGCTATCTACCTAAGGCTGGAAGCGGTGATGTCTTGGATATGTTCCACGAGTTGTGCCACGATGTCCGTGGCTGTGGGTGGCAGGGTGGTGAACTCCGGCGTCGCTCTGTTCTCCAGGTTTCATCCTCTTTGCGTTGCCCTCGGTAAATCCTGTCGACTCTCTGTAGTAATGTATAGTTGTTGTATTTTGTTGGATGAATGCAGTGTGGCATGTTGATTTGCAGTCGTGGTGGCCACAATGATTAGAGTGGTTTCAGGCGTGATTGGGATTACACAAAAGGACGAGACATAGAGATATGGAGAGAGCCAGTGTAGCCGGCGCCGGTCGGGGAGAGATCTATCTATCCTCGTGTCTCAAAGCCGACTAATCTGCTTGCGCAAGAAGGGGGCATACCCGACTTGTTTTTCGGACCTTTTCCCGGCTTTCCGGCGCCGACTGTAACTCACTCAATTTTATTTGGCACTTTGGCAATTACATTTACATCTATACAATACATGGAGACATAGATATATATTGGAATATATTACATTGGTCGCTTAATTGGCCAGGTGTTGTTACTTCGCCTCGTATTTACTCCGCGTAAAAAAAGTTCTTCAAATGAAAAAAATAAATAGCACAAAAATACTAATCAAAATGTAGCCGAAATTTTCCTCAAGTTTATAAAAGGCGACATGCAAAATTTGGTACCAATTGGTTCAGTAGTTTTTGAGTTTATCGCGAAACAGATAACAGACATTGACTTTTATATATAAGAGGATAATAAATAAATGAAATATTTAAATAGTTTATGAAAAATTTTGCATATATATTTCCCCAATATGTAAAACTTTATATATATATATATAATCTTCTCAGGTAAAATATTTCCTGTTGCCCATAATAAAAGGTGCCATAGAAAAAAAACTTTTATAATATCCATTTCGGATTTTCGCCATTTTCATTCTTTAAGTCGTATTTCGGTAACAGTTAGAACGCATTTTCCATAATGGAAGAGAGGAATTGGAGGATAAGATGTAAAAAAAAAAAAACAGAAATATATTTGCATAGGTGCGTCGGTGGTGGGGCGATAGGGCCGGTTATGTTTCCTGTGGCCGAGGGAAATGGCGCCATTCGCACTGGCTGAAGACACTAATGTTTTCTCTGGTGTTTCTTAATGGGAGCAATAACACGGGCTACATCACCTGGGACTGGCCGAGGCTCCGATATCGCCGCCGAGAAGTAGCCAAGGAGATTGTGCGTTTGGTTTAAGCTAAAGTAACAAGCGGAGGTCGCGGGCGGGGCGAGAAGTCATCCTGGAACAAAGTTTGGCGGTCGGTCGATGGTGTCAGCTGCCACGCTCCCACACAAAGGAAATATTTATTGCGACACTTTGAACTAACTCCACCGCAATTAAATCTTCAACGTATTCCTCCACAATATTCGCTTTAATCGGACCTTTTTAAATGCAAATGTCTAGCCTCTAGTTCCATCAATACAATGAATGCAATTTTAAGATGCCTACCCCCGCCCCCCACCTCCTCCTCCATCCCCTGAAAAAAATTAATAGAGGACAGACTATTGTTTGCTTGAGGTGTGTCGTACCTGTTGAATAAACCAACCTATTCCTCGTTCCCTACTTAGCTGTTGATTTGTTTCAATTACAGTTCCCTGTATAAACCGGCATAGCTCTCATATTCTCTAAAATATCATATAAAGCATATATTGAGAAAGTTCAATGCCTCCTCCATTGGGGAGAATGGGTTGAAGATCAGTTCAACTCTCAGTGCCGATGAAACCATTTGGGCAAGTTATCGGTTAAATTTCATAAGTTGTTACTTAAGACAAGGCCTCATTGATCCATGTCCATTAGCGAAACTTCCAAAGCCAATCTCCTCTCCGATCAATACCATATGAAGCAAATTAAATGGCATTAATAGAAAGCGGCAGGTTTGTCAAATTATCTCAGGTTTTAGTGGAAAGAATTTTGTTGTTTAGTGAAATGATCTCCCACGCCTTCTCATTGGACGAATGTGGCCATGCTTGTAGATAAAAGAGGGTTGAAACGGAATGCGTGGAGTCGTGGAGTAGTGTTCGAGTGGAGACGCTTAAAGCGCTCTCTGTGTGCTTGTCTGGTTACCTCCTCGCATACCTGTGAAACCCCGGTCCGCTCCTTATAAACGCTGAAAATAAAAGATAAGTACTTTTTTATTTTATTTAACAAATCGTGAGTTGTTTTATCTCCTTTTTGTTGTTAGTGTTGTACTCTTGAGTGTACGTTGTTCGGTGTTATAAGTTACTCTTACGGTAGGCCCTAGTATATTCCTTTTTGTGTGTTAACCCGCAATAGAAGTAAATTTTGTCATTGGCGAGCCCTGCCAGGATTACTGGTGTTTGCACGTGTAAATTCCTGTAATTTTTACGTGCGGGTTTTATTTTTTCCTTTGATTGAGTGGTTTATTTTTATTTTTTGTACTCCATCATGTTCGCGAATTCTATGCTTAACTTGTCAGTGTTGAATGGGGCTGATCTCTCGAATCTTTCATACGGGAAGTCGAGCTTAAAGCTCGAGTAGGCAAATGGGATCCTGAGGTCAAAGCACTGCTCATGTTCGAGGCTTTATCCCCTGATGTTAGGTTGAGCTTAGAGGAGATGGGTATCCGTAACGATAGCAGTTTCGAAAGTATTGTTAGTAAACTGAATATATTGTACCCTAAAAAGGCGCGTGGTATTAGGGAATGCCTTAAATTAAAAGAAGGTGTTAAAAGCAGAGAGTTGGGGAAAGTCCTATGGTTTTTAAAGAAAGATTTCTGGCCATTAGAGATAAATTAGAGTGCAGATTTGACGATAGCCTAGTGTTCGAAATCTTCCTCGAAAATGTGCTGGATAAGTATAGAGAGGCTATTGTTCGCAGTGAGGCTAAGTCAATAGACAAAGCAGTCAGTGTCATGGCCACGGAGGATAGTGTAGAACACCGTTGCAGCTTTATGAAAGGGGTATGTTCAGTAGAAGGGTTGAAGAAATAAATAGCATTAAGGGTGAGACGAAGATGCTTAGTGCCAGTGTAAACAAGATGAAGCACGAAAATGAGCAGTGTATTAAAGACCTTAGAGGTGAGATAGAAAACCTGACTAAATTGTTGGGCGAAATCAAGCTGAATCCACCTGAGCGTAGGTTAGGACACATAGCTAGTGATTGCTCAAGACAGTCTTCTATGTTTGTCAACCGCAATACTCTTGACAATGCTGAGATAGTAAACATCTGTTAATATGGCGGAGATCAGTTTGGAAATATGCCAATAGTCAAGGTGAATATTAACGGAAATATGTGGCGTCTGTTATATGATACAGGAAGCCAAGTCAGTATTATTGATTCTGAAAAGTGCAAGGTCTTGAAGGAGAATCGGGACGATGCACTTAAAACTTTACGCATAGTGTCAGTCACAGGCCACGAACAGACACTTACACGTGTTAAAACCTATAGAATTGGTAACGAAAACGGCAGCGAGCTGGGAGAGGTCAGGTACTGGTTAATGCCGCTCGGAGATAAGGCCTACGACGGGATTCTGGGAATCAATGATATAAGGAGATTCAATATCCAGTTGCCTCCAATACGGGAACGTGGCAACATGATTTCCTTGACACCAGAAGACCGTGATAATGTAGACCTTAGCTGCGGTGACAGTGCACATAGACCAATGGTTTCAAGCTCCTTAGAGGAGAGATCAGTGAAGCGCATTGAAAACGAGGCTGTAAAGTTGCCACCTACTGAGTTTAACATAAACTGTGAGTGTAACGCTGGGTCTCTTAATAGTTTTAGAAAGCCTACTTGGGCTGAGAGGTTGAGGGTGATGCGGAAAGCAAAGGAAACTGTCAGACAGTTTATGTCAGGTAATTCTGTTAAAAATCTTCTGAATCCTAGGCCACCTTACACCAGAAGTTTCGACAAAGGAGACCTGGTAATGCTAGCTGTTTCTAAGAAAGAAGGTTACACCAACCTCTATGGGCCTTTCCGTGTGGAAGCTAGGGTCTCCGATGTTAACTTCAGAGTAAAAGGGGTCACCATGAACAATGTGAAAGTTGTACATGTCGATAGGATGAAAGCGCTTAGAAACAGACGTTAAGAAGAGCTTTTAGCTCTTGGACTTGAGAGAACTGAATGGAATTGGATCGTTCGGTTTCTCATCAAGTGAGCGTCTGTCAGTACCCTAAGTCTCTACCTAACATACCCAGCCGGTCCCAGATGAGAGCTTATTTGGTCCCCCATTAAACTCTGTCTACTAAAGCATATTATATATGTGTGTGTTTGGTAATCACTCATGGTAACTCACGTAGTTTGCGCAGATTTTGTTTTGAAGTTTCTGTTGGAAGGAACAAGATGGAAGGCACCTCTATGGAACGACCCGGATGTCTTCTTCTCCTCTCTTTAGTTTTTTTTTTGTAGCTTTATAACATGGCTCTCGTGAGCTTTTCCCCTCCCGACAGCGGGAATTTTCCTTACGGGACAATGGGAATGTTTGGGAGATTGGTTAGTTTCTTTTTTTTTTTCCTTTGGAAGGATACCTTTTGTCAAATTATATTGACAAATATTTGCACTCTTATCATATCTCTGGTTTTAGTGGAAAGAATTTTGTTGTTTAGTGAAATGATCTCCCACGCCTTCTCATTGGACGAATGTGGCCATGTTTGTACATAAAAGAGGGTTGAAACGGAATGCGAGGAGTCGTGGAGTAGTGTTCGAGTGGAGACGCTTAATGCGTTCTCTGTGTGCTTGTCTGGTTACCCCTCGCATACCTGTGAAACCCCGGTCCGCTCCTTATCAACGCTGCAAATAAAAGATAAGTACTATTTTTATTTTATTTAACAAATCGTGAGTTGTTTTTATCTCCTTTTTGTTGTTAGTATTGTACTCTTGAATGTACGTTGTTCGGTGTATTAAGTTACTCTTACGGTAGGCCCTAGTATATTCCTTTTTGTGGTAAAGAAGTAAATTTTGTCAGGTTCTCACGTACATGTTATATTTATGGAGGAACTTACAGGGGTTTGTGCTGGTTGGGAATTTCTCTACTGCCAAAATAAGCTTGTTGGATAAATGAGATTTGACTCCGGTTCATCTAGTTGAGTTGCACATTTTTTATATGAAATAAATAGCAAAAATATATATTCTGAATTGATATATTTTGTGATTTTTAGAAGCTCTACTCATACCTGATGATGTATTTTCAGAATGGAGAAAATTTGTCATAGAAAACTGGTAAGTAACGACGCAAGGCTGTGAGGGTGATGTTGGGAACCTTTCAATCAGATACATCAGATGGGCTATAAGAGACCATTTCGATCACTTAGTAGACACTGAAGGAGTCGGGGCCCCTCTATAAAAAAAGCCCACGGCCATAAATTCCTTACTCCCCCCTAGAAAGGATGGGTGGGTGGAAATGATATAGAGGCAACAACTGGGTCTGAGATTAGCGAGCCCTGTGTGAAGTCACCAAGCACAAGTACTGGTTCTCAAACATCAATTTTACGGTAAGGTTGAGGTGGTTTGTTCAAATGCCGGGTAGTAGGGACTGGCACAGCTTTAGGGATGACTTGACCACTGCTCCAAGACAAATAATATCAAATGATATCTCTAAGATCACCTAGATAAAAGATGGATATATATCTATTAGGAAAATAGAGAGAATAGTTCATATAGAAAAAATAACGTATTGGTTTACTCTCTTAGAAGCTTCAGTTAGCGATACCTCATAGATATCTTTTGGAAAACACACACAAAATGCTCAGTAATATCAGATGGTAAAAACCAACACAACGTTTTTCACGTCAGAATAAAATAAGTAGATAAATATAAATGACCTAATTAAAATAGTTTCATTAAAATGGTTACATATTAAAAGTAATTGGCACTTATATTGTTTTTGTAAGCATACATACACAGGTGGTACATACAGCTCAAACTGACATTCCAAAAACATTATAAAAGGATATATCTTTAAAAACAATTTCCTCTAATGATGGCCTGGCCGACACAAAGGGGCTATTAAATGCGAGTTACTCAACTCTCGGAAAACTTTCCAGAAAAGTAACGAAAGGCGTCTGCTCTAAAAGTCCAAGAGACAAAAACTCCTGCAGGAAGAGCGCGGAAACGAGACTTTAAGTAAATCAGCCTGGCCACGGAGAAGCCCAGGAACCTCAGGCGACAATAAAGCTGCTGGCTTTCAGGTGGCCTCCTCAATTGTCGGAGGAAAGGGGATTCTACATTCGACAGAATACGTTGACTAATAATGTATATTTTATTGGTTACATTGCGCGGTGACAAAGGCGGCAGGTAAGGTCTTATCTTCGACAGGAGTTAGCATCACTCTAACCAACTCGAGCAAAGATTTACTAGTAAGTAACAACGCGAGGCTGTGAGGGTGATGTTGGGAACCTTTCAATCAGATCACATTAAATGGGCTATAAGAGACCATTTAGATCACATAGTAGACACTGAAGAAGAAGCGGGGCTGCTTTGCTAAAACTGTCTTGGGCGAAACACAGAATACGACGGCTCAATACTGAGAAGATAAAAAAATCCCTGTCTGAGGATATTATATGCTAGCTTGAGGCGGAGAATATCGGAACTGCTTCTGACCAGAATATTGCAAGACTGACTAAAGCTCTTCTTGAAAATTTACAACTAGACGGATACCTGGCTTTGCCCAGATTCAAAGTTGATGTTTGCCCAAACAATATTGTCTTTAAAGGGTTTAGCAATATCATTGGTATTAAAAATGAATGTGTTGCCTGGCCGGCATTCATATTTAGTATTGAAATTGTTAGGTTTTTTTTATTATCATTATTATAGTAATCTATATGTTAGGTTTTATTTTTTATTATTATTATTGTATTTTATTAATTAATTATAATTCATATTCATAGAATTTTATTGTAACTTATCATCATTCTTTTTGTTGTTTTTCTTCTTCTTCTGTTTTATTTTGTGTTAAATACAACTAAATCGCATTAAATCGTAGTGTAATTCTTTTTGTTGTGTGAAATAAATCGAATTGAGTCAGCTCGTTCTTTCTAGAAGAAACATCAAAGAAAACGTGCTAACATTTTTTGGTGCCGAAACCCGGGAAAGAAGTAGAAGAAATAGAAAGTTTTTAGAAGCCATAGAAATAAAGAAAGATAAGGTTTTGAATACTAATCTTTAAAATATGGAAACCGAAATCTTAATTTTTGAATCTCTGATTAAAAGTTTAGAATTGATAAAAGCAGATGTAGAATATAATTTAGAAGGCAATGATAGATACGCACTTATGCAAAATAAAGAAGACTTGTTAAATTTAAAAGCTAGCTTTGATAATCAATATGTGAAATTAGTAAAATATAAAGGCATTAATGCTGAAGAAAAATGTAAGGTATCCTTTGAGGCAAAGTCTAAATTCAATTCTTTTTTGATAAAAATAAATAGATCGCTGGGAAATTTAAATAAAAATACATTTTCTGGTGAAACCAATTTAGAACTTCCCAAATTTCAATTGCCCACCTTTAGTGGTGATATTTCAGATTGGCTGAGTTTTAAGGAAATTTTTATTAGATCTATTGATCCAAATCCAACACTGGGAAATTTTCAAAAACTTCAATATTTAAATTCTGCACTAAAAGGAAATGCCGCTAGACTTATTAGGGCGTTCAATATTTCTGATGAAAATTATCCTATTTCCTGGCAAACCTTGGTCAATAGATTCGACAAAAAAAGTGAATTGGCTTTTAAACAAATTCAAAATTTGTATGATCTAAAAAATGTAAAACAAGAATCGACTAAAGATTTACCTGATCTCCTGGACACTTGTAACGAAAGCATTCAGAATCTCTCTATCCTCGGATTGGAACGTAATACTTTATCGGATATGATTTTAATTCATATAATTCAATCAAAACTTGATCGTTCAATAAGAAAGGAATGGGAGATGAGTTTGCTTGAGAAAGAATATCCATCGTATGAAAAGATGATTTCTTTCCTGGAAAGATTTGCTGGAAGTCTCGGGAGTTGGAATCGAGAATATTTCAACAATTTGCAACAACGCCTAAAATGGCAAAAATCCTCACCCAACATTAAGGAAGGTGACCTCATCTTGCTCAAGGATACCATATCTCCACCAGCAATGTATTGGAGCCTTGTTCGCATCACCAAAGTCTTTCCGGGAACAGACGGAAAAGTTCGAGTCGTCGAGGTGAAGACCAAGCACCAAGAACACCTTACTAGAACTGTCTCTAAAATAGTACCATTACCTTTTGCTGAGGACTAAGTTAGTCCACCGGGGTGGAGTATGTTAGGTTTTTTTATTATCATTATTATAGTAATCTATATGTTAGGTTTTATTTTTTTATTATTAATATTGTATTTTATTAATTAATTATAATTCATATTCATAGAATTTTATTGTAACTTATCATCATTCTTTTTGTTGTTTTTCTTCTTCTTCTATGTTAAATACAACTAAATCGCATTAAATCGTAGTGTAATTCTTTTTGTTGTGTGAAATAAATCGAATTGAATCGAATTGAGTCAGCTCGTTCTTTCTAGAAGAAACATCAAAGAAAACGTGCTAACAGAAATGATACTTAGATCAGAATTTTTTTATAATACTATTTATGATAAATATATATGGATATATATATATACTCTATAAAAAACAAAAAAAAATTGACGCACCAAGAAGCAGTTGTCCAATTTATATGAAAATACATATACAAAGAGGTTTCGACCAAACATGCAAATGATTGAAATTTGGTGGCCGATTTATGCAAAGCAAGAGCTCCAGCGCATCTGAACTGCGCATCCAGCACGAGCATTCTAGACTCAATATTCGGCGCGGCACGAGCTGATTTTCAGAATTTCCGTTTAATATTTTAGCAGTACGCCTATTTCTACTGTATCAATGCCTCGCCGAAAGATTCGTGCTCATTACGAACATATGTCAGAGTTTGAAACTGGTCGTGCCATTGGATTGGAAGAGGCTGGTTGGTCTAATCGACTAATCGCGCGACATCTGTGTCGAAGTGATGCAGTTATTAGGCGATGTTGGCAAAAGTGGGTCAACAACGGAAGTATGCAACGTCAGGACGGCAGCGGTCGACCAAGGGCAACAACAGAACGGGAGGACAGAGCCATTGTCAGAATGGCTGTCGCAGCACCGGAATCCACGTTATCTACCACCCAACGTGTGACGGGCACACAAGTGTCCAAAATGACCATCAACAGGCGACTGAGAGCGGAATCTAAGAGCTCGCCGACCGTTACGATGTCTACCCCTCACACCCGTGCACCGACAAGTCCGACTACAGAGGTGTCGGGAGCGATTAACTTGGAACTGTGCTGACTGGGGACGTATAGTCTTTAGTGACGAGTTCCGTTCTTACTGTGTTTTGACGGCCGTCGCAAACGTGTCTGGAGACATCCTGGGCAGCGTGTGGATCCTGGCCTTACTGTCGAACACCGCACAGGTCCACAACAGGGCGTTATGGTCTGGGGTGCCATTTCATTTGATAGCAGGACCCCATTGGTAGTCATTCCTGGCACCCTGACAGCACAACGGTACGTAGATGATATTCTACGGCCTGTTTTGTTGCCGTTCCTCTCGCATCACCTCGGGCTTACTTTTCAACAAGATAATGCCCTGCCACACACGGCACGTGTTACTATGGATTGTCTTCAATCTTGCCGAACTCTTCTGTGGCCAGCAAGGTCGCCTGATCTCTCGCCCATAGAGCACATCTGGGACGTGATGGGAAGGCGATTGCAACCATCCCGGAATGTTGACTATTTAGCCCGACAGTTGGAGACAATTTGGCAAGAAATCCCGCAGCACACCATCCAGAATCTTTATCAGCCAATGACACGCCGGGTGTCAGCCTGCATCCAGGCCAGGGGGGGTTCAACGACATATTGACATTCTCAATTTGTGACGATCAAACTCTGAAATAAAACAATTAATTGTTCTGAAATTTTAATCGTTTTTTCCCCTATACATACTCTTTACATACACCAATTTTTGTCCTAATCTGACAACTCCTTCTTGGTGCGTCGATTTTTTTGTTATACAGGGTTTATGTTTTTATATTCATTGATGAATTGAAACGTAAATATATATAATGTAAATATAGCAAGCTAAATTTGAATAATATATTTTTAAAAGTATCATTTATATAGATGTTATAATACATTTTTGAGAGATAGAAATTATTAGCTGATTTAGTAACACATGAGTATTATTAACTGCAAGAGTCGTGGAAAATATACATAATAAAAACCGTTTTAATTACAATTTGATTTAATTGTGCTGATAAAAATAAGACATAATTTGATAAAAAGTACTACCTGACTTAAGGTGCGAAGAATAAAGAAAAATATAAGATTAGATATTTACATATCTACAAAAAGTTTTATGCCGGCCAAAGAAAAAGAGAGAGATTATGGTTTTATATACGGGCTACTAACAAACGGGCCAAAGAAAAAGAGAGAGAGGGAGAAATTATATTTATTCACGGGGCTGCTAACCAAAATGAATGATTTTTGAGCCCCATGGACGCATAAAGCGGAATATATACAAAGCACAGTTGGAGGGGCCTGGGGATGGGTGGCCAGGGGATCATCGCCAGGTGAGGCCAGGAGAACCAGGATGTAGAGGAGGATCAGAGGGGGGGGGGGGGGGGGGGGGGGGGGGCAGGGTGGTGATCCGCGGAGTTCAGGGGGTGGCAGAGACGGGTTCAATGGTGTTGAGCCCAAGGGTGACCGTGGAGAGCAGACATACCGCAATGTTTAAAGTGTATGATTTTTAAGCCCAAAAGGTGTAGCAGGCAGACAAGCCGCAATGCACTATATCAAAGTACCAAGGTGCTGCACGCAACCAAGGCTGTTCAAAAAGGTTAGATTCCCCAGGCCAGGGAAAATAAAAGAAAGACAGCTGTTGTTTAAATAAGAATATTAAATAAAACGAGAATGATTCAGCAACTGATGGGAAAAGATAGATTTTCTTTTTGTAAAAAAGAATATATAAAAGTTTTAGATAAGATTACTGGTGAGGGTACCGGTACTAAGACAACCACTCAGAAAAGTACACCATAGATTGCATAGCGCGTTCAAATGGGTCACTGCGTAAGTCGATTTCTTGAGCAGCCCGCGCCGTCGAATCGCCAAACTATTTGCCCTCTGTCCTTGGTTTACAGAGACAGCGTCAGGGGCGATCACATACGCAGGGCAGGTCGCGAAACCGATCTTAAACAGCGGCACATGCCAGAGTTACGTCTACGAGCGGCCGCCAATGACCGGTGTTAACCATGAGGTGAGGAGTCCGAGTCACTCAGGTGATCGGAATCCTCCGCGCGGACGCGTGGCTTAAGTCTATCATAGGCCTTTAGGAACTCCAGGCAGGCTCGCCAAGTGCTCCTGTTGAAAATAAAGTCTTTGAGTGACCGCGGAGTGTACCCTAATTCTTCTGCACAGGTGGAAAGAAGGGGGAATTTAAGGGCATCAAGGCTGCTGCACTCAAGCACGATGTGAGACAGAGTTTCTTCCCTGTCAGCGTCGCAGTAAGGGCAGGAAGGATCGTCAATGACGCCTATCCTGTGGTCCAAACATTCGGTCCACGTGTGTCCCGATAGCAGGCCAACCACAATTTGCTCGCTAGGGACGATGTACGCATACCTTTTGTCTAAAAGACTCATTGGAGTAAGGCCAAAGCGGGTGTGGATAGAAGGAGCTAGAGAAAGGAATCTGCTTTCCCATGTTTCACGCGCCCGGCCGTAGATTGCCGATTTTACAAACAACAAAGGAGCGAGTTTGTAACAGCTTGTGTCAGCACACTCAGCACCCCGCTTTGCGAGTGTGTCCGCAATGTCATTACCCACGTACCCACGTTGTGGCCCTTGATCCATTGTATGGTGCATCTGTTCCCATTGCGATTCAATCGCGAAATCAGTAGCAGAGCTCTGTCGATAAGGTAATTACCAGTCTTATAGTTCAGAACTGACTTCACAACTGAGAGGTTGTCCAGGAAGAATCCTAAGGTTAGATGATTTGGTAAAGTGGTTGCGTTTTCAAGTGCCTTAACCAATCCAAGGGCTTCCGCCCGAAAGACAGAACAATGAGGGGACAGAACATGAGATTCACGTATTCCAGGTGCACAATCGAGACAAGAGAACCTGTACACGCCGGCGCCAACTCCATCTCTGGTTTTGGAACCATCTGTATAGTATGCCACGTGGAAGAAAAGAGCAGGAATATTACTGGGAGCGGAGTAATAGGGGGGAAAGGGAGCGGATGTGGAAAGGGAGGAGGCTCGAGTGGAATTTCAGCGTCAACCAATCCATACTTTTTAAGGTATAGCTCAGTTTTAGCCGAGATTTCCAGATCGAGAGAGGAAGGACTCTAGAGAGGGAGATAAGAGCAGCGTTGCTGGTTGATCTGAAAGCTCTACAAGCTCTCACTAGGAAAGGCCTTTGAGCACTCAGTAGAACATTTAAGGAGCGTAGAGAAAGATTAGGAAACCATACCGCCGAGGGATAGGCAATGGCTGGAACAACCACTTGCAGATACAGAGTTCTCAAGGCGCGGTAACCAAAACCAAAGTTGAGATTAGCGGCTACGGTCAAACGCGGCAACATACAGCGGACCTTGGCGCAGACTTCAAACGTGCTGGTGGAAAGATAGACGTTGATCAAATCTCACTCCTAGCACCTTAATTGAGTCGCACCATTGGATTGGCAGTCCGTGGATAATCAGATCCCGACCCCGGTTCAGGCAGTCTCCCGTGTGGTCTGAGGAGAACCATAGCCTGGCACTTCCCCACGCTGAGTTCCAGTTTATGCAAACTGCACCACTTAGCGATCATATCTATGGTGTGATGGGCCGCGGGAAGTTGACTAGGTCGACATCCCGAGACCACCACGACCAGATCATCCGCGTAGGCTTGCGGGAAAACATTATTCCTGTAATCCAGCGTGAGGAGTTCGTCAAAGACAATATTCCAAAGAAAAGGGCCGAGAACTGAACCCTGGGGACATCCTTTGGAAACTCGTCTCGACACAGTACAACCATTCATAGACAGTCTCACAACACGGTTACATAGAAACGAGTTTATCAGATGATAAATGTTTCTGGGACAAACGCTTTTGTGCAACGCTCTCAAGATACTGGATTGGAGAACGTTGTCAAAAGCGCCTTTAACATCAAAAGAAAGAAGAAGACAAGATTTCCTATTTTTAATCATCCGGGTTATAGTAGATTTTAGATTTAAGAGTGCGGCTGTAGTAGATCTACAAGGCTTAAATCCGAACTGGTTTGGAGGCGCTTTACACATCTTATCGGCCATCCACGACAGCCTAGCAAGAATTAGACGCTCAAGGATCTTGCCCAAACCAGGCAGCATCGTGATTGGACGGTGTGATGCGAGAAAGTCCTCCCCACTTCGCTTGGGGACGAGAACGATGTCCCCCAGCTTCCATGTAGATGGAAAGTGGCCAGTGGTTAGTGGCTAAGCTCACCAGTGAAATATATTCAATTTAAATCAGCTTTCTCAGCTTAAGTTGTCCCTTAATACATTTACAGGTGTAAGAGATTAGAGTTACTTTTACAGTCATTTTGAGTATAAGACCACACTCAAAATTTAATTTGGAGTGAAAAAACAATTTTTGTGTGGCACAACGCACTATTCTGAAAATAGGTGAACAATATTTTAAGTTGTTTCCTTAAAATAAGTTAGTTGGGTATAAGGATACAAGGTTAGCGAGTCTCGGCTTCAGAAAAAGTACGATTCAAAGTGGGTATAGGTTATAGCTAAGTAGCATGTATTGGGGTTTGAGCACGTTGCGGCGTGGACGTTACGAGGCGTCTTTTGTCACGCGCGCCACCTGGCCTGCCGCACAATCGCGATTGATTAACGGGGCCGCGAGGCGCAGCGCCAGTTGGCACCCTCCTCGCTTTCAAGTGCCACCAGGCTCAAAATACACGAAATAACCGGTATTGTCTACATCAACCATTTTTACTTAAACATGTCGCCTTTTTTATACATCGAGTTGAAAAATACCCCAGGTGAAATTAAGAAACGCTAGGATAAAGGAACGTGATTCAGCCATATAAGGCGCTTTATTCCGCGGTAGAGCTCCACTTAACACGTTACCAACAGGGTTACATAACACACTATAAGGCTTAGACATAAAGTGATGCCTTAGAAATTCGAGCGAATAGAAAGGACGTCTAGGGTTTCTTTCGAATCACCATTAAACAATGAATAGAAATTCGCTAAAGAACTATAACTGGACTAACATAATAAAGCGCACATCTCGAATATTGAATGGAATTCAGTACTAGTTATTTGACTTCTCGTTTGAGAACATTGTGAAGCTGCTTGCAGATGTAATTCTCTCCACAACGTATTCCATGAATAGCGCTAGACTGCGCTAAGGAGTAAAGGAAATTTATTTAAGTGGGAAGATCTTGGAACAAAGTCCTGCTCTACTGTAAGAATCTTGAAGAATGTAATTTATGGCTATTCATTTCTCTACTTGGGACCTAGAGCGTGCGGCACCTCTAATGACCGGCTAAGATTGTAGCACGACCCGGAATTGAAAAATAAAATGTACAAATTAATTTTAATCTAAGATTTTAAAGCACACATCTCTTTTTTTCACTACCTTAATGTTCAAGATATTAAAATGTTAAACTATCCTCACGAAGAAGAACTATTTTTAAATTTATATATTAAATATTTCATGTATGTGTGTGAACCACATATATTTTAGCTCTAATTTAATCGTTTTTAAAAATTCATGCTATACCATGTTTTCATATATAAATAGAGAGAGAGAGAGAGAGAAGTAAAGAATGAATTTATAGAACTTCTATTCATATAGAGTTAGGTAGCTTGATTAACGAGCGCACGAGAGCTCCTATAAGTACTCAGAGCAGGGAAATATGATCAGACCTGGCGCTCAAACAACCCGTGGAGGAGCATCCCCCAGGCCAATTAGCAAGGAGTCACCCAATATGATTCTCACCGGCATTCCAGGACTTATCTTGATGTCGTCCGTCAGGCGCGAGCTAATCTAAAAAAAGGTGCTGAGAGAAGCCCGGAATACTTAGAATGCACACGGATTTTAAGAATTTTTGAGTTATCTCAAACTAGCACATGTGAGAGGAAACCTTCCTAGTTTTATCACTTTCGTGGCTTACGTAGTTTAGTAGAATTGACAGCAAGTTGAAAATAATATATGAATAATTCTGTGTTGTGCAGAAAATATTTATATATCTCCTTATGTGTTTTTAAATTATGTAAATTACATTTATACAAAAATCAATGTTGACACGTGGCTTATTGAAATTGTCTAATGGATAAATAATTTATTGTTATGTTGTCCTCTAGCTATTTTTAGTACTAAGCTAAGAAAAATGTCGCGTTTTCAGGAATTCAGGGCAATCACACACAATATAGGTAATCAATGTTAAATTATCCTTTAAAAGTATACGAAGTAACAAGAGTGTCGAATAAGTATTAAAAGATATATCCACTTGAAATTATAAACGACTAATTACAAAGAGATAGAGTGAGATAAATAACTATAGGGAGACTGTTTCCAGGAAGTGCTGTTTATCCAACTACAAAAGGCGCCAATTCCTAATTATTAATTTGACAACAAGCGTCGTTCTGAAAAAGTCCCAAGTGCCAATTAGAAGCTCCTTTTAGGAGATTTATTGATCTTCATTAGTGCCTTTCACAGCGTATGGCACCGAACAGCTTGCCACGATGAACTGTTTGTGCTGTCGAAGAGGAGTAAAACAATTCTTTTACTAAGATATTTTCAAGCGCAAAAAGTAAAAATAATATTAATATGTCATATGGTATACGTAAAACAGCACAAAGCTATTATTTTATCAAATTGATTTGCGCTACGGATAAAATCTTCAAATCAATAAATTTTCCAAACTATACAATTATTGTGGATGGTAGAAAATTGGCGTAATGGCTCTCAAGTAAATATTCTCATTTGATTAGTTTTATTTTGTAGGCAAGAGTTTGAGAATGTTTTCATCGTTGTTACAATGCCAACGTACATCTTATAAAGGCCAATATTCACTCGTGGACAAAACTTAAGGAAGTTTACCTTTTAGCATGTATCTCGGTATTCAGACAATAACTTTGAAAGATTTTTGATACACAGTGACCTTCATTGAAGACGCACGAAAAAACCAAGAGTGAACAAAATTGCCTCTGTTTCCTTAAAAAAAAAAAAAAAACAGACAACCGGCGACATCAAAGACTTCACACTTCCTTAAGTTTTGTCCATGAGTGTATATTATATCACATATTTGCGTATGCCAAACGTATAAAGAAACACTCTGAAAAAAAAAAAGAAGAAATTATGAAACCACAATGGAAGAGAGTTGGCAGTGTTTAAGTAAGGGATCTAGGTGAGCTATATCTAAGCCCATATCTAAAGAGAGAAATTCTAAATAGGAAGGCAGAGTTGACATTGCCCAAGTGTTTTACACAATATTTGCTCTCCTCGGTGGCGGGCATGGCTTTATCTCCTTGGGAACCATCGCCACTGCTGCTGCTCAGGATACCCAAAGCGGCTCTTAATTAGCAAAGGCAAACACGACGCTTTTTCCTGTGGAAAATAATTTTTCTTCCAGTGTTAGATTACCACTCAACACTATATAAGTCCTCTTTGAATACCAGATTCGTAAGTAAACTTGTAAAATTATTTTTGGAAAGCTTGTATAAGTTAACAGCGCTACGTATTTTATTACGATATTTATGTTTTTATTATAGTAGAGAAATACTATATGCATTGAAAAATAAACATATTTGCATATAGCCCTCCGATTAATATTTCCTCAAAACACAATCTCACGTAAACATACACACACAACACACTCACACACACACGAGAGCGTAGCCGTAGAAACATTTTACATTCGGAATATACTATGTATTAAGTAATATTGATCCACACGAGCACACAAAACAAGTCACGACTATCTCCAAACCCCATGTCTGTACCCGTTTAAACATATTCGGCATTAAAATCACAATGAAACTAAAAGTCTCCTTGGAAATGTATGCTCTTTGGTAGGATTAAACCTCGAGAGATTCGCCAATCAATGTCTTGACAGCAATTATAAATATCATTAGGGAGTAAATAGTGTCAAATTATATTGACAAATATTCGCACGCTTATCTTATCCTATTTCTTTAGTGCGAAGAACGTTGTTTTATCAGATAAGTAAACCGATCTCTCAAGCATTCTAATTGGACGAATGTGGCCATGTTTGTATATAAAGGGGGTTGAAGGGAATGCGTGGGAGGAGTGTGATTTAAAATCTTGTGCAGAGACGCTTATAGTGCTCTCTTCGTATTTTTTTTCCGTGCTTGGTGTTCTCTACGCATCCCCTGAGTGACCCCGGTCCGATCCCTACATAAGCAGAAATAAAAGATAAGTACTTTTTATTTTTATTTAACTAATTGTGAATTATTATTTACTTTTTTTTGTGTGTTATACTTTTGCGTGTACGGTTTTATTGTGTTCAAGTTACTCTTACGGTAGGCCCCCGTATATTGCAATTTTGTGTGTTAACCCGTAAATAGTAACTTTTGTCAATAGCTCCATTTCAGACTCAAGTCGCCCTTAGCATCGCTAAGCAAGAGATCCAAGACGAGCCCAAAATAATATGGAGGCAACAGCTTCAAGGGAGAGACCTCAGAGAGTTGTAGCATAGAGCAACACCACATCACTTCCTTTCTAACTTTTTGCCTTTCGACACCAGCTCAACAACCATTCCATATATCGGCATTTAATTCTCATCTGAGAGGATATCGTTTTATATTAATTTTAGGGTAATCGTCGTTCATTCTACCTTGATGTGGAAAAACGTGATCTTTTAAAATAAAAATATATACCGCATCCATATATTATTCAAACCCCCCAATACCGAAGCTACCAAACCCAACTGTACCGTAACACACCACATAATAATGAATCTTGTAAAGAAGTCAAGAAGAAGACGAGTGACAAGGGGCCGCCTTCCGTTCCGGGATAAATGGCCCCGACTGTTTTAACAGGTGGCCTAACAGAACGATGCCTTCTCAAGATTGCCTGGCAGAAGGGGAGACACTTGATCTCTCGATCACCGTCCCAACCGACCGTCCGTTTCAGGTTTCGCACACCTCCCTCACAATCGGTACCGGTTGAAAATAGCGCACGTTTTTATGGCAGGCCCTCACGTGGAATGGCTCGCCTCCATGTGTACCGACCGCTTAATTGGCCTTATTTATCGCAGCCACGAAAACTTTCAAATTAGTTACGAACACTCCCAGACCATTTGTGATTTTTCGTCTCCCAAGAGATAAAAAAAAACAACAACTATATTCCAAATGTTATATATAGACTTCAAAATTTCATTTTTGCCAATAATTCATTATGATAAGACGTGTGAAAGACACATTTTTTATGCAAGACGTTTCTATTTATATTTAGTTCTTTGGCGCATTTTTTAAAATTATTTGTTGTGTTTTCTCTCTTTTTGCTTGAATAAAGACAAACTATCGTAAAGATAGAGGCTGCCTGGCCGGCATTCATAACTCTTAAAATTAAAGATACTTCGGCCAGTAAATCTTTTTACTATCACGACGTTTCGACAAAAATATTTTGTCCTCGTCAGGAGCGAACAAAAATTAAAACATTTTAGAAATAGGGAAAAGAACTATAAATATATTTGAAGATATTCCGCAACAATGTAATTAGTTTTTAAATTTAAAAAGTAGTTTAAAATGGTTAGTATAAATTGTGCATAATAGAAATAGATTTATTTATACTATTGTGAAATCTTTGTAAATATTATTAGCAATTTTATATTTAATTTTGTTTATGATTTCTCATTATATATATATATTTATTATAATTTATTTCAAAGATTAGTATTTTGTGAGTTAAATATTTGTTTTTTGACTCGTGCTTTAGAAGTTGTACAAAATTTGAAATATCGCGTGAGAACGCCCTTGCAGCCTTAGAATAATTTTTAACGCTTTTCCAAATGATTAAATTTTGTTCGCTCCTGACGATGACAAAAGATTTTTGTCGAAACGTCGAGATGATAAAAATATATACTGGCTGAAGTATCTTTAATTTTAAGAGAAAGACAAACTAAGCTATTTGTAATATCTTACTTATATTTTGGCAGTCAATGTACAACAACTAAAAGAGTCTGGAAGGGCGACTTAACTGGGTTTTTTGGGAACCCAATTCCAATATCTAACTCTCAAGAAGCTACAATACACGCGCACACAAATTTATCGATATAATAAAATATAAAATAATTCCATATATCTTTATTTTACACATTGAATCGTATTTAACGGTTACGATAATACAATATGAAACCAAAAATTAAAATTTATTTTAAATCCTGAACGCTTCCATGAGCATTCTAGATGGCAGAGAGAAAACGTCCAAATAGTTTATTACTTATAGAAATGTGATACAATGATTTTAAAAAATGAGGGAACAAAGACCATATGATCAGTTTGTTTTCTTGATCTCGGTTTCTTGGGCTCACTACAGACGGTTTATCACTCTGGGTTGGCCGTCTTGCTGACCGATTCCTTTTGACTCAACTTGTGTTTCTCGGTATTCTTCTGCGAACTGAAAAGGAATTTTCCGCTCTGGCTGTTGTGATAAATTCTCTGAGGCAGAGGAATAACCACTTTTACCTCGTGTGTAGGCGTAAAAATTACAAACTGCAATTTTTTCTAAAAAATGAGATTTGAAAGGTCTTAGAAGGTAGATAATAAATGTGACCAGTATAAACAATCTCTAAAGATTCCTTTTTACAAGTTATTTTATCAGCGAGAGAGAGAGAGAGACAATGACAATGAAAAAGGTTTATTGACTCCTAGTCAACAGCAAAATAATCAAGTAAAATTAAAATACAGTATTGTAATAAAGACGAAAAATAGAAAATATTTACACCAGACGAAGCCTTCTCCGAAGGGACGTCTTGATATTATCAGGAGCTACAAGCCTCCTTGAGTGTGTACAGGCCCTTGCTTATTATGCAGTTTTTGTCCCCAACATGCTCAATGGCAATATTGAGAAATTCGCACAGAATTTTCCTGTGTTCAGGCGAGAGTGCCTCAAGGACTTCCCTCCTCTCAGGGCGGTATAGAACCGCGTGCATGACGTCGTACCTACATATTTTCTCATATAGGGGACCTAGGAATGACTTATAGTTCAATTGGTTAAAAATATTCCATACCTGATCCTCGAATTCCTTCTCCTGAGAGGGCAGGATTTGGGTCATGGTGGTAGAAGACTGGATGTGTGGTGAGGTCTTGTCCTGGATCTCTCCAGCAGGAGCCGCTGTTGGCTCAGTAATGGTCGTGGAGGGTGCTGGTCGTGATGGAAATTCGCTGATGCTCGGCGCCGGAACCGGAGGCTCAGGAGTTGGAATCCCCTGGGGATGGACAGGGATGTTCGCCCCGGGGGAAGGCGCGGCAGGGCTGAAGGGTGTTGATGGGGTCTGCTTGATGGGTGCAGGCAAATACGCAGCTGGAGAGAAGGCGGAGTTGGAGGGAATGGGCTTTGAGGAAGGAGGCTTCGACACCGGGCCCTGCCGGGTGTCCTGATAACGTGCTTCATTGATCCCTAAGGGGCATGTGGCTCGCCGATGTCCTTGACGGTGGCATTTGCTACACCTAACGCTGTAGGTGATGTAGGCAGGCGTCGATTCGCCTTTTGAGACAATGACCAGCTTGGCAGAGAGCTGGTGAAGTTTCAATCCTTCATTTAGAAGGATGAAGGCCTCCCTGCTGCCGGTGGTCCAGGTGTAGCCACCACTCGCCACTACCTCATGGGTCAGGGAGACAACCCTGCAGTAGGGCGCTGCGCCGCGACGATGTCTTCATCTTTTATAGCGATTGAGAGGTTCCCAACCACTATTTTCTCCGCGCGTTTCCTGTAGCGGAACACTTTGAGGAGGGTGTTCCCGATGGTGAGGCCCTCCTCGGATAGGCGCTCCGCCTTCTCGGTGCTCTCCAGCCCGACCAGAACCTGGCCGGGCATCTTCATCAGCTGGAAGACGGCGCCCTTCCACAACATCTCCTCCAGCGTCTGGATATACTGCACAGGGCCGAAATCCGAGCAGTACTTAACATAGAAGCATTGATCAAGGGAAGCTGCTGTTGATCTTGCTTTGCTCAGCGCCTGCTGCTGTCGACTGTTCTTAATTTGCGTAACAGGGTCTCATGTCGCCTTCCTTGGTGATTGAGGAGGCTTTACTGTGGTAGTGTCAGCCTTTGAAATCTTTACAAGCTTCTCTTGGAAATCACCTTTCCTCTTAAAGCCTTTAGGCTCGTTATTGCCCACGAGAGTAAACCCCATTTCCGAGGCCTCAACTCGATCGGCCCAATTTTTGCTTTTTTTCCGCGGCTTAATTTGCATAGTCGCCGCTCAACATAATTGAATTTGCATCTTTGTTAATTGTTTGTATATTGAAGCTAATATTCGTTAATCTTTTTTCCGTCGATAAATCAACATGTTGTGCTTGTCCCTTGATGTAAACATCACGTAGGACGTGATCCCCCGCCAATAGACCATAAGGGTTGCTTATCTCCATCATCTCCAATGCTGGAAAACGCGGAGCTCGCGCGCCGCGTGGCCGCACGCCCGAGAGAGATATCCTTAAAGAGGAGAGAGACTAACACAGATTGTACAAACCAAAACAATGGCAATTTTTAAAAAGCATTCAAGATAATTATTACAAAACTACAACGTTTTTAATTTATGAGTTAAAAAGCAAAGCCTGATTAATATTATTTTAACACAATTATTTTAACCCCCTTGTTTTCAACGTGGCAATTACCCGGATTTGGCCATCTCGGATATTAATTAATTATATTTGATAAATGGCTTGGCGCGGCTAACAAAATATTCACAACAATTATAAAATTAGCCTAATTAAAATAATGGGCTTTTATTATTCTGCGCTTAAAATATTTTTTAAAAGAAAATATTTTTTAAAAATTAACATTTTCCCTCTACGTTTTTAATTTTATATACTTAGAGGAGATAAATTTTAAATTAAATAAAACTGCAAAAAAACATGCAAGGAGCTTAGAAATTTGTGTATTACCTATTATTCCTTCTCCCTCGCTTATCAACTTTGTTTTATCTTCGAATGCTTCAGTGGGTCAATTAGATTTTGATTTGACCTGATTTGGTAGTGAGGCCCGATTTTGATTGTATTGGAAACTTCATAATGAAATAAATGATTATAGCTCAAATATACGTATAATCTACCTTTTACAAGAATCATGAGTATAAAATGGAGGTTAAGGAAGGTATATTGTCATAGTAACAAGCCCTATACAAGAATGAATTAAAGTTTATATATATTTTTTATATAGCACAATATAAGATAAGAGAGTTAGAGTAATTTTCTGTGAAATAACAACTCCGTTACATGTTTGTGAATTAATGTATATATATATGGTATTATAACAATATAATATATGTCGTAAATCCGGGTAAACCAACAAGTGAGTTGGAAGCAGTCGGGGTTGAGTGGCAAGGCGTGCAGAGTGGGAAGTCCGCACGGGACAGTAAGGACAAAGTTTGGGATCAAAAGACGCTCTCCTAGTACGTCTCAAGTGGTACCAGAACCAGGGGGAAGTTGAAGCCGCGGAGGCAGAAAGGAGCCAAAACGGCGGTCCTCGTGGCCGAGATGAGATGACAATGCCTAGAACTGAGCGGCCTGTCCGAAAATATCCACTGTAACCTAGCTAACTGTCAACATCCGGACCAACGCCCCTTTTTTGTCCCTCCCTGGATCCCCCGGTTGTCCGGTGGCAAGCTGGTATCACTTTGACACGACTAGAAAAGACGTCATACTTTATTACTTACTTTTCTTGAAAAAAGATACTTCGGCCAGTATAAATGCCGGCCAGGCAGCCTCTATCTTCACGATAATTAAGACCAATTTTGGTCCCGAGGTGTTCAAGATGGCAAGGCAACTAGAGAAGACTATGATGGCCGAAGTATCTTTTTTCAAGAAATATGAATGCCGGCCAGGCAGCCTCTATCTTCACGATTTATTACTTGCATATCACATTTTTTTAATTACGAGATATTATATATATATATAAAATAGTACAAATGTAACATTGTACTGGGATAAGGTGCATAAATTAAGAAAAAGGCATCTCCTTATCGTGCAACTGAAAGTTGCTGATGGCTGGCGCCATCTGTCGGAATAAATATCAACTATTCTCGTTGATTTTTAATTATTCCAGAATTGGCCAAATACCCATTCTTGATTAATCAAGAAAAGCTAACCACGGACGCGTTTCGGGCTGTTGGCCCTCATCAGCGTGGTGCAAGCTGTACCTCAACAACCAAAAAAAAAAAAAATATGAGGGCCAACAGCCCGAAACGCGTCCGTGGTTAGCTTTTCTTGATTAATCAAGAATGGGTATTTGGCCAATTCTGGAATAATTAAAAATCAACGAGAATAGTTGATATTTATTCCGACAGATGGCGCCAGCCATCAGCAACTTTCAGTTGCACGATAAGGAGATGCCTTTTTCTTAATATATATATATATATATATATATATAGTATAGCTATGAAAAATTTTAATATTAATAATTTTTTTTTATTTAATTTGAATGTGTGAGGTTTGTTTTTTATTTTTTTTTTGTAATAAATAATTAGTTAGATTATATTTTTAACAAAGAGAAAAAAAAAAGAAGTAACACCAGCAAAGCATCGGCAGTTACGCGTCATAGGCTGGGTGAAAAAAGGAATAAGCGAAGAGAAAGTTTTAAAGAGAAGAGCAAAGACAGAACCATGATAATAATTTTCCAAATATAAAATAAAGCTAATTAGAGAGAGAGAAAAGTATTTTTTGCTCTATTTTCTCTCTTGATGAGAGAAGTTAGATTTTTGTAATTTTTTTTTTTTTTTTTTGGGAATTTTTTTTTTTTTTTATATATATAAGCTTATTTTAAAGACAATCTAGTGTAAAAGTGGAGGACATGATATAAGATAATATATCCTTAAGGTTTTCATCCTTCCTAAATTAATATATTATCTTATATCATGTCCTCCACTTTTACACTAGATTGTCTTTAAAATAAGCTTATATATATAAAAAAAAAAATTCCCAAAAAAAAAAAAAAAATTACAAAAATCTAACTTCTCTCATCAAGAGAGAAAATAGAGCAAAAAATACTTTTCTCTCTCTCTAATTAGCTTTATTTTATATTTGGAAAATTATTATCATGGTTCTGTCTTTGCTCTTCTCTTTAAAACTTTCTCTTCGCTTATTCCTTTTTTCACCCAGCCTATGACGCGTAACTGCCGATGCTTTGCTGGTGTTACTTTTTTTTTTCTCTTTGTTAAAAATATAATCTAACTAATTATTTATTACAAAAAATAAAATAAAAAACAAACCTCACACATTCAAATTAAATAAAAAAAAAAAATTATTAATCTTAAAATTTTTCATAGCTATACTATTTGATACAGAATTAGCTTGCTGTTCTGACTCAAAATTAATTCAAAATCTGTTGTTCTTAATAGATTACTTTTCCTCTATTTTCCAAATATAAAAACAATTACTATTAATATATATATATATATATATATATATATATATAAATAAATAGTTGTATAGTTTTATAGTTAAGTATTCTATTAAAATTATCTTAATTTTAATACAACTATTTATTTTTATAATTAATTTAGATTTAGCTTGCTAATCTAACCAAATCTACTTGATATGATTTATCATTCTTATCAGTTTGCTCCTTAAGTTTTAAATGTAGAATCACTGTTATATTTTTATTATATAGTTTTTACACTATATATATATATATATATATATATATATATATATATATATATATATATATATATATATATTGTTAAAATACCAGAGAAAATTCGCGAGTTTTAGTGTGACTCTACCGAAATAGTACAAGGTGGGAGATAGAGTTCAAATCCTGTCAATATATCCTAGTAAAATGGCGGTTAAAGTTAAATAATAGTTCTCAAATTTCTATTGTTAAGAGACATTTACCTGAATTATATTGTAGCGTAGTAGTGAATGACTAGTCAGAATATGTTTAAGCAAAGGGATATTAAACTTTTACGTCAGCAAGGACACGTCCTTAGTTTTGCGTTGACTGGTTCCCAAATGTCTCCCTCTCGTAAACCAAATCGGAGATTTTTTTTGTGACTTTATATGGGACGAAATAAGTCACATTAATATTTTAGAATATCCCACTTTGCGCGCAAGAATAAAGAAATATCCATTATGTACCTGTGTGGTGAGCGTCATAACAGAGTTTTTACTTTCCTGAGACCTCATTGCGTGGATACGTGGAAAAATGGTGTGGACCCAGTAGACTCTTGTTTCGCTGTGTTATATATAAATGTAACGAATGGGAGGATCTTATCCCAATTATTCTGGTTAACGCACACATACATAGACAGCAGGTCTGCCAAGGTCTTATTCAACCTCTCCATAAATCCATTTGTATGGAGATGGTAAACGGTCGTCTTCCGGTGGGTTATTATGCACTGGATGTTCAGATCACTAATCATTGAAAATGTAAAGTCCCTTCCTCTATCCGTGATTAATTCTTTCGAGGCGCCGTGCTTTAATCTTTAATGAATAATTTGGCATCTTCCTGGATTCACTT
The DNA here is from genome assembly GCA_030710605.1 of Cordylochernes scorpioides. Lineage (NCBI taxonomy): Eukaryota > Metazoa > Arthropoda > Arachnida > Pseudoscorpiones > Chernetidae > Cordylochernes > Cordylochernes scorpioides. Next base: position 98,670,121 of record CP092886.1, read on the forward strand.
GTACAGGGGTCACTCCAAAATTTTTGCAACAATTTATTTTTATTAAAGCTGCATCATTCAAATTTTCAGAGTTTCTTAAAGTATTTACCCTTAGCACCTATACAAGATTTCATCCGTGAAAACCAATTATCGAAGCACTTACACTAGTCATCTTCGAGGATGGAAATTATGGCATTGATAATGGCTTGCAGTGCTTCATCATCAGTGTCCAATTTTATCCCTTTCAAAAAAAACTTAACTTTTGAAAATAAAAAGGCACAAGGTGCTAGGTCTGGTGAATATAGTGGATGAGTGACTAATTGGACACCAGAGTTGGCTAAAAAGTATAATGTTTGGGCTGAGGTGTGCGTTTTGCATTGCCATGGTGAAGAAGGACTCAAAGTTGAGATCTTGGTCTGCTTTGCTTGATTTTTTCAAAAACTGCTGGAAGGCGTTTTTTAAATGAAATTAATGTCAATCAAACCACTTAAAAAAATAAAAAACAATCGACCATTTGTTTTCCAACACTTCGAGCTCTGCGAACTTTCTTAGGAGGAAGTGATTTTGAAGAGCACCAGAGTAGATTGCCGTTTTTTTTTTTCTGGATCAAAATCGTGAATAAAAGTTTCGTCACCTGTTATAATATTTTAAAACAGCCTTCGATTTGCCTTCATTAATTTTTTTCAATATAAAATTACACTATTTAATGCGACCAAGTTTTTGGTCTTCAGTCAGGCTGTGAGGTACCATCTGCTAACAAGTGTTCTGTATTTTAAATAATCATAACATTTTCTCTAACTGCTGATATGTAATTCTTCGATCTTCTCTAAGTAAAATTCTTACCAGCTCAATTTATTTTTGTTCACTGCTGTTGGTGATGAATCTGAACGAGGTTCATCTGCAAGGTTGGTTTTTCCAAATTTAAATTCATTAAACCAATTAAAAACTGCTCAAATAGAAAGAGCTTTATCTCCTAAAGCTTTCATAAATTTTTCATGGAATTCTTTAGAGGTTAAATTATTTTTATAATCATAAAAAATCATGGCGCGTAAACTTTCTCTAGTCAACTCTATTGTGTCTGATGTAATGTTTAGAAATTACCGCTGCTGCTGTAAACAAAGTCGCGTCTTCTATGAGTCATTGTTGTAACTGTTTTATTGAAATGTTCATATTACGATGCACTGATATAATAAAATAGTTTCGTAATAAAATTTTTATGTTGGGTAAAAAATGCATGTAGATTTTAATGGTATAATTTATTTTTTAATATTCTAATTATTTAATATTAATTGCAAAAACCTTTGGAGTGTCCCTTGTAGGTAGGATTTTAGTTATCGCATATTTCGTTAGGTAACCCGTACATACATACGGTTACCGCATTTTGATGTTGGAAATCTTCCCAATAGATCCATTCCTACCATTTTGAAGGCAACCTTAGGAACGGGTATTGATTATAAGTGTCCTGTAGGGAGTAGGGGCTGACGTACGCGTTTAAGTCACTGACAATCTGAACAGTGTGCAACACACCTTCTAACAGTTCTATACATTCTGGGCCAGTAAAACATTGTATTATTCGGTCATAGGTTTTGTTAAGTCCGAGATGATCAGCCGTAGACATTTTTCAGTAATCCCTGCCTTAAATGGCGAAGAACCACCAACAGCAACGGTTTCCTCATCTGATCATATTTTTTTCTGTAGAGCGTGTCATCGAATTTTAAAAGTAATTAATAGAAGTGTGTTGTATTTGCTCAGAAATTTTTATAATGGTTTGATCTTTCAATAGTTCTTCGCCAAAATTTCGCAATGTCACTATGCTCGGAATATCTTCTTCGAAGTATTCACTGTAATTTAACGGACTTCTTGATAATCAGTATGCGTCCTGATGTTTCCTTCCGCTTTCATACACAACTATGACATCAAACTCTTGCAGCCGAAGGGCCCATCTTGCTAACCTTCCACATGTGTCTTTGAGGTTGGTCAGCCAGCACAAAGAGTGTTCGTCAGTAGCGATAGTGAAAGGGCATTTAAAAAAATATGGCCGAGATTTATGGATAGCCCAAATGATGGCAAGACATTCTTATTTAGTTGTTGAATAGTTTATTATGTTTGTTTAGTGTTTTCTAGATGCATAAGCTGACAAATGTTATTAACTTTTGCGGGTTAAAAAACAAAAAATGGAATAAGCTAGGGCCTAAATTAATAGACAAAGCAGTCAGTGTCATGGCCACAGAGGATAGTGTAGAACACCGTTGCAGCTTTATAAAAGGGGTATGTTCAGTAGATGGGGTTAAAGAAATAAATAGCATTAAGGGTGAGACGAAGATGCTTAGTTCCAGTGTAAACAGGATAAGCACGAAAATGAGCAGTGTATTAAAGACCTTAGGGGTGAGATAGAAAAACTGACTAAATTGTTGGGCGAAATCAAGCTGAGTCCACCTGAGTGTAGGTTAGGACATATAGCTAGTGATTGCTCAAGACAGTCTTCTATGTTTGCCAACCGCAATACTCTTGACAATGCTGA